>CM040912.1:13872583-14450083 GCA_023029165.1 Gobiocypris rarus
CGCCTGGGAATACCAGGTGCTGTAAGCATTTTAAAAAAAAAAAAAAAAAAAAAGAGTGTTTGAATGCCTTGAATATCCAACATTTGGCTGATGCCTTCAATAGCCCGAATTTTGGCTGCAGCATTCGCCACGGCCATACCACCTGAGCACGCCCGATCTCGCCTGATCTCGAAGCTAAGCAGGGTCGGGCCTGGTTAGTACTTGGATGGGAGACCGCCTGGGAATACCAGGTGCTGTAAGCATTTTTGTTAAAAAAAAAAAAAGAGTGTTTGAATGCCTTGAATATCCAACATTTGGCTGATGCCTTCAATAGCCCGAATTTTGGCTGCAGCATTCGCCACGGCCATACCACCTGAGCACGCCCGATCTCGCCTGATCTCGAAGCTAAGCAGGGTCGGGCCTGGTTAGTACTTGGATGGGAGACCGCCTGGGAATACCAGGTGCAAAAAAAAAAAAAAAAAAAAGAGTGTTTGAATGCCTTGAATATCCAACATTTGGCTGATGCCTTCAATAGCCCGAATTTTGGCTGCAGCATTCGCCACGCCATACCACCTGAGCACGCCCGATCTCGCCTGATCTCGAAGCTAAGCAGGGTCGGGCCTGGTTAGTACTTGGATGGGAGACCGCCTGGGAATACCAGGTGCTGTAAGCATTTTTGTTAAAAAAAAAAAAGAGTGTTTGAATGCCTTGAATATCCAACATTTGGCTGATGCCTTCAATAGCCCGAATTTTGGCTGCAGCATTCGCCACGGCCATACCACCTGAGCACGCCCGATCTCGCCTGATCTCGAAGCTAAGCAGGGTCGGGCCTGGTTAGTACTTGGATGGGAGACCGCCTGGGAATACCAGGTGCTGTAAGCATTTTTGTTAAAAAAAAAAAAAAAAAAGAGTGTTTGAATGCCTTGAATATCCAACATTTGGCTGATGCCTTCAATAGCCCGAATTTTGGCTGCAGCATTCGCCACGGCCATACCACCTGAGCACGCCCGATCTCGCCTGATCTCGAAGCTAAGCAGGGTCGGGCCTGGTTAGTACTTGATGGGAGACCGCCTGGGAATACCAGGTGCTGTAAGCATTTTTGTTAAAAAAAAAAAAAAAGAGTGTTTGAATGCCTTGAATATCCAACATTTGGCTGATGCCTTCAATAGCCCGAATTTTGGCTGCAGCATTCGCCACGGCCATACCACCTGAGCACGCCCGATCTCGCCTGATCTCGAAGCTAAGCAGGGTCGGGCCTGGTTAGTACTTGATGGGAGACCGCCTGGGAATACCAGGTGCTGTAAGCATTTTTGTTAAAAAAAAAAAAAAAGAGTGTTTGAATGCCTTGAATATCCAACATTTGGCTGATGCCTTCAATAGCCCGAATTTTGGCTGCAGCATTCGCCACGGCCATACCACCTGAGCACGCCCGATCTCGCCTGATCTCGAAGCTAAGCAGGGTCGGGCCTGGTTAGTACTTGATGGGAGACCGCCTGGGAATAAAAAAAAAAAAAAAAAAGAGTGTTTGAATGCCTTGAATATCCAACATTTGGCTGATGCCTTCAATAGCCCGAATTTTGGCTGCAGCATTCGCCACGGCCATACCACCTGAGCACGCCCGATCTCGCCTGATCTCGAAGCTAAGCAGGGTCGGGCCTGGTTAGTACTTGATGGGAGACCGCCTGGGAATACCAGGTGCTGTAAGCATTTTTGTTAAAAAAAAAAAAAAAGAGTGTTTGAATGCCTTGAATATCCAACATTTGGCTGATGCCTTCAATAGCCCGAATTTTGGCTGCAGCATTCGCCACGGCCATACCACCTGAGCACGCCCGATCTCGCCTGATCTCGAAGCTAAGCAGGGTCGGGCCTGGTTAGTACTTGATGGGAGACCGCCTGGGAATACCAGGTGCTGTAAGCATTTTTGTTAAAAAAAAAAAAAAAAAAAGAGTGTTTGAATGCCTTGAATATCCAACATTTGGCTGATGCCTTCAATAGCCCGAATTTTGGCTGCAGATTCGCCACGGCCATACCACCTGAGCACGCCCGATCTCGCCTGATCTCGAAGCCAAGCAGGGTCGGGCCTGGTTAGTACTTGATGGGAGACCGCCTGGGAATACCAGGTGCTGTAATCATTTTTGTTAAAAAAAAAAAAAAAAAGAGTGTTTGAATGCCTTGAATATCCAACATTTGGCTGATGCCTTCAATAGCCCGAATTTTGGCTGCAGCATTCGCCACGGCCATACCACCTGAGCACGCCCGATCTCGTCTGATCTCGGAAGCTAAGCAGGGTCGGGCCTGGTTAGTACTTGGATGGGAGACCGCCTGGGAATACCAGGTGCTGTAAGCATTTTTGTTAAAAAAAAAAAAAAAAAAAGAGTGTTTGAATGCCTTGAATATCCAACATTTGGCTGATGCCTTCAATAGCCCGAATTTTGGCTGCAGCATTCGCCACGGCCATACCACCTGAGCACGCCCGATCTCGCCTGATCTCGGAAGCTAAGCAGGGTCGGGCCTGGTTAGTACTTGGATGGGAGACCGCCTGGGAATACCAGGTGCTGTAAGCATTTTTGTTAAAAAAAAAAAAAAAAAGAGTGTTTGAATGCCTTGAATATCCAACATTTGGCTGATGCCTTCAATAGCCCGAATTTTGGCTGCAGCATTCGCCACGGCCATACCACCTGAGCACGCCCGATCTCGCCTGATCTCGAAGCTAAGCAGGGTCGGGCCTGGTTAGTACTTGGATGGGAGACCGCCTGGGAATACCAGGTGCTGTAAGCATTTTTGTTAAAAAAAAAAAAAAAGAGTGTTTGAATGCCTTGAATATCCAACATTTGGCTGATGCCTTCAATAGCCCGAATTTTGGCTGCAGCATTCGCCACGGCCATACCACCTGAGCACGCCCGATCTCGCCTGATCTCGAAGCTAAGCAGGGTCGGGCCTGGTTAGTACTTGGATGGGAGACCGCCTGGGAATACCAGGTGCTGTAAGCATTTTTGTTAAAAAAAAAAAAAAAAAGAGTGTTTGAATGCCTTGAATATCCAACATTTGGCTGATGCCTTCAATAGCCCGAATTTTGGCTGCAGCATTCGCCACGGCCATACCACCTGAGCACGCCCGATCTCGCCTGATCTCGAAGCTAAGCAGGGTCGGGCCTGGTTAGTACTTGATGGGAGACCGCCTGGGAATACCAGGTGCTGTAAGCATTTTTGTTAAAAAAAAAAAAAAAAAGAGTGTTTGAATGCCTTGAATATCCAACATTTGGCTGATGCCTTCAATAGCCCGAATTTTGGCTGCAGCATTCGCCACGGCCATACCACCTGAGCACGCCCGATCTCGCCTGATCTCGGAAGCTAAGCAGGGTCGGGCCTGGTTAGTACTTGATGGGAGACCGCCTGGGAATACCAGGTGCTGTAAGCATTTTTGTTAAAAAAAAAAAAAAAAAGAGTGTTTGAATGCCTTGAATATCCAACATTTGGCTGATGCCTTCAATAGCCCGAATTTTGGCTGCAGCATTCGCCACGGCCATACCACCTGAGCACGCCCGATCTCGCCTGATCTCGGAAGCTAAGCAGGGTCGGGCCTGGTTAGTACTTGATGGGAGACCGCCTGGGAATACCAGGTGCTGTAAGCATTTTTGTTAAAAAAAAAAAAAAAAAAAGAGTGTTTGAATGCCTTGAATATCCAACATTTGGCTGATGCCTTCAATAGCCCAATTTTGGCTGCAGCATTCGCCACGGCCATACCACCTGAGCACGCCCGATCTCGCCTGATCTCGAAGCTAAGCAGGGTCGGGCCTGGTTAGTACTTGGATGGGAGACCGCCTGGGAATACCAGGTGCTGTAAGCATTTTTGTTAAAAAAAAAAAAAAAAAGAGTGTTTGAATGCCTTGAATATCCAACATTTGGCTGATGCCTTCAATAGCCCGAATTTTGGCTGCAGCATTCGCCACGGCCATACCACCTGAGCACGCCCGATCTCGCCTGATCTCGAAGCTAAGCAGGGTCGGGCCTGGTTAGTACTTGATGGGAGACCGCCTGGGAATACCAGGTGCTGTAAGCATTTTTGTTAAAAAAAAAAAAAAAAAGAGTGTTTGAATGCCTTGAATATCCAACATTTGGCTGATGCCTTCAATAGCCCGAATTTTGGCTGCAGCATTCGCCACGGCCATACCACCTGAGCACGCCCGATCTCGCCTGATCTCGAAGCTAAGCAGGGTCGGGCCTGGTTAGTACTTGGATGGGAGACCGCCTGGGAATACCAGGTGCTGTAAGCATTTTTGTTAAAAAAAAAAAAAAAAAGAGTGTTTGAATGCCTTGAATATCCAACATTTGGCTGATGCCTTCAATAGCCCGAATTTTGGCTGCAGCATTCGCCACGGCCATACCACCTGAGCACGCCCGATCTCGCCTGATCTCGAAGCTAAGCAGGGTCGGGCCTGGTTAGTACTTGATGGGAGACCGCCTGGGAATACCAGGTGCTGTAAGCATTTTTGTTAAAAAAAAAAAAAAAAAAAGAGTGTTTGAATGCCTTGAATATCCAACATTTGGCTGATGCCTTCAATACCCCGATTTTTGGCTGCAGCTTTCGCTTACGGCCATACCACCTTGAGCACGCCCGATCTCGCCTGATCTCGAAGCTAAGCAGGGTCGGGCCTGGTTAGTACTTGATGGGAGACCGCCTGGGAATACCAGGTGCTGTAAGCATTTTTGTTAAAAAAAAAAAAAAAAAAAAAGAGTGTTTGAATGCCTTGAATATCCAACATTTGGCTGATGCCTTCAATAGCCCGAATTTTGGCTGCAGCATTCGCCACGGCCATACCACCTGAGCACGCCCGATCTCGCCTGATCTCGGAAGCTAAGCAGGGTCGGGCCTGGTTAGTACTTGATGGGAGACCGCCTGGGAATACCAGGTGCTGTAAGCATTTTTGTTAAAAAAAAAAAAGAGTGTTTGAATGCCTTGAATATCCAACATTTGGCTGATGCCTTCAATAGCCCGAATTTTGGCTGCAGCATTCGCCACGGCCATACCACCTGAGCACGCCCGATCTCGCCTGATCTCGAAGCTAAGCAGGGTCGGGCCTGGTTAGTACTTGATGGGAGACCGCCTGGGAATACCAGGTGCTGTAAGCATTTTTAAAAAAAAAAAAAAAAAGAGTGTTTGAATGCCTTGAATATCCAACATTTGGCTGATGCCTTCAATAGCCCGAATTTTGGCTGCAGCATTCGCCACGGCCATACCACCTGAGCACGCCCGATCTCGCCTGATCTCGAAGCTAAGCAGGGTCGGGCCTGGTTAGTACTTGATGGGAGACCGCCTGGGAATACCAGGTGCTGTAAGCATTTTTGTTAAAAAAAAAAAAAAAAAGAGTGTTTTTTAATGCCTTGAATATCCAACATTTGGCTGATGCCTTCAATAGCCCAATTTTGGCTGCAGCATTCGCCACGGCCATACCACCTGAGCACGCCCGATCTCGCCTGATCTCGAAGCTAAGCAGGGTCGGGCCTGGTTAGTACTTGATGGGAGACCGCCTGGGAATACCAGGTGCTGTAAGCATTTTTGTTAAAAAAAAAAAAAAAAAGAGTGTTTGAATGCCTTGAATATCCAACATTTGGCTGATGCCTTCAATAGCCCGAATTTTGGCTGCAGCATTCGCCACGGCCATACCACCTGAGCACGCCCGATCTCGCCTGATCTCGAAGCTAAGCAGGGTCGGGCCTGGTTAGTACTTGATGGGAGACCGCCTGGGAATACCAGGTGCTGTAAGCATTTTTGAAAAAAAAAAAAAAAAAAAGAGTGTTTGAATGCCTTGAATATCCAACATTTGGCTGATGCCTTCAATAGCCCGAATTTTGGCTGCAGCATTCGCCACGGCCATACCACCTGAGCACGCCCGATCTCGCCTGATCTCGAAGCTAAGCAGGGTCGGGCCTGGTTAGTACTTGGATGGGAGACCGCCTGGGAATACCAGGTGCTGTAAGCATTTTTGTTAAAAAAAAAAAAAAAAAAAGAGTGTTTGAATGCCTTGAATATCCAACATTTGGCTGATGCCTTCAATAGCCCGAATTTTGGCTGCAGCATTCGCCACGGCCATACCACCTGAGCACGCCCGATCTCGCCTGATCTCGAAGCTAAGCAGGGTCGGGCCTGGTTAGTACTTGATGGGAGACCGCCTGGGAATACCAGGTGCTGTAAGCATTTTTGTTAAAAAAAAAAAAAAAGAGTGTTTGAATGCCTTGAATATCCAACATTTGGCTGATGCCTTCAATAGCCCAATTTTGGCTGCAGCATTCGCCACGGCCATACCACCTGAGCACGCCCGATCTCGCCTGATCTCGAAGCTAAGCAGGGTCGGGCCTGGTTAGTACTTGATGGGAGACCGCCTGGGAATACCAGGTGCTGTAAGCATTTTTGTTAAAAAAAAAAAAAAAAAAAGAGTGTTTGAATGCCTTGAATATCCAACATTTGGCTGATGCCTTCAATAGCCCGAATTTTGGCTGCATTCGCCACGGCCATACCACCTGAGCACGCCCGATCTCGCCTGATCTCGAAGCTAAGCAGGGTCGGGCCTGGTTAGTACTTGGATGGGAGACCGCCTGGGAATACCAGGTGCTGTAAGCATTTTTGTTAAAAAAAAAAAAAAAAAAAGAGTGTTTAATGCCTTGAATATCCAACATTTGGCTGATGCCTTCAATAGCCCGAATTTTGGCTGCAGCATTCGCCACGGCCATACCACCTGAGCACGCCCGATCTCGCCTGATCTCGAAGCTAAGCAGGGTCGGGCCTGGTTAGTACTTGATGGGAGACCGCCTGGGAATACCAGGTGCTGTAAGCATTTTTGTTAAAAAAAAAAAAAAAAAGAGTGTTTGAATGCCTTGAATATCCAACATTTGGCTGATGCCTTCAATAGCCCGAATTTTGGCTGCAGCATTCGCCACGGCCATACCACCTGAGCACGCCCGATCTCGCCTGATCTCGGAAGCTAAGCAGGGTCGGGCCTGGTTAGTACTTGATGGGAGACCGCCTGGGAATACCAGGTGCTGTAAGCATTTTTGTTAAAAAAAAAAAAAAAAAGAGTGTTTGAATGCCTTGAATATCCAACATTTGGCTGATGCCTTCAATAGCCCGAATTTTGGCTGCAGCATTCGCCACGGCCATACCACCTGAGCACGCCCGATCTCGCCTGATCTCGAAGCTAAGCAGGGTCGGGCCTGGTTAGTACTTGATGGGAGACCGCCTGGGAATACCAGGTGCTGTAAGCATTTTTGTTAAAAAAAAAAAAAAAAAGAGTGTTTGAATGCCTTGAATATCCAACATTTGGCTGATGCCTTCAATAGCCCGAATTTTGGCTGCAGCATTCGCCACGGCCATACCACCTGAGCACGCCCGATCTCGCCTGATCTCGAAGCTAAGCAGGGTCGGGCCTGGTTAGTACTTGATGGGAGACCGCCTGGGAATACCAGGTGCTGTAAGCATTTTTGTTAAAAAAAAAAAAAAAAAGAGTGTTTGAATGCCTTGAATATCCAACATTTGGCTGATGCCTTCAATAGCCCGAATTTTGGCTGCAGCATTCGCCACGGCCATACCACCTGAGCACGCCCGATCTCGCCTGATCTCGAAGCTAAGCAGGGTCGGGCCTGGTTAGTACTTGATGGGAGACCGCCTGGGAATACCAGGTGCTGTAAGCATTTTAAAAAAAAAAAAAAAAAAAAAGAGTGTTTGAATGCCTTGAATATCCAACATTTGGCTGATGCCTTCAATAGCCCGAATTTTGGCTGCAGCATTCGCCACGGCCATACCACCTGAGCACGCCCGATCTCGCCTGATCTCGAAGCTAAGCAGGGTCGGGCCTGGTTAGTACTTGATGGGAGACCGCCTGGGAATACCAGGTGCTGTAAGCATTTTTGTTAAAAAAAAAAAAAAAAAAAGAGTGTTTGAATGCCTTGAATATCCAACATTTGGCTGATGCCTTCAATAGCCCGAATTTTGGCTGCAGCATTCGCCACGCCATACCACCTGAGCACGCCCGATCTCGCCTGATCTCGAAGCTAAGCAGGGTCGGGCCTGGTTAGTACTTGATGGGAGACCGCCTGGGAATACCAGGTGCTGTAAGCATTTTTGTTAAAAAAAAAAAAAAAAAAAGAGTGTTTGAATGCCTTGAATATCCAACATTTGGCTGATGCCTTCAATAGCCCGAATTTTGGCTGCAGCATTCGCCACGGCCATACCACCTGAGCACGCCCGATCTCGCCTGATCTCGAAGCTAAGCAGGGTCGGGCCTGGTTAGTACTTGGATGGGAGACCGCCTGGGAATACCAGGTGCTGTAAGCATTTTTGTTAAAAAAAAAAAAAAAAAGAGTGTTTGAATGCCTTGAATATCCAACATTTGGCTGATGCCTTCAATAGCCCGAAATTTTGGCTGCAGCATTCGCCACGGCCATACCACCTGAGCACGCCCGATCTGCCTGATCTCGAAGCTAAGCAGGGTCGGGCCTGGTTAGTACTTGGATGGGAGACCGCCTGGGAATACCAGGTGCTGTAAGCATTTTTGTTAAAAAAAAAAAAAAAAAAAGAGTGTTTGAATGCCTTGAATATCCAACATTTGGCTGATGCCTTCAATAGCCCGAATTTTGGCTGCAGCATTCGCCACGGCCATACCACCTGAGCACGCCCGATCTCGCCTGATCTCGAAGCTAAGCAGGGTCGGGCCTGGTTAGTACTTGGATGGGAGACCGCCTGGGAATACCAGGTGCTGTAAGCATTTTTGTTAAAAAAAAAAAAAAAAAGAGTGTTTGAATGCCTTGAATATCCAACATTTGGCTGATGCCTTCAATAGCCCGAATTTTGGCTGCAGCATTCGCCACGGCCATACCACCTGAGCACGCCCGATCTCGCCTGATCTCGGAAGCTAAGCAGGGTCGGGCCTGGTTAGTACTTGATGGGAGACCGCCTGGGAATACCAGGTGCTGTAAGCATTTTTGTTAAAAAAAAAAAAAAAAAAAGAGTGTTTAATGCCTTGAATATCCAACATTTGGCTGATGCCTTCAATAGCCCGAATTTTGGCTGCAGCATTCACTTACGGCCATACCACCTGAGCACGCCCGATCTCGCCTGATCTCGAAGCTAAGCAGGGTCGGGCCTGGTTAGTACTTGGATGGGAGACCGCCTGGGAATACCAGGTGCTGTAAGCATTTTTGTTAAAAAAAAAAAAAAAGAGTGTTTGAATGCCTTGAATATCCAACATTTGGCTGATGCCTTCAATAGCCCGAATTTTGGCTGCAGCATTCGCCACGCCATACCACCTGAGCACGCCCGATCTCGCCTGATCTCGAAGCTAAGCAGGGTCGGGCCTGGTTAGTACTTGGATGGGAGACCGCCTGGGAATACCAGGTGCTGTAAGCATTTTTGTTAAAAAAAAAAAAAAAAAGAGTGTTTGAATGCCTTGAATATCCAACATTTGGCTGATGCCTTCAATAGCCCGAATTTTGGCTGCAGCATTCGCCACGGCCATACCACCTGAGCACGCCCGATCTCGCCTGATCTCGAAGCTAAGCAGGGTCGGGCCTGGTTAGTACTTGATGGGAGACCGCCTGGGAATACCAGGTGCTGTAAGCATTTTTGTTAAAAAAAAAAAAAGAGTGTTTGAATGCCTTGAATATCCAACATTTGGCTGATGCCTTCAATAGCCCAAATTTTGGCTGCAGCATTCGCCACGGCCATACCACCTTGAGCACGCCCGATCTCGCCTGATCTCGAAGCTAAGCAGGGTCGGGCCTGGTTAGTACTTGATGGGAGACCGCCTGGGAATACCAGGTGCTGTAAGCATTTTTGTTAAAAAAAAAAAAAAAAAAGAGTGTTTGAATGCCTTGAATATCCAACATTTGGCTGATGCCTTCAATAGCCCGAATTTTGGCTGCAGATTCGCCACGGCCATACCACCTGAGCACGCCCGATCTCGCCTGATCTCGGAAGCTAAGCAGGGTCGGGCCTGGTTAGTACTTGATGGGAGACCGCCTGGGAATACCAGGTGCTGTAAGCATTTTTGTTAAAAAAAAAAAAAAAAAGAGTGTTTGAATGCCTTGAATATCCAACATTTGGCTGATGCCTTCAATAGCCCGAATTTTGGCTGCAGCATTCGCCACGGCCATACCACCTGAGCACGCCCGATCTCGCCTGATCTCGAAGCTAAGCAGGGTCGGGCCTGGTTAGTACTTGGATGGGAGACCGCCTGGGAATACCAGGTGCTGTAAGCATTTTTGTTAAAAAAAAAAAAAAAAAGAGTGTTTGAATGCCTTGAATATCCAACATTTGGCTGATGCCTTCAATAGCCCGAATTTTGGCTGCAGCATTCGCCACGGCCATACCACCTGAGCACGCCCGATCTCGCCTGATCTCGAAGCTAAGCAGGGTCGGGCCTGGTTAGTACTTGATGGGAGACCGCCTGGGAATACCAGGTGCTGTAAGCATTTTTGTTAAAAAAAAAAAAAAAAAGAGTGTTTGAATGCCTTGAATATCCAACATTTGGCTGATGCCTTCAATAGCCCGAATTTTGGCTGCAGCATTCGCCACGGCCATACCACCTGAGCACGCCCGATCTCGCCTGATCTCGAAGCTAAGCAGGGTCGGGCCTGGTTAGTACTTGGATGGGAGACCGCCTGGGAATACCAGGTGCTGTAAGCATTTTTGTTTAAAAAAAAAAAAAAAAAAAAAGAGTGTTTGAATGCCTTGAATATCCAACATTTGGCTGATGCCTTCAATAGCCCGAATTTTGGCTGCAGCATTCGCCACGCCATACCACCTGAGCACGCCCGATCTCGCCTGATCTCGAAGCTAAGCAGGGTCGGGCCTGGTTAGTACTTGATGGGAGACCGCCTGGGAATACCAGGTGCTGTAAGCATTTTTGTTAAAAAAAAAAAAAAAAAAAGAGTGTTTTTTTAATGCCTTGAATATCCAACATTTGGCTGATGCCTTCAATAGCCCGAATTTTGGCTGCAGCATTCGCCACGGCCATACCACCTGAGCACGCCCGATCTCGCCTGATCTCGAAGCTAAGCAGGGTCGGGCCTGGTTAGTACTTGGATGGGAGACCGCCTGGGAATACCAGGTGCTGTAAGCATTTTTAAAAAAAAAAAAAAAAAGAGTGTTTTTTTAATGCCTTGAATATCCAACATTTGGCTGATGCCTTCAATAGCCCAAATTTTGGCTGCAGTATTCGCCACGCCATACCACCTGAGCACGCCCGATCTCGCCTGATCTCGAAGCTAAGCAGGGTCGGGCCTGGTTAGTACTTGATGGGAGACCGCCTGGGAATACCAGGTGCTGTAAGCATTTTTGTTAAAAAAAAAAAAAAAAAGAGTGTTTGAATGCCTTGAATATCCAACATTTGGCTGATGCCTTCAATAGCCCGAATTTTGGCTGCAGCATTCGCCACGGCCATACCACCTGAGCACGCCCGATCTCGCCTGATCTCGAAGCTAAGCAGGGTCGGGCCTGGTTAGTACTTGATGGGAGACCGCCTGGGAATACCAGGTGCTGTAAGCATTTTTGTTAAAAAAAAAAAAAAAAAAAGAGTGTTTGAATGCCTTGAATATCCAACATTTGGCTGATGCCTTCAATAGCCCGAATTTTGGCTGCAGCATTCGCCACGGCCATACCACCTGAGCACGCCCGATCTCGCCTGATCTCGAAGCTAAGCAGGGTCGGGCCTGGTTAGTACTTGATGGGAGACCGCCTGGGAATACCAGGTGCTGTAAGCATTTTTGTTAAAAAAAAAAAAAAAAAAAGAGTGTTTTTTTAATGCCTTGAATATCCAACATTTGGCTGATGCCTTCAATAGCCCAAATTTTGGCTGCAGCATTCGCCACGCCATACCACCTGAGCACGCCCGATCTCGTCTGATCTCGGAAGCTAAGCAGGGTCGGGCCTGGTTAGTACTTGGATGGGAGACCGCCTGGGAATACCAGGTGCTGTAAGCATTTTTGTTAAAAAAAAAAAAAAAAAGAGTGTTTGGAATGCCTTGAATATCCAACATTTGGCTGATGCCTCTAATAGCCCGACTTTTGGCTGCAGCATTCGCCACGGCCATACCACCTGAGCACGCCCGATCTCGCCTGATCTCGAAGCTAAGCAGGGTCGGGCCTGGTTAGTACTTGGATGGGAGACCGCCTGGGAATACCAGGTGCTGTAAGCATTTTTAAAAAAAAAAAAAAAAAGAGTGTTTGAATGCCTTGAATATCCAACATTTGGCTGATGCCTTCAATAGCCCGAATTTTGGCTGCAGCATTCGCTTACGGCCATACCACCTTGAGCACGCCCGATCTCGTCTGATCTCGGAAGCTAAGCAGGGTCGGGCCTGGTTAGTACTTGGATGGGAGACCGCCTGGGAATACCAGGTGCTGTAAGCATTTTTGTTAAAAAAAAAAAAAAAAAGAGTGTTTTTTTAATGCCTTGAATATCCAACATTTGGCTGATGCCTTCAATAGCCCGAATTTTGGCTGCAGCATTCGCTTACGGCCATACCACCTTGAGCACGCCCGATCTCGTCTGATCTCGGAAGCTAAGCAGGGTCGGGCCTGGTTAGTACTTGGATGGGAGACCGCCTGGGAATACCAGGTGCTGTAAGCATTTTTGTTAAAAAAAAAAAAAAAAAGAGTGTTTGAATGCCTTGAATATCCAACATTTGGCTGATGCCTTCAATAGCCCGAATTTTGGCTGCAGCATTCGCTTACGGCCATACCACCTGAGCACGCCCGATCTCGTCTGATCTCGGAAGCTAAGCAGGGTCGGGCCTGGTTAGTACTTGATGGGAGACCGCCTGGGAATACCAGGTGCAAAGCATTTTTGTTAAAAAAAAAAAAAAAGAGTGTTTGAATGCCTTGAATATCCAACATTTGGCTGATGCCTTCAATAGCCCGAATTTTGGCTGCAGCATTCGCCACGGCCATACCACCTGAGCACGCCCGATCTCGCCTGATCTCGGAAGCTAAGCAGGGTCGGGCCTGGTTAGTACTTGATGGGAGACCGCCTGGGAATACCAGGTGCATTTTTGTTAAAAAAAAAAAAAAAAAAAGAGTGTTTGAATGCCTTGAATATCCAACATTTGGCTGATGCCTTCAATAGCCCGAATTTTGGCTGCAGCATTCGCCACGGCCATACCACCTGAGCACGCCCGATCTCGCCTGATCTCGAAGCTAAGCAGGGTCGGGCCTGGTTAGTACTTGATGGGAGACCGCCTGGGAATACCAGGTGCTGTAAGCATTTTTGTAAAAAAAAAAAAAAAAAAAGAGTGTTTGAATGCCTTGAATATCCAACATTTGGCTGATGCCTTCAATAGCCCGAATTTTGGCTGCAGCATTCGCTTACGGCCATACCACCTTGAGCACGCCCGATCTCGTCTGATCTCGGAAGCTAAGCAGGGTCGGGCCTGGTTAGTACTTGGATGGGAGACCGCCTGGGAATACCAGGTGCTGTAAGCATTTTTGTTAAAAAAAAAAAAAAAAAAAGAGTGTTTGAATGCCTTGAATATCCAACATTTGGCTGATGCCTTCAATAGCCCGAATTTTGGCTGCAGATTCACTTACGCCATACCACCTGAGCACGCCCGATCTCGCCTGATCTCGAAGCTAAGCAGGGTCGGGCCTGGTTAGTACTTGATGGGAGACCGCCTGGGAATACCAGGTGCTGTAAGCATTTTTGTTAAAAAAAAAAAAAAAAGAGTGTTTTTTTAATGCCTTGAATATCCAACATTTGGCTGATGCCTTCAATAGCCCGAATTTTGGCTGCAGCATTCGCTTACGGCCATACCACCTGAGCACGCCCGATCTCGTCTGATCTCGGAAGCTAAGCAGGGTCGGGCCTGGTTAGTACTTGGATGGGAGACCGCCTGGGAATACCAGGTGCTGTAAGCATTTTTGTTAAAAAAAAAAAAAAAAAGAGTGTTTGAATGCCTTGAATATCCAACATTTGGCTGATGCCTTCAATAGCCCGAATTTTGGCTGCAGCATTCGCCACGGCCATACCACCTGAGCACGCCCGATCTCGTCTGATCTCGGAAGCTAAGCAGGGTCGGGCCTGGTTAGTACTTGGATGGGAGACCGCCTGGGAATACCAGGTGCTGTAAGCATTTTTGTTAAAAAAAAAAAAAAAAAAGAGTGTTTGAATGCCTTGAATATCCAACATTTGGCTGATGCCTTCAATAGCCCGAATTTTGGCTGCAGCATTCGCCACGGCCATACCACCTGAGCACGCCCGATCTCGTCTGATCTCGGAAGCTAAGCAGGGTCGGGCCTGGTTAGTACTTGGATGGGAGACCGCCTGGGAATACCAGGTGCTGTAAGCATTTTTGTTAAAAAAAAAAAAAAAAAGAGTGTTTGAATGCCTTGAATATCCAACATTTGGCTGATGCCTTCAATAGCCCAATTTTGGCTGCAGCATTCGCCACGGCCATACCACCTGAGCACGCCCGATCTCGCCTGATCTCGGAAGCTAAGCAGGGTCGGGCCTGGTTAGTACTTGGATGGGAGACCGCTGGGAATACCAGGTGCTGTAAGCATTTTTGTTAAAAAAAAAAAAAAAAAGAGTGTTTGAATGCCTTGAATATCCAACATTTGGCTGATGCCTTCAATAGCCCGAATTTTGGCTGCAGCATTCGCCACGGCCATACCACCTGAGCACGCCCGATCTCGCCTGATCTCGAAGCTAAGCAGGGTCGGGCCTGGTTAGTACTTGGATGGGAGACCGCCTGGGAATACCAGGTGCTGTAAGCATTTTTGTTAAAAAAAAAAAAAAAAAGAGTGTTTTTTAATGCCTTGAATATCCAACATTTGGCTGATGCCTTCAATAAATTTTGGCTGCAGCATTCGCCACGCCATACCACCTGAGCACGCCCGATCTCGCCTGATCTCGGAAGCTAAGCAGGGTCGGGCCTGGTTAGTACTTGATGGGAGACCGCCTGGGAATACCAGGTGCTGTAAGCATTTTTGTTAAAAAAAAAAAAAAAAAGAGTGTTTGAATGCCTTGAATATCCAACATTTGGCTGATGCCTTCAATAGCCCGAATTTTGGCTGCAGCATTCGCCACGGCCATACCACCTGAGCACGCCCGATCTCGCCTGATCTCGAAGCTAAGCAGGGTCGGGCCTGGTTAGTACTTGGATGGGAGACCGCCTGGGAATACCAGGTGCTGTAAGCATTTTTGTTAAAAAAAAAAAAAAAAAAAGAGTGTTTGAATGCCTTGAATATCCAACATTTGGCTGATGCCTTCAATAGCCCGAATTTTGGCTGCAGCATTCGCCACGCCATACCACCTGAGCACGCCCGATCTCGCCTGATCTCGAAGCTAAGCAGGGTCGGGCCTGGTTAGTACTTGGATGGGAGACCGCCTGGGAATACCAGGTGCTGTAAGCATTTTTGTTAAAAAAAAAAAAAAAAAAAGAGTGTTTAATGCCTTGAATATCCAACATTTGGCTGATGCCTTCAATAGCCCGAATTTTGGCTGCAGCATTCGCCACGGCCATACCACCTGAGCACGCCCGATCTCGCCTGATCTCGAAGCTAAGCAGGGTCGGGCCTGGTTAGTACTTGATGGGAGACCGCCTGGGAATACCAGGTGCTGTAAGCATTTTTGTTAAAAAAAAAAAAAAAAAGAGTGTTTAATGCCTTGAATATCCAACATTTGGCTGATGCCTTCAATAGCCCAAATTTTGGCTGCAGCATTCGCCACGCCATACCACCTGAGCACGCCCGATCTCGCCTGATCTCGAAGCTAAGCAGGGTCGGGCCTGGTTAGTACTTGGATGGGAGACCGCCTGGGAATACCAGGTGCTGTAAGCATTTTTGTTAAAAAAAAAAAAAAAAAGAGTGTTTGAATGCCTTGAATATCCAACATTTGGCTGATGCCTTCAATAGCCCGAATTTTGGCTGCAGATTCGCCACGGCCATACCACCTGAGCACGCCCGATCTCGCCTGATCTCGAAGCTAAGCAGGGTCGGGCCTGGTTAGTACTTGATGGGAGACCGCCTGGGAATACCAGGTGCTGTAAGCATTTTTGTTAAAAAAAAAAAAAAAAAAGAGTGTTTGAATGCCTTGAATATCCAACATTTGGCTGATGCCTTCAATAGCCCGAATTTTGGCTGCAGCATTCGCCACGGCCATACCACCTTGAGCACGCCCGATCTCGCCTGATCTCGAAGCTAAGCAGGGTCGGGCCTGGTTAGTACTTGATGGGAGACCGCCTGGGAATACCAGGTGCTGTAAGCATTTTTGTTAAAAAAAAAAAAAAAAAGAGTGTTTGAATGCCTTGAATATCCAACATTTGGCTGATGCCTTCAATAGCCCAAATTTTGGCTGCAGCATTCGCCACGGCCATACCACCTGAGCACGCCCGATCTCGCCTGATCTCGAAGCTAAGCAGGGTCGGGCCTGGTTAGTACTTGATGGGAGACCGCCTGGGAATACCAGGTGCTGTAAGCATTTTTGTTAAAAAAAAAAAAAAAAAGAGTGTTTGAATGCCTTGAATATCCAACATTTGGCTGATGCCTTCAATAGCCCGAATTTTGGCTGCAGCATTCGCCACGGCCATACCACCTGAGCACGCCCGATCTCGCCTGATCTCGAAGCTAAGCAGGGTCGGGCCTGGTTAGTACTTGGATGGGAGACCGCCTGGGAATACCAGGTGCTGTAAGCATTTTTGTTAAAAAAAAAAAAAAAAAAAAAGAGTGTTTGAATGCCTTGAATATCCAACATTTGGCTGATGCCTTCAATAGCCCGAATTTTGGCTGCAGCATTCGCCACGGCCATACCACCTGAGCACGCCCGATCTCGCCTGATCTCGAAGCTAAGCAGGGTCGGGCCTGGTTAGTACTTGATGGGAGACCGCCTGGGAATACCAGGTGCTGTAAGCATTTTTGTTAAAAAAAAAAAAAAAAAGAGTGTTTAATGCCTTGAATATCCAACATTTGGCTGATGCCTTCAATAGCCCGAATTTTGGCTGCAGCATTCGCCACGGCCATACCACCTGAGCACGCCCGATCTCGTCTGATCTCGGAAGCTAAGCAGGGTCGGGCCTGGTTAGTACTTGGATGGGAGACCGCCTGGGAATACCAGGTGCTGTAAGCATTTTTGTTAAAAAAAAAAAAAAAAGAGTGTTTGAATGCCTTGAATATCCAACATTTGGCTGATGCCTTCAATAGCCCGAATTTTGGCTGCAGCATTCGCCACGGCCATACCACCTGAGCACGCCCGATCTCGCCTGATCTCGAAGCTAAGCAGGGTCGGGCCTGGTTAGTACTTGGATGGGAGACCGCCTGGGAATACCAGGTGCTGTAAGCATTTTTTTTAAAAAAAAAAAAAAAAAGAGTGTTTGAATGCCTTGAATATCCAACATTTGGCTGATGCCTTCAATAGCCCGAATTTTGGCTGCAGCATTCGCTTACGGCCATACCACCTGAGCACGCCCGATCTCGCCTGATCTCGAAGCTAAGCAGGGTCGGGCCTGGTTAGTACTTGATGGGAGACCGCCTGGGAATACCAGGTGCTGTAAGCATTTTTGTTAAAAAAAAAAAAAAAAAGAGTGTTTAATGCCTTGAATATCCAACATTTGGCTGATGCCTTCAATAGCCCGAATTTTGGCTGCAGCATTCGCCACGGCCATACCACCTGAGCACGCCCGATCTCGCCTGATCTCGGAAGCTACAGGGTCGGGCCTGGTTAGTACTTGATGGGAGACCGCCTGGGAATACCAGGTGCTGTAAGCATTTTTGTTAAAAAAAAAAAAAAAAAAAGAGTGTTTGAATGCCTTGAATATCCAACATTTGGCTGATGCCTTCAATAGCCCGAATTTTGGCTGCAGCATTCGCCACGGCCATACCACCTTGAGCACGCCCGATCTCGCCTGATCTCGAAGCTAAGCAGGGTCGGGCCTGGTTAGTACTTGATGGGAGACCGCCTGGGAATACCAGGTGCTGTAAGCATTTTTGTTAAAAAAAAAAAAAAAAAGAGTGTTTGAATGCCTTGAATATCCAACATTTGGCTGATGCCTTCAATAGCCCGAATTTTGGCTGCAGCATTCGCCACGGCCATACCACCTGAGCACGCCCGATCTCGCCTGATCTCGAAGCTAAGCAGGGTCGGGCCTGGTTAGTACTTGATGGGAGACCGCCTGGGAATACCAGGTGCTGTAAGCATTTTTGTTAAAAAAAAAAAAAAAAAGAGTGTTTGAATGCCTTGAATATCCAACATTTGGCTGATGCCTTCAATAGCCCAATTTTGGCTGCAGATTCGCCACGCCATACCACCTGAGCACGCCCGATCTCGCCTGATCTCGGAAGCTAAGCAGGGTCGGGCCTGGTTAGTACTTGATGGGAGACCGCCTGGGAATACCAGGTGCTGTAAGCATTTTTGTTAAAAAAAAAAAAAAAAAAAGAGTGTTTGAATGCCTTGAATATCCAACATTTGGCTGATGCCTTCAATAGCCCAAATTTTGGCTGCAGCATTCGCCACGGCCATACCACCTGAGCACGCCCGATCTCGCCTGATCTCGAAGCTAAGCAGGGTCGGGCCTGGTTAGTACTTGATGGGAGACCGCCTGGGAATACCAGGTGCTGTAAGCATTTTTGTTAAAAAAAAAAAAAAAAAAAGAGTGTTTGAATGCCTTGAATATCCAACATTTGGCTGATGCCTTCAATAGCCCGAATTTTGGCTGCAGCATTCGCCACGGCCATACCACCTGAGCACGCCCGATCTCGCCTGATCTCGAAGCTAAGCAGGGTCGGGCCTGGTTAGTACTTGGATGGGAGACCGCCTGGGAATACCAGGTGCTGTAAGCATTTTTGTTAAAAAAAAAAAAAAAGAGTGTTTGAATGCCTTGAATATCCAACATTTGGCTGATGCCTTCAATAGCCCGAATTTTGGCTGCAGCATTCGCCACGGCCATACCACCTTGAGCACGCCCGATCTCGCCTGATCTCGAAGCTAAGCAGGGTCGGGCCTGGTTAGTACTTGATGGGAGACCGCCTGGGAATACCAGGTGCTGTAAGCATTTTTGTTAAAAAAAAAAAAAAAAGAGTGTTTGAATGCCTTGAATATCCAACATTTGGCTGATGCCTTCAATAGCCCGAATTTTGGCTGCATTCGCCATACCACCTGAGCACGCCCGATCTCGCCTGATCTCGAAGCTAAGCAGGGTCGGGCCTGGTTAGTACTTGATGGGAGACCGCCTGGGAATACCAGGTGCTGTAAGCATTTTTGTTAAAAAAAAAAAAAAAAAGAGTGTTTGAATGCCTTGAATATCCAACATTTGGCTGATGCCTTCAATAGCCCGAATTTTGGCTGCAGCATTCGCCACGCCATACCACCTGAGCACGCCCGATCTCGCCTGATCTCGAAGCTAAGCAGGGTCGGGCCTGGTTAGTACTTGATGGGAGACCGCCTGGGAATACCAGGTGCTGTAAGCATTTTTGTTAAAAAAAAAAAAAAAAAGAGTGTTTGAATGCCTTGAATATCCAACATTTGGCTGATGCCTTCAATAGCCCGAATTTTGGCTGCAGCATTCGCCACGCCATACCACCTGAGCACGCCCGATCTCGCCTGATCTCGAAGCTAAGCAGGGTCGGGCCTGGTTAGTACTTGATGGGAGACCGCCTGGGAATACCAGGTGCTGTAAGCATTTTTGTTAAAAAAAAAAAAAAAAAAAGAGTGTTTGAATGCCTTGAATATCCAACATTTGGCTGATGCCTTCAATAGCCCGAATTTTGGCTGCAGCATTCGCCACGGCCATACCACCTGAGCACGCCCGATCTCGCCTGATCTCGAAGCTAAGCAGGGTCGGGCCTGGTTAGTACTTGATGGGAGACCGCCTGGGAATACCAGGTGCTGTAAGCATTTTTGTTAAAAAAAAAAAAAAAAAGAGTGTTTGAATGCCTTGAATATCCAACATTTGGCTGATGCCTTCAATAGCCCAAATTTTGGCTGCAGCATTCGCCACGGCCATACCACCTGAGCACGCCCGATCTCGCCTGATCTCGAAGCTAAGCAGGGTCGGGCCTGGTTAGTACTTGGATGGGAGACCGCCTGGGAATACCAGGTGCTGTAAGCATTTTTGTTAAAAAAAAAAAAAAAAAGAGTGTTTGAATGCCTTGAATATCCAACATTTGGCTGATGCCTTCAATAGCCCGAATTTTGGCTGCAGCATTCGCTCACGGCCATACCACCTGAGCACGCCCGATCTCGCCTGATCTCGAAGCTAAGCAGGGTCGGGCCTGGTTAGTACTTGGATGGGAGACCGCCTGGGAATACCAGGTGCTGTAAGCATTTTTGTTAAAAAAAAAAAAGAAAAAAAAAGAGTGTTTGAATGCCTTGAATATCCAACATTTGGCTGATGCCTTCAATAGCCCGAATTTTGGCTGCAGCATTCGCCACGGCCATACCACCTGAGCACGCCCGATCTCGCCTGATCTCGAAGCTAAGCAGGGTCGGGCCTGGTTAGTACTTGGATGGGAGACCGCCTGGGAATACCAGGTGCTGTAAGCATTTTTGTTAAAAAAAAAAAAAGAGTGTTTGAATGCCTTGAATATCCAACATTTGGCTGATGCCTTCAATAGCCCGAATTTTGGCTGCAGCATTCGCCACGGCCATACCACCTGAGCACGCCCGATCTCGCCTGATCTCGAAGCTAAGCAGGGTCGGGCCTGGTTAGTACTTGATGGGAGACCGCCTGGGAATACCAGGTGCTGTAAGCATTTTTGTTAAAAAAAAAAAAAAAAAGAGTGTTTGAATGCCTTGAATATCCAACATTTGGCTGATGCCTTCAATAGCCCAATTTTGGCTGCAGCATTCGCCACGGCCATACCACCTGAGCACGCCCGATCTCGTCTGATCTCGGAAGCTAAGCAGGGTCGGGCCTGGTTAGTACTTGGATGGGAGACCGCCTGGGAATACCAGGTGCTGTAAGCATTTTTGTTAAAAAAAAAAAAAAAAAGAGTGTTTGAATGCCTTGAATATCCAACATTTGGCTGATGCCTTCAATACCCCGAATTTTGGCTGCAGCATTCGCCACGGCCATACCACCTGAGCACGCCCGATCTCGCCTGATCTCGAAGCTACAGGGTCGGGCCTGGTTAGTACTTGATGGGAGACCGCCTGGGAATACCAGGTGCTGTAAGCATTTTTGTTAAAAAAAAAAAAAAAAAAAAAAAGAGTGTTTAATGCCTTGAATATCCAACATTTGGCTGATGCCTTCAATAGCCCAAATTTTGGCTGCAGCATTCGCCACGGCCATACCACCTGAGCACGCCCGATCTCGCCTGATCTCGAAGCAGGGTCGGGCCTGGTTAGTACTTGGATGGGAGACCGCCTGGGAATACCAGGTGCTGTAAGCATTTTTGTAAAAAAAAAAAAAAAAAAAGAGTGTTTGAATGCCTTGAATATCCAACATTTGGCTGATGCCTTCAATAGCCCGAATTTTGGCTGCAGCATTCGCCACGGCCATACCACCTGAGCACGCCCGATCTCGCCTGATCTCGGAAGCTAAGCAGGGTCGGGCCTGGTTAGTACTTGATGGGAGACCGCCTGGGAATACCAGGTGCTGTAAGCATTTTTGTTAAAAAAAAAAAAAAAAAGAGTGTTTGAATGCCTTGAATATCCAACATTTGGCTGATGCCTTCAATAGCCCAAATTTTGGCTGCAGCATTCGCTCACGGCCATACCACCTGAGCACGCCCGATCTCGCCTGATCTCGAAGCTAAGCAGGGTCGGGCCTGGTTAGTACTTGATGGGAGACCGCCTGGGAATACCAGGTGCTGTAAGCATTTTTGTTAAAAAAAAAAAAGAGTGTTTGAATGCCTTGAATATCCAACATTTGGCTGATGCCTTCAATAGCCCGAATTTTGGCTGCAGCATTCGCCACGGCCATACCACCTGAGCACGCCCGATCTCGTCTGATCTCGGAAGCTAAGCAGGGTCGGGCCTGGTTAGTACTTGGATGGGAGACCGCCTGGGAATACCAGGTGCTGTAAGCATTTTTGTTAAAAAAAAAAAAAAAAAAAGAGTGTTTAATGCCTTGAATATCCAACATTTGGCTGATGCCTTCAATAGCCCAAATTTTGGCTGCAGCATTCGCCACGCCATACCACCTGAGCACGCCCGATCTCGCCTGATCTCGGAAGCTAAGCAGGGTCGGGCCTGGTTAGTACTTGATGGGAGACCGCCTGGGAATACCAGGTGCTGTAAGCATTTTTGTTAAAAAAAAAAAAAAAAAAAGAGTGTTTGAATGCCTTGAATATCCAACATTTGGCTGATGCCTTCAATAGCCCGAATTTTGGCTGCAGCATTCGCCACGGCCATACCACCTGAGCACGCCCGATCTCGCCTGATCTCGAAGCTAAGCAGGGTCGGGCCTGGTTAGTACTTGGATGGGAGACCGCCTGGGAATACCAGGTGCTGTAAGCATTTTTGTTAAAAAAAAAAAAAAAAAGAGTGTTTAATGCCTTGAATATCCAACATTTGGCTGATGCCTTCAATAGCCCGAATTTTGGCTGCAGCATTCGCCACGGCCATACCACCTGAGCACGCCCGATCTCGCCTGATCTCGAAGCTAAGCAGGGTCGGGCCTGGTTAGTACTTGATGGGAGACCGCCTGGGAATACCAGGTGCTGTAAGCATTTTTGTTAAAAAAAAAAAAAAAAAGAGTGTTTAATGCCTTGAATATCCAACATTTGGCTGATGCCTTCAATAGCCCGAATTTTGGCTGCAGCATTCGCCACGGCCATACCACCTGAGCACGCCCGATCTCGCCTGATCTCGAAGCTAAGCAGGGTCGGGCCTGGTTAGTACTTGATGGGAGACCGCCTGGGAATACCAGGTGCTGTAAGCATTTTTGTTAAAAAAAAAAAAAAAGAGTGTTTGAATGCCTTGAATATCCAACATTTGGCTGATGCCTTCAATAGCCCGAATTTTGGCTGCAGCATTCGCCACGGCCATACCACCTGAGCACGCCCGATCTCGCCTGATCTCGAAGCTAAGCAGGGTCGGGCCTGGTTAGTACTTGATGGGAGACCGCCTGGGAATACCAGGTGCTGTAAGCATTTTTGTTAAAAAAAAAAAAAAAAAGAGTGTTTGAATGCCTTGAATATCCAACATTTGGCTGATGCCTTCAATAGCCCGAATTTTGGCTGCAGCATTCGCCACGGCCATACCACCTGAGCACGCCCGATCTCGCCTGATCTCGAAGCTAAGCAGGGTCGGGCCTGGTTAGTACTTGATGGGAGACCGCCTGGGAATACCAGGTGCTGTAAGCATTTTTGTTAAAAAAAAAAAAAAAAAGAGTGTTTGAATGCCTTGAATATCCAACATTTGGCTGATGCCTTCAATAGCCCGAATTTTGGCTGCAGCATTCGCCACGGCCATACCACCTGAGCACGCCCGATCTCGCCTGATCTCGAAGCTAAGCAGGGTCGGGCCTGGTTAGTACTTGGATGGGAGACCGCCTGGGAATACCAGGTGCTGTAAAAAAAAAAAAAAAAAAAAAAGAGTGTTTGAATGCCTTGAATATCCAACATTTGGCTGATGCCTTCAATAGCCCAAATTTTGGCTGCAGCATTCGCCACGGCCATACCACCTGAGCACCCGATCTCGCCTGATCTCGAAGCTAAGCAGGGTCGGGCCTGGTTAGTACTTGGATGGGAGACCGCCTGGGAATACCAGGTGCTGTAAGCATTTTTGTTAAAAAAAAAAAAAAAGAGTGTTTGAATGCCTTGAATATCCAACATTTGGCTGATGCCTTCAATAGCCCGAATTTTGGCTGCAGCATTCGCCACGGCCATACCACCTGAGCACGCCCGATCTCGCCTGATCTCGAAGCTAAGCAGGGTCGGGCCTGGTTAGTACTTGATGGGAGACCGCCTGGGAATACCAGGTGCTGTAAGCATTTTTGTTAAAAAAAAAAAAAAAGAGTGTTTGAATGCCTTGAATATCCAACATTTGGCTGATGCCTTCAATAGCCCGAATTTTGGCTGCAGCATTCGCCACGGCCATACCACCTGAGCACGCCCGATCTCGCCTGATCTCGAAGCTAAGCAGGGTCGGGCCTGGTTAGTACTTGATGGGAGACCGCCTGGGAATACCAGGTGCTGTAAGCATTTTTGTTAAAAAAAAAAAAAAAAAAAGAGTGTTTGAATGCCTTGAATATCCAACATTTGGCTGATGCCTTCAATAGCCCGAATTTTGGCTGCAGCATTCGCCACGGCCATACCACCTGAGCACGCCCGATCTCGCCTGATCTCGAAGCTAAGCAGGGTCGGGCCTGGTTAGTACTTGATGGGAGACCGCCTGGAATACCAGGTGCTGTGTGCGATTTTGTCATGCACAGCAAGAAAAAAAAAAAAAAAAAAAAAAAAGAGTGTTTGAGCCTTGAATATCCAACATTTGGCTGATGCCTTCAATAGCCCGAATTTTGGCTGCAGCATTCGCCACGGCCATACCACCTGAGCACGCCCGATCTCGCCTGATCTCGAAGCTAAGCAGGGTCGGGCCTGGTTAGTACTTGGATGGGAGACCGCCTGGGAATACCAGGTGCTGTAAGCATTTTTGTTAAAAAAAAAAAAAAAAAGAGTGTTTGAATGCCTTGAATATCCAACATTTGGCTGATGCCTTCAATAGCCCAAATTTTGGCTGCAGCATTCGCCACGGCCATACCACCTGAGCACGCCCGATCTCGCCTGATCTCGAAGCTAAGCAGGGTCGGGCCTGGTTAGTACTTGGATGGGAGACCGCCTGGGAATACCAGGTGCTGTAAGCATTTTTGTTAAAAAAAAAAAGAGTGTTTGAATGCCTTGAATATCCAACATTTGGCTGATGCCTTCAATAGCCCGAATTTTGGCTGCAGCATTCGCCACGGCCATACCACCTGAGCACGCCCGATCTCGCCTGATCTCGAAGCTAAGCAGGGTCGGGCCTGGTTAGTACTTGATGGGAGACCGCCTGGGAATACCAGGTGCTGTAAGCATTTTTGTTAAAAAAAAAAAAGAGTGTTTGAATGCCTTGAATATCCAACATTTGGCTGATGCCTTCAATAGCCCGAATTTTGGCTGCAGCATTCGCCACGGCCATACCACCTGAGCACGCCCGATCTCGCCTGATCTCGAAGCTAAGCAGGGTCGGGCCTGGTTAGTACTTGGATGGGAGACCGCCTGGGAATACCAGGTGCTGTAAGCATTTTTGTAAAAAAAAAAAAAAAAAAAAAGAGTGTTTGAATGCCTTGAATATCCAACATTTGGCTGATGCCTTCAATAGCCCGAATTTTGGCTGCAGCATTCGCCACGGCCATACCACCTGAGCACGCCCGATCTCGCCTGATCTCGAAGCTAAGCAGGGTCGGGCCTGGTTAGTACTTGGATGGGAGACCGCCTGGGAATACCAGGTGCTGTAAGCATTTTTGTTAAAAAAAAAAAAAAAAAAAGAGTGTTTAATGCCTTGAATATCCAACATTTGGCTGATGCCTTCAATAGCCCGAATTTTGGCTGCAGCATTCGCCACGGCCATACCACCTGAGCACGCCCGATCTCGCCTGATCTCGAAGCTAAGCAGGGTCGGGCCTGGTTAGTACTTGATGGGAGACCGCCTGGGAATACCAGGTGCTGTAAGCATTTTTGTTAAAAAAAAAAAAGAGTGTTTGAATGCCTTGAATATCCAACATTTGGCTGATGCCTTCAATAGCCCGAATTTTGGCTGCAGCATTCGCCACGGCCATACCACCTGAGCACGCCCGATCTCGCCTGATCTCGAAGCTAAGCAGGGTCGGGCCTGGTTAGTACTTGATGGGAGACCGCCTGGGAATACCAGGTGCTGTAAGCATTTTTGTAAAAAAAAAAAAAAAAAAAGAGTGTTTAATGCCTTGAATATCCAACATTTGGCTGATGCCTTCAATAGCCCGAATTTTGGCTGCAGCATTCGCCACGGCCATACCACCTGAGCACGCCCGATCTCGCCTGATCTCGGAAGCTAAGCAGGGTCGGGCCTGGTTAGTACTTGATGGGAGACCGCCTGGGAATACCAGGTGCTGTAAGCATTTTTGTTAAAAAAAAAAAAAAAGAGTGTTTGAATGCCTTGAATATCCAACATTTGGCTGATGCCTTCAATAGCCCAAATTTTGGCTGCAGCATTCGCCACGGCCATACCACCTGAGCACGCCCGATCTCGCCTGATCTCGAAGCTAAGCAGGGTCGGGCCTGGTTAGTACTTGATGGGAGACCGCCTGGGAATACCAGGTGCTGTAAGCATTTTTGTTAAAAAAAAAAAAAAAGAGTGTTTGAATGCCTTGAATATCCAACATTTGGCTGATGCCTTCAATAGCCCGAATTTTGGCTGCAGCATTCGCCACGGCCATACCACCTTGAGCACGCCCGATCTCGCCTGATCTCGAAGCTAAGCAGGGTCGGGCCTGGTTAGTACTTGGATGGGAGACCGCCTGGGAATACCAGGTGCTGTAAGCATTTTTGTTAAAAAAAAAAAAAAAAAAGAGTGTTTGAATGCCTTGAATATCCAACATTTGGCTGATGCCTTCAATAGCCCAATTTTGGCTGCAGCATTCGCCACGGCCATACCACCTGAGCACGCCCGATCTCGCCTGATCTCGAAGCTAAGCAGGGTCGGGCCTGGTTAGTACTTGGATGGGAGACCGCCTGGGAATACCAGGTGCTGTAAGCATTTTTGTTAAAAAAAAAAAAAAGAGTGTTTGAATGCCTTGAATATCCAACATTTGGCTGATGCCTTCAATACCCCGAATTTTGGCTGCAGCATTCGCCACGCCATACCACCTGAGCACGCCCGATCTCGCCTGATCTCGAAGCTAAGCAGGGTCGGGCCTGGTTAGTACTTGATGGGAGACCGCCTGGGAATACCAGGTGCTGTAAGCATTTTTGTTAAAAAAAAAAAAAAAAAAGAGTGTTTGAATGCCTCTGAATATCCAACATTTGGCTGATGCCTTCAATAGCCCGAATTTTGGCTGCAGCATTCGCCACGGCCATACCACCTTGAGCACGCCCGATCTCGCCTGATCTCGGAAGCTAAGCAGGGTCGGGCCTGGTTAGTACTTGATGGGAGACCGCCTGGGAATACCAGGTGCTGTAAGCATTTTTGTTAAAAAAAAAAAAAAAAAGAGTGTTTGAATGCCTTGAATATCCAACATTTGGCTGATGCCTTCAATAGCCCGAATTTTGGCTGCAGCATTCGCCACGGCCATACCACCTGAGCACGCCCGATCTCGCCTGATCTCGAAGCTAAGCAGGGTCGGGCCTGGTTAGTACTTGGATGGGAGACCGCCTGGGAATACCAGGTGCTGTAAGCATTTTTGTTAAAAAAAAAAAAAAAAAGAGTGTTTGAATGCCTTGAATATCCAACATTTGGCTGATGCCTTCAATAGCCCAAATTTTGGCTGCAGCATTCGCTCACGGCCATACCACCTGAGCACGCCCGATCTCGCCTGATCTCGAAGCTAAGCAGGGTCGGGCCTGGTTAGTACTTGATGGGAGACCGCCTGGGAATACCAGGTGCTGTAATCATTTTTGTTAAAAAAAAAAAAAAAAAGAGTGTTTGAATGCCTTGAATATCCAACATTTGGCTGATGCCTTCAATAGCCCAATTTTGGCTGCAGTATTCGCCACGGCCATACCACCTGAGCACGCCCGATCTCGTCTGATCTCGGAAGCTAAGCAGGGTCGGGCCTGGTTAGTACTTGGATGGGAGACCGCCTGGGAATACCAGGTGCTGTAAGCATTTTTGTTAAAAAAAAAAAAAAAAAGAGTGTTTGAATGCCTTGAATATCCAACATTTGGCTGATGCCTTCAATAGCCCAAATTTTGGCTGCAGATTCGCCACGCCATACCACCTGAGCACGCCCGATCTCGCCTGATCTCGAAGCTAAGCAGGGTCGGGCCTGGTTAGTACTTGGATGGGAGACCGCCTGGGAATACCAGGTGCTGTAAGCATTTTTGTTAAAAAAAAAAAAAAAAAAAGAGTGTTTGAATGCCTTGAATATCCAACATTTGGCTGATGCCTTCAATAGCCCGAATTTTGGCTGCAGCATTCGCCACGGCCATACCACCTTGAGCACGCCCGATCTCGCCTGATCTCGAAGCTAAGCAGGGTCGGGCCTGGTTAGTACTTGGATGGGAGACCGCCTGGGAATACCAGGTGCTGTAAGCATTTTTGTTAAAAAAAAAAAAAAAAAAAGAGTGTTTGAATGCCTTGAATATCCAACATTTGGCTGATGCCTTCAATAGCCCGAATTTTGGCTGCAGCATTCGCCACGGCCATACCACCTGAGCACGCCCGATCTCGTCTGATCTCGGAAGCTAAGCAGGGTCGGGCCTGGTTAGTACTTGGATGGGAGACCGCCTGGGAATACCAGGTGCTGTAAGCATTTTTGTTAAAAAAAAAAAAAAAAAAAGAGTGTTTGAATGCCTTGAATATCCAACATTTGGCTGATGCCTTCAATAGCCCGAATTTTGGCTGCAGCATTCGCCACGGCCATACCACCTGAGCACGCCCGATCTCGCCTGATCTCGAAGCTAAGCAGGGTCGGGCCTGGTTAGTACTTGGATGGGAGACCGCCTGGGAATACCAGGTGCTGTAAGCATTTTTGTTAAAAAAAAAAAAAAAAAGAGTGTTTGAATGCCTTGAATATCCAACATTTGGCTGATGCCTTCAATAGCCCGAATTTTGGCTGCAGCATTCGCCACGGCCATACCACCTGAGCACGCCCGATCTCGCCTGATCTCGAAGCTAAGCAGGGTCGGGCCTGGTTAGTACTTGATGGGAGACCGCCTGGGAATACCAGGTGCTGTAAGCATTTTTTAAAAAAAAAAAAAAAAAAAGAGTGTTTGAATGCCTTGAATATCCAACATTTGGCTGATGCCTTCAATAGCCCGAATTTTGGCTGCAGCATTCGCCACGGCCATACCACCTGAGCACGCCCGATCTCGCCTGATCTCGAAGCTAAGCAGGGTCGGGCCTGGTTAGTACTTGATGGGAGACCGCCTGGGAATACCAGGTGCTGTAAGCATTTTTGTTAAAAAAAAAAAAAAAAAAAGAGTGTTTGAATGCCTTGAATATCCAACATTTGGCTGATGCCTTCAATAGCCCAATTTTGGCTGCAGCATTCGCCACGGCCATACCACCTGAGCACGCCCGATCTCGCCTGATCTCGAAGCTAAGCAGGGTCGGGCCTGGTTAGTACTTGATGGGAGACCGCCTGGGAATACCAGGTGCTGCATTTTTGTTAAAAAAAAAAAAAAAAAAAGAGTGTTTGAATGCCTTGAATATCCAACATTTGGCTGATGCCTTCAATAGCCCAAATTTTGGCTGCAGCATTCGCCACGGCCATACCACCTGAGCACGCCCGATCTCGCCTGATCTCGAAGCTAAGCAGGGTCGGGCCTGGTTAGTACTTGGATGGGAGACCGCCTGGGAATACCAGGTGCTGTAAGCATTTTTGTTAAAAAAAAAAAAAAAAAGAGTGTTTGAATGCCTTGAATATCCAACATTTGGCTGATGCCTTCAATAGCCCGAATTTTGGCTGCAGTATTCGCCACGGCCATACCACCTGAGCACGCCCGATCTCGCCTGATCTCGGAAGCAGGGTCGGGCCTGGTTAGTACTTGGATGGGAGACCGCCTGGGAATACCAGGTGCTGTAAGCATTTTTGTTAAAAAAAAAAAAAAAAAAAAAGAGTGTTTGAATGCCTTGAATATCCAACATTTGGCTGATGCCTTCAATAGCCCGAATTTTGGCTGCAGCATTCGCCACGCCATACCACCTGAGCACGCCCGATCTCGCCTGATCTCGAAGCTAAGCAGGGTCGGGCCTGGTTAGTACTTGGATGGGAGACCGCCTGGGAATACCAGGTGCTGTAAGCATTTTTGTTAAAAAAAAAAAAAAAAAGAGTGTTTGAATGCCTTGAATATCCAACATTTGGCTGATGCCTTCAATAGCCCAAATTTTGGCTGCAGCATTCGCCACGGCCATACCACCTGAGCACGCCCGATCTCGCCTGATCTCGAAGCTAAGCAGGGTCGGGCCTGGTTAGTACTTGATGGGAGACCGCCTGGGAATACCAGGTGCTGTAAGCATTTTTGTTAAAAAAAAAAAAAAAAAAAGAGTGTTTAATGCCTTGAATATCCAACATTTGGCTGATGCCTTCAATAGCCCAATTTTGGCTGCAGCATTCGCCACGGCCATACCACCTGAGCACGCCCGATCTCGCCTGATCTCGAAGCTAAGCAGGGTCGGGCCTGGTTAGTACTTGATGGGAGACCGCCTGGGAATACCAGGTGCTGTAAGCATTTTTGTTAAAAAAAAAAAAAAAAAGAGTGTTTTTTTAATGCCTTGAATATCCAACATTTGGCTGATGCCTTCAATAGCCCGAATTTTGGCTGCAGCATTCGCTTACGGCCATACCACCTTGAGCACGCCCGATCTCGCCTGATCTCGAAGCTAAGCAGGGTCGGGCCTGGTTAGTACTTGGATGGGAGACCGCCTGGGAATACCAGGTGCTGTAAGCATTTTTGTTAAAAAAAAAAAAAAGAGTGTTTTTTTAATGCCTTGAATATCCAACATTTGGCTGATGCCTTCAATAGCCCAAATTTTGGCTGCAGCATTCGCTTACGGCCATACCACCTGAGCACGCCCGATCTCGCCTGATCTCGGAAGCTAAGCAGGGTCGGGCCTGGTTAGTACTTGGATGGGAGACCGCCTGGGAATACCAGGTGCTGTAAGCATTTTTGTTAAAAAAAAAAAAAAAAAAAGAGTGTTTGAATGCCTTGAATATCCAACATTTGGCTGATGCCTTCAATAGCCCGAATTTTGGCTGCAGCATTCGCCACGGCCATACCACCTGAGCACGCCCGATCTCGCCTGATCTCGAAGCTAAGCAGGGTCGGGCCTGGTTAGTACTTGATGGGAGACCGCCTGGGAATACCAGGTGCTGTAAGCATTTTTGTTAAAAAAAAAAAAAAAAAAAGAGTGTTTTTTTAATGCCTTGAATATCCAACATTTGGCTGATGCCTTCAATAGCCCAAATTTTGGCTGCAGCATTCGCTTACGGCCATACCACCTGAGCACGCCCGATCTCGCCTGATCTCGAAGCTAAGCAGGGTCGGGCCTGGTTAGTACTTGGATGGGAGACCGCCTGGGAATACCAGGTGCTGTAAGCATTTTTGTTAAAAAAAAAAAAAAAAAAAGAGTGTTTGAATGCCTTGAATATCCAACATTTGGCTGATGCCTTCAATAGCCCGAATTTTGGCTGCAGCATTCGCCACGGCCATACCACCTGAGCACGCCCGATCTCGCCTGATCTCGAAGCTAAGCAGGGTCGGGCCTGGTTAGTACTTGGATGGGAGACCGCCTGGGAATACCAGGTGCTGTAAGCATTTTTGTTAAAAAAAAAAAAAAAAAAAGAGTGTTTTTTTAATGCCTTGAATATCCAACATTTGGCTGATGCCTTCAATAGCCCAAATTTTGGCTGCAGCATTCGCCACGCCATACCACCTGAGCACGCCCGATCTCGCCTGATCTCGAAGCTAAGCAGGGTCGGGCCTGGTTAGTACTTGATGGGAGACCGCCTGGGAATACCAGGTGCTGTAAGCATTTTTGTTAAAAAAAAAAAAAAAAAGAGTGTTTGAATGCCTTGAATATCCAACATTTGGCTGATGCCTTCAATAGCCCGAATTTTGGCTGCAGTATTCGCCACGGCCATACCACCTGAGCACGCCCGATCTCGCCTGATCTCGAAGCTAAGCAGGGTCGCCTGGTTAGTACTTGGATGGGAGACCGCCTGGGAATACCAGGTGCTGTAAGCATTTTTGTTTAAAAAAAAAAAAAAAAAAAGAGTGTTTGAATGCCTTGGAATATCCAACATTTGGCTGATGCCTTCAATAGCCCAATTTTGGCTGCAGCATTCGCTACGGCCATACCACCTGAGCACGCCCGATCTCGCCTGATCTCGAAGCTAAGCAGGGTCGGGCCTGGTTAGTACTTGGATGGGAGACCGCCTGGGAATACCAGGTGCTGTAAGCATTTTTGTTAAAAAAAAAAAAAAAAAAAAAGAGTGTTTTTTTAATGCCTTGAATATCCAACATTTGGCTGATGCCTTCAATAGCCCAAATTTTGGCTGCAGCATTCGCCACGGCCATACCACCTGAGCACGCCCGATCTCGCCTGATCTCGAAGCTAAGCAGGGTCGGGCCTGGTTAGTACTTGATGGGAGACCGCCTGGGAATACCAGGTGCTGTAAGCATTTTTGTTAAAAAAAAAAAAAAAAAAGAGTGTTTGAATGCCTTGAATATCCAACATTTGGCTGATGCCTTCAATAGCCCGAATTTTGGCTGCAGCATTCGCCACGGCCATACCACCTGAGCACGCCCGATCTCGCCTGATCTCGAAGCTAAGCAGGGTCGGGCCTGGTTAGTACTTGATGGGAGACCGCCTGGGAATACCAGGTGCTGTAAGCATTTTTGTTAAAAAAAAAAAAAAAAAAAGAGTGTTTGAATGCCTTGAATATCCAACATTTGGCTGATGCCTTCAATAGCCCGAATTTTGGCTGCAGCATTCGCCACGGCCATACCACCTGAGCACGCCCGATCTCGCCTGATCTCGAAGCTAAGCAGGGTCGGGCCTGGTTAGTACTTGATGGGAGACCGCCTGGGAATACCAGGTGCTGTAAGCATTTTTGTTAAAAAAAAAAAAAAAAAGAGTGTTTGAATGCCTTGAATATCCAACATTTGGCTGATGCCTTCAATAGCCCGAATTTTGGCTGCAGCATTCGCCACGGCCATACCACCTGAGCACGCCCGATCTCGCCTGATCTCGAAGCTAAGCAGGGTCGGGCCTGGTTAGTACTTGATGGGAGACCGCCTGGGAATACCAGGTGCTGTAAGCATTTTTGTTAAAAAAAAAAAAAAAAAGAGTGTTTGAATGCCTTGAATATCCAACATTTGGCTGATGCCTTCAATAGCCCGAATTTTGGCTGCAGATTCGCTACGGCCATACCACCTGAGCACGCCCGATCTCGCCTGATCTCGGAAGCTAAGCAGGGTCGGGCCTGGTTAGTACTTGGATGGGAGACCGCCTGGGAATACCAGGTGCTGTAAGCATTTTAAAAAAAAAAAAAAAAAAAGAGTGTTTGAATGCCTTGAATATCCAACATTTGGCTGATGCCTTCAATAGCCCGAATTTTGGCTGCAGCATTCGCCACGGCCATACCACCTTGAGCACGCCCGATCTCGCCTGATCTCGAAGCTAAGCAGGGTCGGGCCTGGTTAGTACTTGGATGGGAGACCGCCTGGGAATACCAGGTGCTGTAAGCATTTTTGTTAAAAAAAAAAAAAAAAAGAGTGTTTGAATGCCTTGAATATCCAACATTTGGCTGATGCCTTCAATAGCCCGAATTTTGGCTGCAGCATTCGCCACGGCCATACCACCTTGAGCACGCCCGATCTCGCCTGATCTCGAAGCTAAGCAGGGTCGGGCCTGGTTAGTACTTGATGGGAGACCGCCTGGGAATACCAGGTGCTGTAAGCATTTTTGTTAAAAAAAAAAAAAAAAAGAGTGTTTAATGCCTTGAATATCCAACATTTGGCTGATGCCTTCAATAGCCCAAATTTTGGCTGCAGCATTCGCCACGGCCATACCACCTGAGCACGCCCGATCTCGCCTGATCTCGAAGCTAAGCAGGGTCGGGCCTGGTTAGTACTTGGATGGGAGACCGCCTGGGAATACCAGGTGCTGTAAGCATTTTTGTTAAAAAAAAAAAAAAAAAGAGTGTTTGAATGCCTTGAATATCCAACATTTGGCTGATGCCTTCAATAGCCCGAATTTTGGCTGCAGCATTCGCCACGGCCATACCACCTGAGCACGCCCGATCTCGCCTGATCTCGAAGCTAAGCAGGGTCGGGCCTGGTTAGTACTTGATGGGAGACCGCCTGGGAATACCAGGTGCTGTAAGCATTTTTGAAAAAAAAAAAAAAAAAGAGTGTTTGAATGCCTTGAATATCCAACATTTGGCTGATGCCTTCAATAGCCCGAATTTTGGCTGCAGTATTCGCCACGGCCATACCACCTGAGCACGCCCGATCTCGCCTGATCTCGGAAGCTAAGCAGGGTCGGGCCTGGTTAGTACTTGATGGGAGACCGCCTGGGAATACCAGGTGCTGTAAGCATTTTTGTTAAAAAAAAAAAAAAAAAGAGTGTTTGAATGCCTTGAATATCCAACATTTGGCTGATGCCTTCAATAGCCCAAATTTTGGCTGCAGCATTCGCCACGGCCATACCACCTGAGCACGCCCGATCTCGCCTGATCTCGAAGCTAAGCAGGGTCGGGCCTGGTTAGTACTTGATGGGAGACCGCCTGGGAATACCAGGTGCTGTAAGCATTTTTGTTAAAAAAAAAAAAAAAAAGAGTGTTTGAATGCCTTGAATATCCAACATTTGGCTGATGCCTTCAATAGCCCGAATTTTGGCTGCAGCATTCGCCACGGCCATACCACCTGAGCACGCCCGATCTCGCCTGATCTCGAAGCTAAGCAGGGTCGGGCCTGGTTAGTACTTGATGGGAGACCGCCTGGGAATACCAGGTGCTGTAAGCATTTTTGTTAAAAAAAAAAAAAAAAAAAGAGTGTTTGAATGCCTTGAATATCCAACATTTGGCTGATGCCTTCAATAGCCCGAATTTTGGCTGCCACGGCCATACTACCTGAGCACGCCCGATCTCGCCTGATCTCGAAGCTAAGCAGGGTCGGGCCTGGTTAGTACTTGATGGGAGACCGCCTGGGAATACCAGGTGCTGTAAGCATTTTTGTTAAAAAAAAAAAAAAAAAAAGAGTGTTTGAATGCCTTGAATATCCAACATTTGGCTGATGCCTTCAATAGCCCGAATTTTGGCTGCAGCATTCCACGGCCATACCACCTGAGCACGCCCGATCTCGCCTGATCTCGAAGCTAAGCAGGGTCGGGCCTGGTTAGTACTTGATGGGAGACCGCCTGGGAATACCAGGTGCTGTAAGCATTTTTGTTAAAAAAAAAAAAAAAAAGAGTGTTTGAATGCCTTGAATATCCAACATTTGGCTGATGCCTTCAATAGCCCAATTTTGGCTGCAGCATTCGCCACGGCCATACCACCTGAGCACGCCCGATCTCGCCTGATCTCGAAGCTAAGCAGGGTCGGGCCTGGTTAGTACTTGATGGGAGACCGCCTGGGAATACCAGGTGCTGTAAGCATGAGTGTTTGAATGCCTTGAATATCCAACATTTGGCTGATGCCTTCAATAGCCCGAATTTTGGCTGCAGCATTCGCCACGGCCATACCACCTGAGCACGCCCGATCTCGCCTGATCTCGAAGCTAAGCAGGGTCGGGCCTGGTTAGTACTTGATGGGAGACCGCCTGGGAATACCAGGTGCTGTAAGCATTTTTGTTAAAAAAAAAAAAAAAGAGTGTTTGAATGCCTTGAATATCCAACATTTGGCTGATGCCTTCAATAGCCCAAATTTTGGCTGCAGCATTCGCCACGGCCATACCACCTGAGCACGCCCGATCTCGCCTGATCTCGAAGCTAAGCAGGGTCGGGCCTGGTTAGTACTTGGATGGGAGACCGCCTGGGAATACCAGGTGCTGTAAGCATTTTTGTTAAAAAAAAAAAAAAAAAGAGTGTTTGAATGCCTTGAATATCCAACATTTGGCTGATGCCTTCAATAGCCCGAATTTTGGCTGCAGCATTCCACGGCCATACCACCTGAGCACGCCCGATCTCGCCTGATCTCGAAGCTAAGCAGGGTCGGGCCTGGTTAGTACTTGGATGGGAGACCGCCTGGGAATACCAGGTGCTGTAAGCATTTTTGTTAAAAAAAAAAAAAAAAAGAGTGTTTGAATGCCTTGAATATCCAACATTTGGCTGATGCCTTCAATAGCCCAAATTTTGGCTGCAGCATTCGCCACGCCATACCACCTGAGCACGCCCGATCTCGCCTGATCTCGAAGCTACAGGGTCGGGCCTGGTTAGTACTTGATGGGAGACCGCCTGGGAATACCAGGTGCTGTAATCATTTTTGTTAAAAAAAAAAAAAAAAAGAGTGTTTGAATGCCTTGAATATCCAACATTTGGCTGATGCCTTCAATAGCCCGAATTTTGGCTGCAGCATTCGCCACGGCCATACCACCTGAGCACGCCCGATCTCGTCTGATCTCGGAAGCTAAGCAGGGTCGGGCCTGGTTAGTACTTGGATGGGAGACCGCCTGGGAATACCAGGTGCTGTAAGCATTTTTGTTAAAAAAAAAAAAAAAAAAAAAGAGTGTTTGAATGCCTTGAATATCCAACATTTGGCTGATGCCTTCAATAGCCCGAATTTTGGCTGCAGCATTCGCTTACGGCCATACCACCTGAGCACGCCCGATCTCGCCTGATCTCGAAGCTAAGCAGGGTCGGGCCTGGTTAGTACTTGATGGGAGACCGCCTGGGAATACCAGGTGCTGTAAGCATTTTTGTTAAAAAAAAAAAAAAAAAAAGAGTGTTTTTTTAATGCCTTGAATATCCAACATTTGGCTGATGCCTTCAATAGCCCAAATTTTGGCTGCATTCGCCACGGCCATACCACCTGAGCACGCCCGATCTCGCCTGATCTCGAAGCTAAGCAGGGTCGGGCCTGGTTAGTACTTGATGGGAGACCGCCTGGGAATACCAGGTGCTGTAAGCATTTTTGTTAAAAAAAAAAAAAAAAAGAGTGTTTGAATGCCTTGAATATCCAACATTTGGCTGATGCCTTCAATAGCCCGAATTTTGGCTGCAGCATTCGCTTACGGCCATACCACCTGAGCACGCCCGATCTCGCCTGATCTCGAAGCTAAGCAGGGTCGGGCCTGGTTAGTACTTGATGGGAGACCGCCTGGGAATACCAGGTGCTGTAAGCATTTTTGTTAAAAAAAAAAATTTTGGCTGCCAGCTTCATACCAACCTGAGCACGCCCGATCTCGTCTGATCTCGGAAGCTAAGCAGGGTCGGGCCTGGTTAGTACTTGGATGGGAGACCGCCTGGGAATACCAGGTGCTGTAAGCATTTTTGTTAAAAAAAAAAAAAAAGAGTGTTTGAATGCCTTGAATATCCAACATTTGGCTGATGCCTTCAATAGCCCGAATTTGGCTGCAGTATTCGCCACGGCCATACCACCTGAGCACGCCCGATCTCGCCTGATCTCGAAGCTAAGCAGGGTCGGGCCTGGTTAGTACTTGATGGGAGACCGCCTGGGAATACCAGGTGCTGTAAGCATTTTTGTTAAAAAAAAAAAAAAAGAGTGTTTGAATGCCTTGAATATCCAACATTTGGCTGATGCCTTCAATAGCCCGAATTTTGGCTGCAGTATTCGCCACGGCCATACCACCTTGAGCACGCCCGATCTCGCCTGATCTCGAAGCTAAGCAGGGTCGGGCCTGGTTAGTACTTGGATGGGAGACCGCCTGGGAATACCAGGTGCTGTAAGCATTTTTGTTAAAAAAAAAAAAGAGTGTTTGAATGCCTTGAATATCCAACATTTGGCTGATGCCTTCAATAGCCCGAATTTTGGCTGCAGATTCGCTACGGCCATACCACCTGAGCACGCCCGATCTCGCCTGATCTCGAAGCTAAGCAGGGTCGGGCCTGGTTAGTACTTGGATGGGAGACCGCCTGGGAATACCAGGTGCTGTAAGCATTTTTGTTAAAAAAAAAAAAAAAAAAAAAGAGTGTTTGAATGCCTTGAATATCCAACATTTGGCTGATGCCTTCAATAGCCCAAATTTTGGCTGCAGCATTCGCCACGGCCATACTACCTGAGCACGCCCGATCTCGCCTGATCTCGGAAGCTAAGCAGGGTCGGGCCTGGTTAGTACTTGGATGGGAGACCGCCTGGGAATACCAGGTGCTGTAAGCATTTTTGTTAAAAAAAAAAAAAAAAAGAGTGTTTAATGCCTTGAATATCCAACATTTGGCTGATGCCTTCAATAGCCCAAATTTTGGCTGCAGCATTCGCTTACGGCCATACCACCTTGAGCACGCCCGATCTCGCCTGATCTCGAAGCTAAGCAGGGTCGGGCCTGGTTAGTACTTGATGGGAGACCGCCTGGGAATACCAGGTGCTGTAAGCATTTTTGTTAAAAAAAAAAAAAAAAAGAGTGTTTTTTTAATGCCTTGAATATCCAACATTTGGCTGATGCCTTCAATAGCCCAAATTTTGGCTGCAGCATTCGCCACGGCCATACCACCTGAGCACGCCCGATCTCGCCTGATCTCGAAGCTAAGCAGGGTCGGGCCTGGTTAGTACTTGATGGGAGACCGCCTGGGAATACCAGGTGCTGTAAGCATTTTTGTTAAAAAAAAAAAAAAAAAGAGTGTTTGAATGCCTTGAATATCCAACATTTGGCTGATGCCTTCAATAGCCCAATTTTGGCTGCAGCATTCGCCACGGCCATACCACCTTGAGCACGCCCGATCTCGCCTGATCTCGAAGCTAAGCAGGGTCGGGCCTGGTTAGTACTTGATGGGAGACCGCCTGGGAATACCAGGTGCTGTAAGCATTTTTGTTAAAAAAAAAAAAAGAGTGTTTGAATGCCTTGAATATCCAACATTTGGCTGATGCCTTCAATAGCCCGAATTTTGGCTGCAGATTCGCCACGGCCATACCACCTGAGCACGCCCGATCTCGCCTGATCTCGAAGCTAAGCAGGGTCGGGCCTGGTTAGTACTTGATGGGAGACCGCCTGGGAATACCAGGTGCTGAAAAAAAAAAAAAAAAAAAAGAGTGTTTGAATGCCTTGAATATCCAACATTTGGCTGATGCCTTCAATAGCCCGAATTTTGGCTGCAGCATTCGCCACGGCCATACCACCTGAGCACGCCCGATCTCGCCTGATCTCGAAGCTAAGCAGGGTCGGGCCTGGTTAGTACTTGATGGGAGACCGCCTGGGAATACCAGGTGCTGTAAGCATTTTTGTTAAAAAAAAAAAAAAAAAAAGAGTGTTTGAATGCCTTGAATATCCAACATTTGGCTGATGCCTTCAATAGCCCGAATTTTGGCTGCAGATTCGCCACGGCCATACCACCTGAGCACGCCCGATCTCGCCTGATCTCGAAGCTAAGCAGGGTCGGGCCTGGTTAGTACTTGATGGGAGACCGCCTGGGAATACCAGGTGCTGTAAGCATTTTTGTTAAAAAAAAAAAAAAAAAAAAAGAGTGTTTGAATGCCTTGAATATCCAACATTTGGCTGATGCCTTCAATAGCCCGAATTTTGGCTGCAGCATTCGCCACGGCCATACCACCTGAGCACGCCCGATCTCGCCTGATCTCGAAGCTAAGCAGGGTCGGGCCTGGTTAGTACTTGATGGGAGACCGCCTGGGAATACCAGGTGCTGTAAGCATTTTTGTTAAAAAAAAAAAAAAAAAAAGAGTGTTTGAATGCCTTGAATATCCAACATTTGGCTGATGCCTTCAATAGCCCGAATTTTGGCTGCAGCATTCGCCACGGCCATACCACACCTGAGCACGCCCGATCTCGCCTGATCTCGAAGCTAAGCAGGGTCGGGCCTGGTTAGTACTTGATGGGAGACCGCCTGGGAATACCAGGTGCTGTAAGCATTTTTGTTAAAAAAAAAAAAAAAAAGAGTGTTTGAATGCCTTGAATATCCAACATTTGGCTGATGCCTTCAATAGCCCGAATTTTGGCTGCAGCATTCGCCACGGCCATACCACCTTGAGCACGCCCGATCTCGCCTGATCTCGGAAGCTAAGCAGGGTCGGGCCTGGTTAGTACTTGATGGAAGAATTGTGTCAAGAAGGAAAAGATTGTGTTGATGTTTGGAATGTGTTTAAAAGGAAAACAGAAATGTATATGGGAGACCGACTGGGAATACCAGGTGTGCATTTTTGTTAAAAAAGAGTGTTTGAATGCCTTGAATATCCAACATTTGGCTGATGCCTTCAATAGCCCGAATTTTGGCTGCAGCATTCGCCACGCCATACCACCTGAGCACGCCCGATCTCGCCTGATCTCGGAAGCTAAGCAGGGTCGGGCCTGGTTAGTACTTGATGGGAGACCGCCTGGGAATACCAGGTGCTGTAAGCATTTTTGTTAAAAAAAAAAAAAAAGAGTGTTTGAATGCCTTGAATATCCAACATTTGGCTGATGCCTTCAATAGCCCGAATTTTGGCTGCAGCATTCGCCACGGCCATAACCTGAGCACGCCCGATCTCGCTCTGATCTCGAAGCTAAGCAGGGTCGGGCCTGGTTAGTACTTGATGGGAGACCGCCTGGGAATACCAGGTGCTGTAAGCATTTTTGTTAAAAAAAAAAAAAAAAAGAGTGTTTGAATGCCTTGAATATCCAACATTTGGCTGATGCCTTCAATAGCCCGAATTTTGGCTGCAGCATTCGCCACGGCCATACCACCTGAGCACGCCCGATCTCGCCTGATCTCGAAGCTAAGCAGGGTCGGGCCTGGTTAGTACTTGATGGGAGACCGCCTGGGAATACCAGGTGCTGTAAGCATTTTTGTTAAAAAAAAAATAAAAAAAAAAGAGTGTTTTTTTAATGCCTTGAATATCCAACATTTGGCTGATGCCTTCAATAGCCCAAATTTTGGCTGCAGCATTCGCCACGGCCATACCACCTTGAGCACGCCCGATCTCGTCTGATCTCGGAAGCTAAGCAGGGTCGGGCCTGGTTAGTACTTGGATGGGAGACCGCCTGGGAATACCAGGTGCTGTAAGCATTTTTGTTAAAAAAAAAAAAAAAAAAAGAGTGTTTGAATGCCTTGAATATCCAACATTTGGCTGATGCCTTCAATAGCCCAAATTTTGGCTGCAGCATTCGCCACGGCCATACCACCTGAGCACGCCCGATCTCGCCTGATCTCGAAGCTAAGCAGGGTCGGGCCTGGTTAGTACTTGGATGGGAGACCGCCTGGGAATACCAGGTGCTGTAAGCATTTTTGTTAAAAAAAAAAAAAAAAAGAGTGTTTGAATGCCTTGAATATCCAACATTTGGCTGATGCCTTCAATAGCCCGAATTTTGGCTGCAGCATTCGCCACGGCCATACCACCTGAGCACGCCCGATCTCGCCTGATCTCGAAGCTAAGCAGGGTCGGGCCTGGTTAGTACTTGGATGGGAGACCGCCTGGGAATACCAGGTGCTGTAAGCATTTTTGTTAAAAAAAAAAAAAAAAAAAGAGTGTTTGAATGCCTTGAATATCCAACATTTGGCTGATGCCTTCAATAGCCCAAATTTTGGCTGCAGCATTCGCCACGGCCATACCACCTGAGCACGCCCGATCTCGCCTGATCTCGAAGCTAAGCAGGGTCGGGCCTGGTTAGTACTTGATGGGAGACCGCCTGGGAATACCAGGTGCTGTAAGCATTTTTGTTAAAAAAAAAAAAAAAAAGAGTGTTTGAATGCCTTGAATATCCAACATTTGGCTGATGCCTTCAATAGCCCGAATTTTGGCTGCAGCATTCGCCACGGCCATACCACCTGAGCACGCCCGATCTCGCCTGATCTCGAAGCTAAGCAGGGTCGGGCCTGGTTAGTACTTGGATGGGAGACCGCCTGGGAATACCAGGTGCTGTAAGCATTTAGTTAAAGATAAAAAAAAAAAAAGAGTGTTTGAATGCCTTGAATATCCAACATTTGGCTGATACCACCTTGAGCACGCCCATCTCGCCTGATCTCGAAGCTAAGCAGGGTCGGGCCTGGTTAGTACTTGATGGGAGACCGCTGGGAATACCAGGTGCTGTAAGCATTTTTGTTTAAAAAAAAAAAAAAAAAGAGTGTTTGAATGCCTTGAATATCCAACATTTGGCTGATGCCTTCAATAGCCCAATTTTGGCTGCAGATTCGCCACGGCCATACCACCTTGAGCACGCCCGATCTCGCCTGATCTCGAAGCTAAGCAGGGTCGGGCCTGGTTAGTACTTGATGGGAGACCGCCTGGGAATACCAGGTGCTGTAAGCATTTTTGTTAAAAAAAAAAAAAAGAGTGTTTTTTTAATGCCTTGAATATCCAACATTTGGCTGATGCCTTCAATAGCCCAAATTTTGGCTGCAGCATTCGCCACGGCCATACCACCTGAGCACGCCCGATCTCGCCTGATCTCGAAGCTAAGCAGGGTCGGGCCTGGTTAGTACTTGATGGGAGACCGCCTGGGAATACCAGGTGCTGTAAGCATTTTTGTTAAAAAAAAAAAAAAAAAAAGAGTGTTTGAATGCCTTGAATATCCAACATTTGGCTGATGCCTTCAATAGCCCAATTTTGGCTGCAGCATTCGCCACGGCCATACCACCTGAGCACGCCCGATCTCGCCTGATCTCGAAGCTAAGCAGGGTCGGGCCTGGTTAGTACTTGATGGGAGACCGCCTGGGAATACCAGGTGCTGTAAGCATTTTTGTTAAAAAAAAAAAAAGAGTGTTTGAATGCCTTGAATATCCAACATTTGGCTGATGCCTTCAATAGCCCAAATTTTGGCTGCAGCATTCGCTTACGGCCATACCACCTGAGCACGCCCGATCTCGCCTGATCTCGAAGCTAAGCAGGGTCGGGCCTGGTTAGTACTTGGATGGGAGACCGCCTGGGAATAAAGCATTTTTGTTAAAAAAAAAAAAAAAAAAAAAAAAAGAGTGTTTGAATGCCTTGAATATCCAACATTTGGCTGATGCCTTCAATAGCCCAAATTTTGGCTGCAGATTCGCCACGGCCATACCACCTGAGCACGCCCGATCTCGTCTGATCTCGGAAGCTAAGCAGGGTCGGGCCTGGTTAGTACTTGGATGGGAGACCGCCTGGGAATACCAGGTGCTGTAAGCATTTTTGTTAAAAAAAAAAAAAAAAAGAGTGTTTGAATGCCTTGAATATCCAACATTTGGCTGATGCCTTCAATAGCCCAAATTTTGGCTGCAGCATTCGCTCACGGCCATACCACCTGAGCACGCCCGATCTCGCCTGATCTCGAAGCTAAGCAGGGTCGGGCCTGGTTAGTACTTGATGGGAGACCGCCTGGGAATACCAGGTGCTGTAAGCATTTTTGTTAAAAAAAAAAAAAAAAAAAGAGTGTTTGAATGCCTTGAATATCCAACATTTGGCTGATGCCTTCAATAGCCCGAATTTTGGCTGCAGTATTCGCCACGGCCATACCACCTGAGCACGCCCGATCTCGTCTGATCTCGGAAGCTAAGCAGGGTCGGGCCTGGTTAGTACTTGGATGGGAGACCGCCTGGGAATACCAGGTGCTGTAAGCATTTTTGTTAAAAAAAAAAAAAAAAAGAGTGTTTGAATGCCTTGAATATCCAACATTTGGCTGATGCCTTCAATAGCCCAAATTTTGGCTGCAGCATTCGCCACGGCCATACCACCTGAGCACGCCCGATCTCGCCTGATCTCGAAGCTAAGCAGGGTCGGGCCTGGTTAGTACTTGGATGGGAGACCGCCTGGGAATACCAGGTGCTGTAAGCATTTTTGTTAAAAAAAAAAAAAAAGAGTGTTTGAATGCCTTGAATATCCAACATTTGGCTGATGCCTTCAATAGCCCAATTTTGGCTGCAGCATTCGCCACGCCATACCACCTGAGCACGCCCGATCTCGCCTGATCTCGAAGCTAAGCAGGGTCGGGCCTGGTTAGTACTTGATGGGAGACCGCCTGGGAATACCAGGTGCTGTAAGCATTTTGTTAAAAAAAAAAAAAAAAAAAGAGTGTTTGAATGCCTTGAATATCCAACATTTGGCTGATGCCTTCAATAGCCCGAATTTTGGCTGCAGCATTCGCCACGGCCATACCACCTGAGCACGCCCGATCTCGCCTGATCTCGGAAGCTAAGCAGGGTCGGGCCTGGTTAGTACTTGATGGGAGACCGCCTGGGAATACCAGGTGCTGTAAGCATTTTTGTTAAAAAAAAAAAAAAAAAGAGTGTTTGAATGCCTTGAATATCCAACATTTGGCTGATGCCTTCAATAGCCCGAATTTTGGCTGCAGCATTCGCCACGGCCATACCACCTGAGCACGCCCGATCTCGCCTGATCTCGAAGCTAAGCAGGGTCGGGCCTGGTTAGTACTTGGATGGGAGACCGCCTGGGAATACCAGGTGCTGTAAGCATTTTTGTTAAAAAAAAAAAAAAAAAAAGAGTGTTTGAATGCCTTGAATATCCAACATTTGGCTGATGCCTTCAATAGCCCAATTTTGGCTGCAGCATTCGCCACGGCCATACCACCTGAGCACGCCCGATCTCGCCTGATCTCGGAAGCTAAGCAGGGTCGGGCCTGGTTAGTACTTGATGGGAGACCGCCTGGGAATACCAGGTGCTGTAAGCATTTTTGTTAAAAAAAAAAAAAAAAAAAGAGTGTTTGAATGCCTTGAATATCCAACATTTGGCTGATGCCTTCAATAGCCCGAATTTTGGCTGCAGCATTCGCCACGGCCATACCACCTGAGCACGCCCGATCTCGCCTGATCTCGAAGCTAAGCAGGGTCGGGCCTGGTTAGTACTTGATGGGAGACCGCCTGGGAATACCAGGTGCTGTAAGCATTTTTGAAAAAAAAAAAAAAAAAGAGTGTTTGAATGCCTTGAATATCCAACATTTGGCTGATGCCTTCAATAGCCCGAATTTTGGCTGCAGCATTCGCCACGGCCATACCACCTGAGCACGCCCGATCTCGCCTGATCTCGGAAGCAGGGTCGGGCCTGGTTAGTACTTGGATGGGAGACCGCCTGGGAATACCAGGTGCTGTAAGCATTTTTGTAAAAAAAAAAAAAGAAAAAAAAAGAGTGTTTGAATGCCTTGAATATCCAACATTTGGCTGATGCCTTCAATAGCCCAATTTTGGCTGCAGATTCGCCACGCCATACCACCTTGAGCACGCCCGATCTCGCCTGATCTCGAAGCTAAGCAGGGTCGGGCCTGGTTAGTACTTGATGGGAGACCGCCTGGGAATACCAGGTGCTGTAAGCATTTTTGTTAAAAAAAAAAAAGAGTGTTTGAATGCCTTGAATATCCAACATTTGGCTGATGCCTTCAATAGCCCGAATTTTGGCTGCAGCATTCGCCACGCCATACCACCTTGAGCACGCCCGATCTCGCCTGATCTCGAAGCTAAGCAGGGTCGGGCCTGGTTAGTACTTGGATGGGAGACCGCCTGGGAATACCAGGTGCTGTAAGCATTTTTGTTAAAAAAAAAAAAAAAAAGAGTGTTTGAATGCCTTGAATATCCAACATTTGGCTGATGCCTTCAATAGCCCGAATTTTGGCTGCAGCATTCGCCACGGCCATACCACCTGAGCACGCCCGATCTCGCCTGATCTCGAAGCTAAGCAGGGTCGGGCCTGGTTAGTACTTGATGGGAGACCGCCTGGGAATACCAGGTGCTGTAAGCATTTTTGTTAAAAAAAAAAAAAGAGTGTTTGAATGCCTTGAATATCCAACATTTGGCTGATGCCTTCAATAGCCCGAATTTTGGCTGCAGCATTCGCCACGGCCATACCACCTGAGCACGCCCGATCTCGCCTGATCTCGAAGCTAAGCAGGGTCGGGCCTGGTTAGTACTTGGATGGGAGACCGCCTGGGAATACCAGGTGCTGTAAGCATTTTTGTTAAAAAAAAAAAAAAAAAAAAAGAGTGTTTGAATGCCTTGAATATCCAACATTTGGCTGATGCCTTCAATAGCCCGAATTTTGGCTGCAGCATTCGCCACGGCCATACCACCTGAGCACGCCCGATCTCGCCTGATCTCGAAGCTAAGCAGGGTCGGGCCTGGTTAGTACTTGGATGGGAGACCGCCTGGGAATACCAGGTGCTGTAAGCATTTTTGTTAAAAAAAAAAAAAAAAAGAGTGTTTGAATGCCTTGAATATCCAACATTTGGCTGATGCCTTCAATAGCCCGAATTTTGGCTGCAGCATTCGCCACGGCCATACCACCTGAGCACGCCCGATCTCGCCTGATCTCGAAGCTAAGCAGGGTCGGGCCTGGTTAGTACTTGATGGGAGACCGCCTGGGAATACCAGGTGCTGTAAGCATTTTTGTTAAAAAAAAAAAAAAAGAGTGTTTGAATGCCTTGAATATCCAACATTTGGCTGATGCCTTCAATAGCCCGAATTTTGGCTGCAGCATTCGCCACGGCCATACCACCTGAGCACGCCCGATCTCGCCTGATCTCGAAGCTAAGCAGGGTCGGGCCTGGTTAGTACTTGATGGGAGACCGCCTGGGAATACCAGGTGCTGTAAGCATTTTTGTAAAAAAAAAAAAAAAAAGAGTGTTTGAATGCCTTGAATATCCAACATTTGGCTGATGCCTTCAATAGCCCGAATTTTGGCTGCAGATTCGCCACGCCATACCACCTGAGCACGCCCGATCTCGCCTGATCTCGAAGCTAAGCAGGTCGGGCCTGGTTAGTACTTGATGGGAGACCGCCTGGGAATACCAGGTGCTGTAAGCATTTTAAAAAAAAAAAAAAAAAAAGAGTGTTTGAATGCCTTGAATATCCAACATTTGGCTGATGCCTTCAATAGCCCGAATTTTGGCTGCAGCATTCGCCACGGCCATACCACCTGAGCACGCCCGATCTCGCCTGATCTCGAAGCTAAGCAGGGTCGGGCCTGGTTAGTACTTGATGGGAGACCGCCTGGGAATACCAGGTGCTGTAAGCATTTTTGTTAAAAAAAAAAAAAAAAAAAGAGTGTTTGAATGCCTTGAATATCCAACATTTGGCTGATGCCTTCAATAGCCCGAATTTTGGCTGCAGCATTCGCTTACGGCCATACCACCTTGAGCACGCTAGAGGGAGCTAGTGAGCAAGACAGGAAGTGACTGGCTGCAGTTTGGAGAGAAAGGCTCTCCACCATTTTGAGTTTTTTGTTTGTTTGGTTTATTTTTGTGGTTTATACTTTATTTTTTTGGTTTTCTTCGTTTTTAAACCACCTGACAGCAGCTTGCTGGCTGGAGGGTGGTTAACCTTCTTTTTTTTTCAACAATGGACGGATTAATGGCAAACGACGCTGGACCGGATGGAGAGAGACGCATGGCAAACGACACTGGACTGATGGAGAGACGCATGGCAAACGACAACGGACCGGATCGAGAGAGACGCATGGCAAACGACAACGGAATGGATTATCAACAACGAGCAGGACACGGACAAAAACGAGACGCGAGAGACAAGTTTGATGGAAGAAAGTATCTAAAGGAGGCGACGGTGATTGTGAATGTGGAGAACGTAAATGAGGTCAGAGCAGTGGATGTTATTAAAGCAGTGACGGATAAATGCGGAAATGGGAAAATCCTGGCATTGAGGCCAAGGCAAGGAAAGGAATAACTAACAATGGAAAAGGAGGAGACATGTGATAATTTGACGGATGGACTGATAATAAAAGGAGTGAACTGTGAAGTGAAAAACTGCAAAATAGGGACTACGTTGTTTCCTTCATGCACCTGCCCGCCTACCTGGAGGATAGAGAGATATTTGGAAAATTGGAAGGATGGGGAGTTAATCCCATAACAACAATTAAAAGAAGACACTACCCGGGCACCGACATTGAGGATGGAACAAGGTTCCTAAGGGTGAGGTTCCCCAAAGAGGTGGCATCATTGCCGACAGCACAAAGCTTGAAACAGCTGAAGGGCCGCAGTACTTCAGGGTGATGCACAGTCACCAGGTGAAGACCTGTAGGCTGTGCATGAGCCCGGATCACCTGCTCAAGGACTGCCCAGAATTTCAGTGCTACAAGTGCGAGGAAAGGGGACATTTTGCACGGGATTGCAATGCTGTCAGGTGCCCGGAGTGTCGGGAAATTTTAAACAAATGTAGGTGTTTGGATGGAGGGAGAGGAAGGAGGAAGGAGGAACAGGTGGACGGACAGGTGCATGAAGGAAACAACGAGGATGAAGAACAAATGGATGAAGGACAAGAGGAAGAAGGACTACAACAAAAAGAAATGGAAGGAGCAACGTGCAACAGCGAGGAAGGAGAAAGTGAAGAGAACTTTAATAACAATGGACAAGGAATGGAGACTTTGGACAGTTTTAACAATGTGAAGGATGATGTGGAGAAAGATGGACAAGTAAAGATGGACAAAAATAAAGAAACGGACAGTGAAGAAGAAATAAAGATGGACAACATGGACAAAGACAGAGGGGGGAGAGGACGAATTAGAAGAAGAGCAAAAGAGGTAAAACCACACTTGGAAAATGTAAGAAAAAAGGTGATGAAAAGTATACAGAACAGATATGATGTGTTAAGGGACCTGAGGAGAAAACGATGAACAATGATTTTTAAGTATTTATTTTTCTTATTCTTTTTAATGGTTTTAAGTTGTGTTACTTTTAATGCAAGGGGATTGATGGACATAGGAAAATTTGAAAAAGTAAAAGAAAAATGTAAAAGGGAAGACATAATTGCACTGCAAGAAACGAACTGGAGAGAAAATGTAATGAATGAGTATAAACAGAGATGGGATGGAGGTATTTTGTATAATAATGGAGATGGGAGGTTTGGGAGAGGTGTGGCATTTTTAATGAAGGAGGATGTGTTTAAAGTGAGTAAAATTGTATACAAAGATAAAATAGGGAAATGTGTGGTTGTTGAGACAAAATATGAAGGAAGAGATTTGATTTTAGTAAATGTACATGCACCAGTTGAGGAGAAGGAAAAGAAGGAATTTTTTACTGTTTTAAGAAATATTGTACGGAAATATAAAGAAATTGTAATGATGGGGGATTTTAACACAGTGTTTAGCAAACAAGACATGGCGGATGGAATGGTTTTTAAAACGGATACAGGGAGAAAAGAATTAAAAGCATTAATGGAAGAAAATAATATGATAGATGTGTGGAGAGAAAGAAACGAAAGGAAAAGAGAGTTTTCAAGGAGGCAAATAGTGGGGAGTTTTGTATGCCAAACCAGAATTGATCTTGTTTTATGTAGTAGAAATGTGGAGAATTTTATTGAAAAGATTAAGTATGAGGACACAAGTTTTAGCGATCACAAGTTTTTGTTTTTTAAGTTGGATTGGTGTAAAGTGCAAAGAGGGTCTGGAGTATGGATTTTAAATACACAGATTTTGAATAATGCAGACTATGTTTCAAAGGTGAAGGAGATTATAGAAAATGAAAAGCAAAATGGAATGTATGAAGACGACAAGAGAATGTGGTGGGAGAACGTAAAGTATTTAATCAAGAAATACTCAATCAAATATTGTAGTTTAATACAGAGATGTAAAAGATACAAAGAGAGAGAAATAAAAGACAGGTTGGAAATGGAATTGAATAAAGATAATAAAGACGTACAAATGATAAAGGAAATGGAGGACAAGCTGAAGGAAATAGAAGAAAAAGAATATGAGGGAGCGATGTTGAGAAGTAAAGCTAAATACGTGGTGGAAGGAGAAAAATGTACAAAGTTCTTTTTTGATCTGGAAAAAAAGAAAGGGAAAGCTGAAACGATAAAAGAAATAAGAGGGAAGAATGGGGAAATTGTAGAAGGGAGTGAAAAGATTTTAGAAGAAGTAAAGAATTTTTATGAGGACCTGTTCAGTGCAAGTGGTGTGAAGAGGAGGAGAAAACAAATTGTTGAATCTGATAAAAGCAAAAGTTAGCGAAGAAGATAAAAAAGAGTGTGACCAAGAAATCAGAGAAGAGGAGATTGAAATAGCAATAAATCAATTGAATAAAAAGAAAAGCCCAGGAATAGATGGTTTGGGAACTGAGTTTTATGTATGTTTTAAAGGAGTTTTAACAAAGATTTTAAATGAGGTTTTTAAAGAAATTTTTGAAAAAGAAGAAATTAATGAAAGAACAAGGATGGGGTTAATGAAACTGATATATAAAAGGAAAGGAGAAAAGTGGATTTAAAAACTACAGACCAATCACAATGTTAAACACTGATCTTAAGATTTTAGCAAAAGTTTTAGCAAACAGGTTGAAGGAGGTAATGCCAAGTATAATTAAAACAAATCAAGCGTACGGAGTTAAAGGAAGAGATATAGCAGACATTACAATGAGTATAAGAGACACAATATGGTACATGAAGGAGAAAAGTGAGGATGGATATGTTATTAGTCTTGATTTTGAAAAGCTTTGATAGGGTTGAGCACGGGTATTTGTTTCAGGTTTTAAAGAGTTTTGGTTTTGGGGAGAATTTTATTAAATGGATTGAGATTTTATATAAGGGTGCTTTAACAAAGATAAAATGTAATGGGTTTTAACAGAATGTTTTAAAATCACCAGATCAATTAGAAGGGTTGTCCGCTTTCAGCGTTGTTGTATTCACTTGTATCAGAACCGTTAGGGTTGGCTATAAAACAAAATGAAGGAATTGTAGGATAGAAATTGAGGAGCAGAAGGCTGAGGGGAAAGTGTTTCAATATGCAGATGACACAACAATAATTGTAAAAAGAAAAGAAAGTGTGCGGGAAGTTATGAATGTGGTGAAAGAATATTGTAGGGGGTCTGGTAGTAAAGTAAATGAAGATAAAACAGTGTATATGAGGTTTGCAAAGCTATGGTTCTAAGGGATTGTTTCAATTTTAAAGAAGTGGAAGAAATGAGGATTTTAGGAGTTTTAATGGGGAAGAATGAGAAGAAAGTAAGAGATGAAATGTGGGAGGAACTGGTGACTGAGATAGAGAGGAGGTTAAATTTTTGGAAATTGAGGACACTAAATTTGAAGGGGAAGGTTTTAATATTGAATGTTTTAATGGTTTCTAAGCTTTGTATCTTTTATATGTCTCTGAGATGCCTTTGTGGACAGAAAAGAGGTTAAAAATGTTTTCTTGATTTTTATGGGACGGAAACCAGCAAGGATTGCTCACAATACGATTTTAGGGGCGGTAGAGAAGGGAGGTTTGGGATTAATGGATGTGGAGGAGAGGAAAAAAGCATTAAGAGTGAAAATTGTTAAGAAATATTTACAGGAAGAGAACAAAACTGAGTGGAAAAAAACAATGCAATATTTTTTAAGCAAATGTGGTGATTTTAACATGGGGGATGGAATTTTATGGATGAAAACAAAAAATTGGATGACAGAAGGTTTACCTGAGTTTTATAGGGAAATGTTAAGTGCCTGGGGGAATTTTTTAAAGAAAATTGAGTATGATCCACGTGGGAGAGAAAACATTTTAAATCAACCTCTGTTCTTAAATGGCAATATTTTAAAACAGGGAAAGGAAATATTTTTTAAGAAATGGATGGAAGTGGGGATAACAAGAGTCAGAGATGTCCTGTATGAGTTTAAAGATGGGTTTTTACCAATGCAATATATTGTGGATGCAATGGAAGAGGCAAAAGAAGAATACAGTAAGCAGGAAATAACAAACAAATATGAAACCATCAAAAACGCAATACCAAAAGAGTGGATTAAAAGAATAGAGTGTATGGAAGAGCAGAAAGAGAAAAACGTGTATGTGAAACTTGGGGAGAAAATGTATGATTTTAAAGAATGTACTGTAAAAATGTTTTATTGTGTTTGTAGAGATGCTGTTTTTAAAGAGCCAATTGCAAATAAGTACTGGGTGGAGAAATTCAAAGATTTAAAAGAAGAGTGTATATGGAGAAACATGAGGGGGAGATGTGTGGGAACAAAATTAGAATGTTTGGAGTATTTTATAAGACACAAAGTGGTTTTTACAGAGTCTGTTTTAGCTAAAATTGGTTTAGAACAAAGTGCAATGTGCAAAGTGTGCCAGGAAAAGGAAGAAGGGATTTTACATATGTTTTTATATTGTAAAGAATTGAGTGATTTTTTAAGAAAATGCAAACTTGTGGTTAAAGATTTGACTGTGGAGTGGGATGAAACTGTAATGGAATGGAACAGAGTGGTTATGTTTGGTTGGGAAAAGAAGTGTCAAAACAAAAAGTTTATAAATCTGTGGGTAATGTTGATGAAAAGTGCAATATGGGAGAGAAGAATTGTGGCCAAGAAGGAAAAGATTGTGTTGGATGTTTGGAATGTGTTTAAAAGGAAAACAGAAATGTATATGGAGAGACTGTATGTGTATTTTAAATGTGAAAATATGTTAGAGGCTTTTTACCATGTCTTCACGCCAAAGGTTTGTTGTGTTCTAGAGGACTTAATGTGGAAGCTGCCGGGGAGCGAAGGAGATTTCTGATGTTTGTAAATGTATGAGATATGATGTATGTAAATATTTGAAATGTGGTGTAAAGGTGTTTGTATGAGGAAAACTGAAATTTGTACTGTACTATTTAATGTATTATTTATTGTATTTTATTGATTGAAATTTCTTAATAAAAAAAAAAAAAAAAAAGCACGCCCGATCTCGCCTGATCTCGAAGCTAAGCAGGGTCGGGCCTGGTTAGTACTTGATGGGAGACCGCCTGGGAATACCAGGTGCTGTAAGCATTTTTGTTAAAAAAAAAGAGTGTTTGAATGCCTTGAATATCCAACATTTGGCTGATGCCTTCAATAGCCCGAATTTTGGCTGCAGCATTCGCCACGGCCATACCACCTGAGCACGCCCGATCTCGCCTGATCTCGAAGCTAAGCAGGGTCGGGCCTGGTTAGTACTTGATGGGAGACCGCCTGGGAATACCAGGTGCTGTAAGCATTTTTGAAAAAAAAAAAAAAAAAAAAAGAGTGTTTGAATGCCTTGAATATCCAACATTTGGCTGATGCCTTCAATAGCCCGAATTTTGGCTGCAGCATTCGCCACGGCCATACCACCTGAGCACGCCCGATCTCGCCTGATCTCGAAGCTAAGCAGGGTCGGGCCTGGTTAGTACTTGATGGGAGACCGCCTGGGAATACCAGGTGCTGTAAGCATTTTTGTTTAAAAAAAAAAAAAAAAAAAGAGTGTTTGAATGCCTTGAATATCCAACATTTGGCTGATGCCTTCAATAGCCCGAATTTTGGCTGCAGCATTCGCCACGGCCATACCACCTGAGCACGCCCGATCTCGCCTGATCTCGAAGCTAAGCAGGGTCGGGCCTGGTTAGTACTTGATGGGAGACCGCCTGGGAATACCAGGTGCTGTAAGCATTTTTGTTAAAAAAAAAAAAAAAAAAAGAGTGTTTGAATGCCTTGAATATCCAACATTTGGCTGATGCCTTCAATAGCCCGAATTTTGGCTGCAGCATTCGCCACGGCCATACCACCTGAGCACGCCCGATCTCGCCTGATCTCGAAGCTAAGCAGGGTCGGGCCTGGTTAGTACTTGATGGGAGACCGCCTGGGAATACCAGGTGCTGTAAGCATTTTTGTTAAAAAAAAAAAAAAAGAGTGTTTGAATGCCTTGAATATCCAACATTTGGCTGATGCCTTCAATAGCCCGAATTTTGGCTGCAGCATTCGGCCACGGCCATACCACCTGAGCACGCCCGACCGCCTGATCTCGAAGCTAAGCAGGGTCGGGCCTGCTTAGTACTTGGATGGGAGACCGCCTGGGAATACCAGGTGCTGTAAGCATTTTTGTTAAAAAAAAAGAGTGTTTGAATGCCTTGAATATCCAACATTTGGCTGATGCCTTCAATAAAAAAGCCTATAGCTACCGGCCGATTTGGACAACATCCCTGTACTTCCTGCTTTAATTATGTCACTTGAACAGTTTGTGGAATAACCTCTGCCCACAAGAATACGCAAAAAAGGGGACATGGTCTTGTTGCTCTCCCACGTGGAGAAGAGGAAGTGTTGCATTTGTAGAGTTTGTTTGTCGCCATGTCTACAATAACATAGAGCACATGCATCTCCCCGTTATGGTAAGAGGCGTGACCTTTTCGCTAAGCTGCTGTCGAATCACAACATGGGAACCGCTGGCACAATCAGAACTCGTTACGTTTTTCTGAAGGAGGGACTTCATAGAACAAGGAAATCATCAGGCTGTTTTTTCATCAGTGAAAACAGCTGTATACAGATAAGTAAATTGTGTGAAAAATACTGTGTTTTTTTACACGTGAAACATGAACACATGTTATATTGCATATTGTAAACACAATCAAAGCTTCAAAAACAAATGAAAAACGGGACCTTTAAACATCTAGGATGATGGTGGGTTAGGGTTTAACAATTAAGGCTGATGGATGTTTGGTGGTTGATGAGAATAGATCATAGTTTACTGGATAAAGATCCAGGCTGATGGTGGTTTAGTCTTTAACTATTATAATGGATCACAGTTTACTGGTTAAGGGTCAGGGCTGATTGTAGTATATTCATTTTCTTCAAAACATGATTAATACAGCAGTGTCATCAACCTTCATGCAAGATCAATTACAGTCACATTTCTTTTCTGAAGAACATATGCTATGAGAAAAACAAATGTCAAGGTAAAAGATGAAGAAAGGCCAGTGGAATCATATTAATTAACATTTAATGTTGGGTTCTTATGATGTGAGACTACAAATTTGAATGTTTTTAAAATGCCATTCGATCCATTTCTATACATAAGAAACAAATCTGCATGTTCTCAACATCTCATGTGAGAGAACAAAGATTAGGGATTCGTTCAGTCTCTCTCTCTCTCTCTCTCTCTCTCTCTCTCTCTCTCTCTCTCTCTCTCTCTCTCTCACACCCCCAATCTCACCTTTTCTTTTCTCCTCGTTTCTTTTTCTCTCGCTCACACTCAGTCTTGCCCTCATTGTGAGGATGAGATGAGATAGATAGACTGAACGGAATCCCATTTGGATTTAGCTGTTGAATGACAGACACACAAAGATTGAGGAAAGATCACTGTTCTGCCCTGAGAGCTGCAGTCAGATATCATGTGGACAAGCCTGCAAACACCTAAGAGAATTGACTAAAGTCAGTAATACAGACACATATCATTTATGTGTAAATACCCAGCTAACAAAAATATGCTCTAAGAACATTATGCTAACATCCCCATTAAGTTATGAAAACGTTATTTCTGAATTATCTTTGAACAGGTTTTTTTATTTTTTATTTTGTATGTTCAGTGTTCTATAAGTGTAACAGTAGTAAACTTGCACAACTAGGTGCACAACTAGGTTTCCTTTAAAGGGAACTCCTGCTGTGTCAATTGACCCTTTAGGGAATGCTTTGCATGATTGCGTCATGAAATCCGTCCAATAGTGTGATGAGTCAACTTTAAAATCTGCTTTGGTTTTCCCAACTATATACCTGAAGTAACAGACCCAATTTGCAGTGAATTGCACATATATTATGTTAAACAACCCAAATCTCAGACCTCAAACATTACACCATTTATATATATATATATATATATATATATATATATATATATATATATATATATATATATATATATATATATATATATATATATATATATATATATGTATGTATATATGCAGTAAGAAAGCATCAATTACATCATTCATCAAACAAGAAAACTTCATAGTTTGGGGGATCTGGAAGGGAAGAGAGAATGATAAAACTTAGCTGATGGTGAATTTGACAAGGTATGGTAATGGATGAAATGTCCTTGTGTTTTCTAAAAGTCGGCACTTTTAGAAAACACAGTTCACTTAGTGATAATCCCAAAGTTGATGTAAACTAATCAAACTTGATGCGAAAAGAAAGGGGTCCTGCAATCCACCACCTCTTTGTGCCCAGCAACAAACCACGAAGCAGTTTGTGGAAACAAACCTTATGAAATACTTCCCTCCCATGAAAGAAAGCACAGGAATAAAAGGTCTTTTTAATTTTTTTTATAAAAAACATTTATTACATTAACATAAACTTTATTACATCACTTTTTCAATTCATCAAAAAGATTTAACACTATAGAATATCAAAACATAACCACTGAACCACCCATCATTTCTCCACCACTGAACAGATAGCATCATCATAACCTCACTGCTGCACAAAAGTATCAACATCATTCATTGCTCTATAGTACCTAACATCTATTGTAATTCTAGACTTTACAAAAGCTTTAAAAATAGGCAAAAGCTCCTGACCATAAGTATTCTCAATTTTATTTTCCAAATTAACAACTTGGTCCATTACTTCGCTCAGTTAGCCTTAGATAAAATCTTCATATCAGAGCATAACAAACTTAAAGGACACCAGTTATTGATCTGCTGTTCATTGCCCTTTTTAGGAAGCAGTGTTATAGCTGCTTTTCTACAATCAAAGGCAATGAGCCTTCTATTAGACTCCCATTAAGAACACTTAGTAGGTCCTTTCCTCTTTACTGGACTCTGTTTCTCTCATCTGTTACATAATTTTTGTGAAACTGAAACTGAAATACAAATGTGCTTACTTTAAATATAAATAAACAAATTACAATGACTCGTTACGTGATCACATGGCGATCTTTTGAAATGTCTGAATAACGCACGTGGAACCAATAACATGCTTCTCATATATACATTTTAACAAGATATAGACATTATGTATATAAAATAACAATAATAAATGATAAGCGTACAATCTAAGCTTGTAACTGAAACTGGAAACAGATAAGCACACAATCTCACTGCTGCACAGAAAGACAAAAATGGCTGCGGAGATTTATGTGATTGTCACTAAGAAGCATGACAAATAAAGTTTTTCAAAGGGTTAGTTTAAATAAACCTAAGTCAAACAGCGCCATCTAGTGGAGAGGAATGATTAAGATTAGGCATGACATAATACTCCGTCTGGTATTAAGCATAATACCACTCTTGAATTCTTAACAAGTGGATACGTATTTGTCACCGGGTGAGCTGACTGGGAACCTTGAGACCGGAATTTGTTGCACGGGGGAGCGACTTCCGGTGTAACACCGGACCAGTTACGGTGGCACATTATGGCCGCCGAGATTGACGAGCGTCAGCTGTAATCACTAATTGGACCGTCATTTGGAACACATATGAGAAGAGGTATATATAAGGAGAAGCTTGAAGACAAAGAGGGTTGGTTTCTTGTTAGTATTTGGTGTTTGTTGTTCACTTTGTGTTTCCCTGGATGTCTCGTCAGTGTAAAGGAGAATGCAGCAACAGCAATAGTAACCAATACGAGTGTGGTGATGTTTACACTTTGATGGGTGAGTGACTGGCAAATGGGATCAAGAGAACAGTGATTATAACAAGGATATTTCTGAAGATCTATGCTATTATCAAGAGAGAAGTTAAGTGCACATTTCATTAATCTATGGAAAAGGGTGGTACGAGGATTTATCAAGAACATTCTGGATACTGACTTGTGTTTGTTGGCAGTGTGTATTGGTTCCCTCACTGTGAGTCACAGAGACCAAGGAACGAACCAGGCTGGAGGGGATCGTTCTTGCAACTTGATATTCCCCTTTGGAAATTATATGTGGATTGTTCGACCCTGCAAAGATGGAGTGAAGGCCTGTTGTTTACTGTGAAGTAGTGTGACATTGCTGTTTCTGAAAGTGTAAAGTGTATACATGTGAAGAGTTGTAGTATTGAACCATGCATGAGGTGGGTGATCTAACCACTACCAACACTCTGTAATCTTTGTTCAGGGAAGTCTACCCAGGGGGCATCAATAATTTAATCTGATCTGCCAGTCGTAAAGCTGTGTCCAGGTTCCTAGCCGCCTGCTGGTGCATTGGAGGAGAGAGAAGCTCGGCCTCGTGTGCTGAAGGGGAAGAACCGTACTTCAGCTTATGGGATAATTCCTACTGCTGGTCCATGACCGAGCCACCCTGTGAACCATTATTCTGAGGAGAGAGTCTGCTCGCCACCGTAACGCACCTGCTGCTGGTCCATGACCGAGCCATCCTGTGAACCATTATTCTGAGGAGTCTGCTCGCCACCGTAACGCACCTGCTGCTGGTCCATGACCGAGCCATCCTGTGAACCATTATTCTCGGATCTCTTCGATCCTTCGCTGGCTAGAGTCCCCTTTTCCGAGCCCTACGTGGGACGCCCTGGAGTGGAGCAGAACCTGGGATTACCTGATGCAGAACCTGATGTTGTTTTTAACTAATTAATAAAAATAGAAGATTTTATATCACTTGTCGTCTTGCCTGATTGGTGTCTTTGGCGTTGGCTCCTCCGGAGTGTGGTTATTGACGCTCGGCCTGGGGAATCGGTTACATATTCATAGGGTAACTTAACACATATGCAAAAATAATCTCTTTGTGACTTTCAGTACCAGTTTTCTGATTTTGCCATCTGAGCCAGAGATAGCTTTGGTGACCAGAGCCATTGGCCATTCGTTCCTTTTTACCTGATCATCTTTCATGAGGACTAGGTCTGCTTCTTTGATATTAGGCTTGTTGTCTTGCCATTTCGTGTGAGACTGAAGGGATGCAAGGTATTCTTTTCTCCACCTGCCCCATAATATACTGGTGAGATATTGCACTCTTTGCACTCCACTATTTCTGATATAGGTTGGCGCCCTCAGGGGGTCCTGGGGGTGCGTACGGAGTAGACATCTTTTGGGTGAGGATCATTGCTGGAGTAAAGAGAAGAGACTATTCAGGGTCAGTGGAAATGGATACAAGAGGTTTTGCATTGATAAAAGCACACACTTCGGCCATTAGAGTTGACCGAATTTCATGAGCCAGATGCAAAGAGCTGATTTGAGGAAGCATGGAGTCCAGGATCCATCTTGAAAGTCCAATCATCCTCTCCCATGCTCCTCCCATGTGAGACGAGTGAGGTGGGTTAAAGATCCATTTGCAACCTTCTTCACTGAGGTATTTTGTCATGCTTTAATCTTTGGCTAAGACCACAAGCATATTTAGATCTCTGCATGCTCCTGTGAAATTAGGCAAAGGTTAGGCAAAGATCATACTAGTTGAATGTGGCACTAAAGCGTGAAGTGCATTAATGAAACTTGATGTATCCATTGACTCTATCAATACGATATTGGTGGCTCGCACGGCTAAACATGTGAATATTATTGCCCATCTTTTACTGTTGACCTGAAAACTGTTGACGTTTCTTTTGTTTCTGAAAGACTGAGTGATGTGAATAAGAGAAGCTACGGAACTTCATAATAATAATAATAATAATAATGCATTTTATTTAATGGTGCCTTTCATAGCACCCAAGGTCACCTCACAAGCAAAAATACAGATCACTACACAAAACAAAACACACAATGAACACTCCGCATATACAAATAAAGTGCAAACAAGACTCATTATTAAAAACATATTATTAAAAAAAGTCTGTATAAAAAGATATTCTTAATATAAAAATTATATTAAGATATAATGTATAAAAAGATCAAGTCTTAAGACTTGTTTTAAAGTCAATAGACAATCGCGATTGCGAACATCAAGAGGAAGGGAGTTCCATAGGCGGGGGGCAGCATAACTAAAAGACCTGGCACCCATGGTAGTTAGTCGAATCCGAGGTACCACAAGAGAAATTGAAGATGAAGATCTGAGAGCCCATGGAGGAGTGTAAACATGAAGAAGTTGAGTAAGGTATTGAGGTGCACGATTATGACGTGCCTTGTAAGTAAGTAGCAATATCTTAAATTCAACTCGATACTTTACAGGAAGCCAGTGCAACTGCTGAATAACTGAAGAAATGTGCTCAGTAGAAGGTGATCTAGAGAGAACATGAGCTGCAGAATTTTGAACCAATTGAAGCTTACGTAGCAATTTAGTGGGAACACCTGTGAGAAGAGCATTGCAATAGTCTATTTTTGAAGTGACTAATGCATTAATAAGAACTGCGGTATTGTTGGTTGAAGGGACGAGATGGTTAATATTACGCAAGTGAAAGTATGCAGTCCGTGTGATATCATTAATGTGACTTTCAAAGTTTAATGTGCTATCCATGATAACACCCAAACTTTTAACCTGTGAGGAAAGACAGATTGCATTATTGTCAATGTACAAAGAAAAACAATTTGATTTTGATAAGGCAGACAAGGCCTTGATAAAGCCAACAAGTAAGGCCTCAGTTGTGTTGCCATTTAGCTTCAAGAAGTTTGCTGAAAGCCAATCTTTAATTTCAGCTAAACAGCTGGACAGAGATGGTGGAGGAAAAGAACTAGTCAGTTTGGCAGACAAGTAAAGTTGGGTGTCATCTGCGTAACAACGAAAATTAATACCATGTTTTCTGAAAAAATAACCAAGAGGAAGCATATAAATTATGAAAAGAAGACGGCCCAAACCAGAACCCTGGGGAACACCAGTGTAGATGTTCTTGATCGAAAACTTTTTTAATTGAATACGCTGAGTGCGCCCAGATAGATACGACCTAAACCAAGACAGCAGTGCCAGCAATCCCAATAAAAGCTAACCTGTCGAGAAGAATCTTATGTGAGACATTATCAAAGGCAGTGCTCAAGTCCAAAAGGACAAGTATGGTTAAAAGCCCACAGTCAGCTGCCAGCAGCAGATCATTGGTTATTCTGACTAGAGCAGTCTCTATGCTATGGTGCTATGGTGAGGACGAAAACCAGATTGAAATTGTTCATAAAAATTATTAGAAAGATGTTGAATTTGCATGAATTTGAATTGAAATACACTTTTCCACTACCTTAGAGATAAAAGGTAAATTTAAAAGTGGGCGAAAGTTATCAAAATTAAGTGGATTAGCCCCTGGTTTCTTAAGTATGGGAATAATAATAGCAGATTTAAGAGATGAAGGTACAGAACCAGAAACAAGTGAGGCGTGAACAATTTAAGTAATCAACGTAGACAGGGCTGGTAAACAAGCTAGTTGGTAGAGGGTCTAACTGATAAGTCGAAGATTTAGATTTATTTATCGGACCCACTATCTCTGAAGTAGTTGGTAGTGTAAAAGTAGAGAAAACATAGTGGGGCGGTGCATGAGAAATAGACTGACAGGAGTCATGGTGGAAAGTGAGTAACTGCCGATGTACATTTTTAACCATAGACTCACAACAATTCATAAAGCGATCATATAATCAGAGGAATACTCTGCAATGGCAAAGAATCAGGAGGTCACAGAATATTGTTTACCACAGAGAAAAGAGACCTGGAGTTCCCATTACTGACTCCAATTATGTTGGAGTAGTAATCAGATTTTGCTTTAGACAGTGCATTCTTGTACATTTTAATATGTTCAGCATACATTTCTTTATGTAAGGCCAGACCTAACGTACAACCTCTCTAGCCTACGGCCTTTAGTTTAAAGTTCACGCAGTTCAGGTGTAAACCAAGGAGCTGAGTGTACAAATCAAACGGTTTGAGTTTTCACAGGTGCAAAATCATCTAAAAGCATGTTCAATCCATCATTGTAATAAGAAACCAGTTCATCAACAGTAGAGAAATCAGATGAACTGGAGAAGATGGCAAGTTCATCAGCAAGAGTAGGTACATCAATGTTCTTAAAATTCCTAAATGTGATTGGATGACACAGGTGTAAGCTGCCCACTGGTCCAATTCTCTGCATCCAATGGCACAGGGAAGGTGTATCTGCGTGCTACTGTCTTTCCTTTTGTGCAACACAATGCAATTAAATTAAATACATTTCCTTATATGCATTTACCTCTTTGTTTCATCTGACTCCATTAATGAAAAGGTTTTATATTAATTTATTACTCATTAACTTTAGATTTATATTTTATCTTTCAATTTAATTTGTTTATCTTATGTTATAATCAGTACTCAAGATTCCAATAATGTTTTAGAGTTTCGCAACGGCCGGGTTTACAATCTCTTTCACAAACTCGTCAGTCTTGGTCATTTAGACAGAGGCGAGTAACTGATATTCTGGACATCCGTACTCTACTTTGATCATTCCAGAATACTTTTATTCAGTCCCCTTGGACCTGAATTCACTTAATTCATGCAAAATTGTTTCCAATCAGAGGCCATGACCATTATCATAGAATCAAGCGACTAACTTGTTAAATCTAATGAAAACTTTCTATATGTTGTGGTTTTCCACGTATACGTAATTAGAACCATATTACAACAATCAGGAATTGAGGTTGCCCCATTTAGATTGGTCTAACAATTTATTATTGTTCTAAACAGAAGACTTGTTTAGTCTATCAACCTCTACAGTCTAAGTATATGTAACTAATACCAATGTGTTAGTTGGAGCTCTAACACATCAGTCTGGTGTGCTCTTTTTGCTTCACCACAACCGTATCTTAGTCTGTGTCATACTAACCAGATTATATTTATAACCATATATTTGTGATGTTATGGGCGCAACATGATATACTGAGTTATTAACACAAAATACGTTGTAGTAAGTTTAAACATAACGATTTATTAACCAGGTAAGAAACATCAATCAAAATTCAACTCAAAGAATAAAAAGCATCAATCAATCATATTCAAAAGCAATAATTCGAAAATATAGGATTTTAGAAATCTTTACCTGGTCGTAAAAAGACTACACACGTAAACAGTGCGGGATATATAGATACAGATTCCCTGTGTTCTGTCACCTTTCTTAAATACCCAGATAATTCAATAGGTACACCATATTATGGTTACTGTGATTATAATTAGATGGTGGCCCCTTATTCAGGGGTCACAAATGGGCAATCAGAATTTGTGTTTGAATGGGTTCTCAACATCTCTGAAGGAGGGCACTTATTTACATACAGGAGGTATCCTGAACTATAGATCTGTGGGAGGTCACCTTCTTAAAGTCATACAATATTTTCTCAACTCATTGAACTTCTTTGAGGTTTGTATTATGGTTGGGAGAATGAGACAGTTTTACCAGACACACTGACACGTTTCAAATGATACTAGACATGCATGGTTACACATTATACACATTTAGCGTTCCATAGGTTTTGAATGAGTTTTCAGTGAGGGAGAGAATGGGCAAAACAGTGGGAGATGAGCAGAGTGTGGGTGTGAGGTGTATGTGTGTCTCAGTATGGTGTGTCTCAGGTGGGGCTGTTATGAATTGAGGAGAGTGTTCAAATGTTAATCCTTAGGAAAGTCATTTGTTCCCAGGAAGTCACTGTTTCTCGACCCAGCAGTCCTGTTATCTTCCTTACACAGGTTTACCTTAAAAACTGCCAATTGGGCACAAAACACCAGCAGGTGATCAGATATGGACAGGTCAGAAACAGTACAATTATAAGGTGTTATACCTGAACAGCAAACAATATCAACAGTATGTCCCTTAGTATGAATGGGCAGTGTGTTAAATTGCTGCATGCCAAAGCAATCCAAACATGATACAAATTCTCTTGTATATGCATTACTGACATTATCTACATGAATGTTTAAATCACCCAGCATAATAACATTTGGAGACATGGAACATAGATAAGCCAAGAGTTCTGGGAGTCCAGATAAAAGGACGGGAGGAAGGACGGTAAATAGTTATGAGGATGGTAGGAATCGCCCGCTTAATTTTTAAGGCAATTGATTCAAAATATATATGCAAAATACGATGTGGGTCATCGCTCTCTCCACTCTCCTCTCCTTCTTCTTCCCTTCCAAGGCACCAGCGGGACTATGCCTAGCAGGACCGTCCTCCTTCCTGAGCCAAGTCTGGCCTTAGCCGCATACCTGAACAAGACTTGGGTGGCTATAGCCGGTCATCAGATGGGAACCCCCCTTCCTTGATGTTTCATCAATTTAAGCCCATGACACCTCGGGAGGGCTTGACAGCAGATCCAGCGTCCTGGATCTACCCAAGCTGACCACCACCCGTCTCTGCTGTTGTTGATCCTTCCCCAGGTTGGCTCTGCCACCGCACATCTCGCTGTATCCAGATCCATCGGGATGCTGTTTCTGCCTGTTTGGTGACATTGGCTACCAACCGCTTCCTGGCCAGACCTTCGATACCCAGTATTCCAAGGGTTCTCCAAAGTGACTGCCCAGCAAAGCCCCTGCAGCTGACCTCCACGGGCAGGTTCCAGGCCTTCCAACCATTTTGCTGGCTTTTGAGGACAAGGTCTTGGTATTTTTTGAGCTTACGCTCCTGTGCCTCCTCCATCCTCTCTTCCCAGGGCACTGTTAGCTCTATGAGCACCACCTGCTTGGTACCTTTAGACCAGAGGACAATGTCTGGTCTAAGGCTTGTGTGGGCTATTTCTTCTGGGATTTTTAGCTGCTTTTTCAGGTCGGCCCTCATCTCCCAGTCATTTGCTGAAGCCAAGATCCCTCTACCCTTTCGTCCTGTTGCAGTGCTTTCTCCTGGCCTGATGAAGTGGATAAAGTTAGGCCAGTTAGAAATCTTCTTCACCTTTTTCCTCGCCTGCTCTACGCCATCTGGGCTAGAATCTTGTCATGTCGCCACCTGAATTTCCCATCTGTTAAGCCTAACCGACACGATGAGAGTACATGCTCGAGGTTAGCTGTTTTTCCAAAAAAGCTTACAATTGGGGCTCTCTGCTAACCCCCACGTGTGGAGATTTGATGGAGTAGGCAGAACATCATACACAGAACACATCAGGAACTTTACTCTGTGTCCTTCCATACTCCAGATGTCCTGCCAGGTCAGGGCCCTCCCTCGTACGCCCTCCCACTTTGTCCAGCTGCCTTGTTTCTTCATGGCTACAGCCTTGACATGCCGAACCTCCTCTTCTGCCTTTCGAACCTCCGTATGCACCATAGTACGCCGCTTCTTTGGGTTGGCATTGTTCCAGCTCACTAGTCCAAGTCTGCCCTGAGCTACTGTCCCCACAATATCTGAATGATGCAATCGGACCTCTGCCTCTGTCAGTGCTCTGCTAGCTGACCACTTGCGGCCTGTCCTGACCACAATGCCTGCCTGGCGTACTCTTTCGTCTTTGCTGCCTCGCAGCATCATGGCCTGACGCGTCTTTGTCGCCTTAAACTCCTCCACCACTGATGTCACAGGCAGCTGTAGCTTGCTGCCTGTGCTATACAGCCCGATGGAGCAAAAGCTTCTTGGGACCCCCAGCCATCTTCTCAGGTAAGTGTTAATCTTCATTTCCAGCCCCTCGACGGTGGATACCTCATTGACTAGCAGAGGCCAAAGCAGTCTAGGGAGGACCCCATGCAGGTAACCCCAGGCCTTATACTTGCCAGGCAAGCCGCTCTTCTCCAGTGATTTCATCCAGGTGTCTGTTTGGATAAGCATCTCCCTCACACTCTGCCTATCATTGAGGTCTGTTCTGAACAGCTTCCCCAAGCTCTTTTCTGGTTTTTCTTGGACTGTGGGGATGACGGTATCTCTGATCTTGAAGCGGAACCGGTTCTGTATACACCCCTTCCTCAGGACAAGGCTTCTGGACTTTTCAGGTTTGAATCCCATCCTTGCCCACTCGGTGAGCTCGACCAAGTCTTCCAGGATCCATCTGCCTTCGGGTACTGATCTCGCTGTGATTGTGAGATCGTCCATGAACGCTCTAACAGGTACCTGTTGGACACCCGTCGCCAGCATTGCACCCCGATGTACCTTCTCTGCTGACTTGACTAGAAGGTTAATTGCTGCAGAAAACAGAATCACTGAGATCGTGCAGCCTGTAACAATGCCCACCTCCAGTCTCTGCCAGTCAGTGGTAACGTCTCAACAGGTGAAACACATTTTGAACTTATTGAAGTAGCATTTACATTTACATTTGGCAGATGCCTCCCCCATTTACAGTTACATTTGGCAGATGCTTACAAAGCGACTTACAGTGCACTAATTACAGGGACAATCATCCTGAAGCAACGTGGAGTAAAGTGCCTTGCTCAAGGACACACTGGTGGTGACCTGGGATCGAACCAGCAACCTTCTGCATGTCAGTTAGGTGGTTTAACCCACTGGACCACCATCTCCATAGTAGCACTGCAAGAGCTTCTGCAATCGCTCTGGCACATGGTAGGTCTTCAATGTCAGCTCCACTAACTTGTGGGGTATCGTCCCATAGGCATTTGTTAGATCCAGCCACAAAACTGTCAGGTCACCATGGTTTTTCTTTGCATCCTCAATAATTTTTGTGATCACGCTGGTATGCTCAAGACACCCTGGCACCCCTGGAACTCCACCCTTCTGGACTGACGTGTCCATGTATCCGTTGTCTAACATGAAAGTAGTCAGCCTCTTTGCCAGAATCCCAAGGCAGATCTTTCCTTCGATATTGAGGAGTGAAATAGTACAGAATTGCTTGATCCCCTTCAAATTTTCTCCTTTAGGGATGAAGCATCCCTCTGCAATCAACCAGTCCTCAGCAAGGAGGTCCTTCCTCCATGCCACTCTCAGTAGCTGCCAGAGTCTTTTCCTGAGATTTTCACAGTACTTATACACCTTATAAGGAATGCCATTAGGTCCTGGGGCAGATTTTGCTCTGGCCTTCTTGAGAAACGTATTCACTTCCTGCCAGCTTGGTTCCTCAGCTTTAAAGGGGATAGTTGGTTCAGCTGGTTTTATAAGTTTCTCCATCTCTTCCAAGTTTTCCTCCCTTCTGGGATCGTTATGTACCTGACGGAGATGCTCCTCCACCTCCTCCTTTGTTGCTTTCAGTTCCCCTGATCTTTTATCACCCAGAAGTCTTGAAAGGTATTTGAACCGTCGTTTCCTGTTCCTGCGGTGACATTCCGCTCTTTGCGTTGCGCATTACGTTCAGGTTGCGAGCACTTCATCCTTGACTGATGTATTTTTAGACCCTTCTCGTTTTTACATATCTTCCCACATCTGCAGACACGGAGTAAATCACTTAGCTGTTCAGTAGTCGCTTTTCCGTCATGGGTGGTCATAACAGTAGTCTGTCCTTTGGGTCGATCATCCTCCCCCGCTCTCGCTCGATCCCGGGGGTTTCTTTTAATATACCATTCCATAGCGATTAGTATTGGGTTCCTCCTCACGAAGGATGTGCTTTTGGCCTGCCAAGCCTCCACACCCCAGCTCTGATCTTTCCCAGATGTCAGCAGTCTTTCCTAGCTGTCACTGTTCTTCCTCGGTTGCCAACTTGTCTTTCCAAGTGGTCACCGGGTCAACCAGAAAAGAATATGCAAAATACGATGTGGGTCATCGCACCTGGCCCACCTTTACACGTACCCTGCCCTGCACCATCTGTGGGCCAGCGGCATCGCTCTCTCCACTCTCCTCTCCTTCTTCTTCCCTTCCAAGGCACCAGCGGGACTATGCCTAGCAGGACCGTCCTCCTTCCTGAGCCAAGTCTGGCCTTAGCCGCATACCTGAACAAGACTTGGGTGATAATATTTGCCTACATATTATTCTCTACAAAAGAATAATATGTAGGCAAAGATAACTGAGATATTTTAAATTTCTCTTTATAATAATAATGATACATTTTATTTGTAATGCACTTTATATTAAGCAAAATCTCAAAGTGCTACAGATTTAAAACAATCAATAAGAAGTAACAAATCAAACAAAAGCTCTCCTAAAAAGGTGGGTTTTAAGACCACATTTAAAAGCATCTACAGTCCGTGGGGTCCGCAAGTGGTCAGGGAGAGCATTCCACAGACTGGGGGCTGCTGAGCGTATGGCCCGATCTCCCCTAGTACGGAGTTTGGTCCTGGGAGTTTTGAGAAAATAAGTGGAAACAGAATGGAGGTTACGTGTGGATGTTTGTGTGGTGAGGAGTTCTTTGAAATAGGTGGGTGCGTCACCATGGATGCACTGGTCAGTAAGGAGGGAGATCTTATACTCGATCCTGATTGACACAGGAAGTCAGTGGAGTGATTGGAGAATTGGGGTGATATGCTCGTATTTGCGCACCCTCATCAGGATCCTAGCAGCGCTGTTTTTAATATACTGCAGCTTTGTGTCAGGGATGCCGATGAGAAGCGAATTGCAGTAGTCCAGCCTGGATGAGACAAAGGCATGGACAAACTTCTCCGCATCTGACAGTGTTAATATAGGACGAAGTTTGGCAATGTTTCTGAGGTGGAAGAAGGCGGTCTTACACAGATGTTTGATGTGAGCTTCAAAAGTGAGTTGCGATTCCATTCTGATCCCCAGGTTGGTGACTGATGTAGAAAGTGGAATGTCCTGATCAGAGAAAGCAATGCTAGTGATAATGTAATTCCGGACCAGAAATGGAGTGCCGACTAGGATTGCTTCAGTCTTGGAGCTGTTTAGCTGCAGAAAGTTTTGCTTCATCCATGCCTTCATCTCATCCAGGCAAGTGATCAAAGTTGATGGAAAGAGGGCAGCAGAGGGGGAAGAATTTGTCCTAAGGAAAAGTTGAGTGTCATCAGCATAGCAGGAAAAAGAAATCCCATGCCGGCTGATGACACGGCCAAGGGGGCGCATGTAGAGGATGAACAGGATTGGGCCGAGCACTGAGCCTTGAGGGACATGTGTGACAGGGATGTAGCTTCTCCCAACACAACATATTCAGTTCTCCCGGTAAGATAAGATGCAAACCAGTTGAGGACCAAGTCAGAGAGACAGATGGTGGAATGTAAACGGTGAAGGTGGATGTTATGATCAACAGTAGAGTAGAGTTGCCTAGCAACGAGGGGGAGAGGACGCTGGCGTTGTCTGTTCGCCACTTTTTCCACCTGAATCAAGTTAACTAATGTTAGATTTAGATTTTTATTTTATTTTTTTATGTCCGTAACCAGTCAAATCAGTCAGGGATATAATTGGGACTGTTGCATTGATTTTAACGTCTTGGAGGATTTCATTCGGCTGTTAACAGTTGGTAGCGCTAACCGGCCAACGGCTTTTTCTAGTTGTCTACGTTACATCACCAGTGGTTTCGAACTTCCTAGTACGAAACCCTGGCAACACGGAGAGCCTTGCTCTTTCCTGCCCATTATACCGTACAGCTCACCGTTGAGAAAGGGGGAGAGGAAGCTGGTGTTGTTTGTTCGCCGTTTTTCTCCGCCCGTAATCTTTGAATTGCGCTAAATTGCGCTTACATAGTGGGGAAGCTAGGTAACGAGGCACCTACCTGATACAGACGACTTCCAGCTATCTACCCTGCTCCACCTGGGAAAGGGCGCTTTTGTATCCAACCATCACGCTGCCTTGACGGACAGCTTCTCTCCGTTCCACCACCGCTCCAGAACTGGGTGCAAACGCTGTCTGGCTAGCACCCCTCTCCTTGTTCAGTATGGTGTTCAGCTACTCCAGCTCGCAACTCCGGCGACTTAATCCCGTAACCACTCCTGGACTAAACATCCCCATCATTAAAGAACTTGGACTTGCTCGCCGCCCTTGTTACATTCATAGAGGCTCCGGTCGAAAATTAATCTTCCACAACCAGTCAAGCTGCTCTGCTACCAACAACACCCCATCTCTCTGGACATCCGTCGCATGACTGATGCGTCATCAGAGTACTGCCGCTTCAGTTACCATCAACACTGGAAATATCGCGAGATCTCTGCATTCCAGCATGAGATCCGTGAAATCCCGGCTGAATATATTTTGTGGACCGGATTCCAATCTGCGTTGAGTGGATTTTAGTGTTTTGCGCTCTGTACAGAGATTCACCCCACAGTCACTGGTCAAATTTCGAACTTTTTAACACTCAATCTATCAACAATAAACCCACACTGATTGAAGAACACATCAGGGAGAAAGGACTTGACTTCATGTGTCTGACAGAAACCTGGCACCAACCAGAGGTTTACTCTGCCCTAAATTAAGCCTGTCCCCCCGGCTACGGTTACTTGGAGGCAGCTCGCAGCACTGGCCACAGTGGTGGCCTAGCTGTCATTTACCGACAGGACCTGCAGTTGTCTCCCATCTTGCTGCCTACAACATCTTCCTGTGAATGTCTTGCATTTAAATGTAAGCCGCCTTTTCCCATGACTGTTCTCCTTATCTATCGACCCCCAAAACCAAACTCTGCCTTCATCCCAGAAATGTCTGATCTCCTCACAACACTCTGTACTGCCTCTGCCAATAACATAATCCTGGGTGATGTAAACATTCATGTTGACACCCCCTCATGTCGTCCTGCTGCTGATTTTCTTCAGCTGCTAGATTCCATCAACCTACGACAACATGTTGATGTCCCCACACATTGCAGGGGACACACACTTGATCTGGTCATCTCTAACTCCGCCCCCATCATCAACCTACAAGTTTACGATCTTGATGTTTCAGATCACAAAGTCGTGTCAATGGAGCTGTCCTTCCCCCCACCCACACCAAACCAAAGCGACAGATCCATTTCAGGAAAATAAAAAACATTAATGCAGATGTCCTGACCCTGGACCTTCAACTTCTCTCCTCTGCCTCTACTGACTTCCCTTCTGTTGACGACTCCGTGGACTTCTACAACCAGTCCCTGAGCAATCTCCTGGACCTCCACGCCCCCTTAACATCCAGGTCAGTCTCATTCTCGCGCTCAGCACCCTAGTACACCTGCAAACTGCGAAAGATGAAGGCGACTGGGCGTGTCCTTGCCTGTCCACAAACAGGCATACAGGGAATATAGGAGGGAGTATGCAGAAGCACTGAGGGATGCAAGTTCCACCTTTTATTCCAACATCATCAACAACAGCCCTGGTGACTCCAAGCAACTTTTTTCTACAATAAATCACCTTCTCAAACCTCCCTCACCCTCCCACTCTGAGATCACCGAAGAGAGATGGAACATGCACATCACTTTCTTTAAGGAAAAGTTTACACCATCCGCTCACCTCTCCACCACTGCGGTCCTGCACCTCCCAACTGCTGACCCACCGCTTGAGATTGTACAGTCGCTCTGCACCTTCTCCAAAGCTACACAGGAGGAAGTAGAGGACATCATGAAAAAATTAAGCCGTCCACCTGTGCTCCTGGACCCTTTTCCTTCAGCCCTGCTGAAGGCAAACATCTCTGCCATCTCTCCATTCATCACCAAGATCATAAACCACTCCCTCCTGGTCGGCCAAGTTTCAGTCTGGTTTCCGCCTGGTCATAACACAGAAACAGCCTTGGTCAGAGTCACCAACGACCTCACCAACGGCAGCAGATATTGGTTCCCCATCACTACTCATCCTCCTGGACCTTACAGCTGCTTTTGATACGGTAGACCACAACATCCTTCTCCACCGCCTGCAATACACCATTGGACTCTCAGAAAACACTCACAACTGGTTCACCTCCTACCTGACCGACAGAACTGAGCATGTCGCCCAGGCAAAGCCAAGTAACACACCCACAACGTCACCTGCGGTGTTCCTCAGGGCTCTGTGCTGGGCCCCACCCTCTTTCCTCTCTACATGCTCCCACTTGGCAATTTCATTAGCAGACATGGCATAGCATTTCACTGCTATGCGGATGACACACAGCTCTACCTCAAGACAACCCCACTTCTTCTGCTCCTCTGCCAACTTCTACACTGACTAACTGCCTGGAGGAGATAGAGGCGTGGATGAAGCTCTTTCTTCAGCTCAACAGTTCCAAAACGGAGGCCATCCTGGTTGGCACACCACATCAGCTCCGCTCTTCCACCATCACCAATATCACTTTCTCTGGCCAAACCATCTCCCTCCACATCTGTCACCAACTTGGGTGTTAAAATGGACCAACAACTCACCTTTGACACCCACATAAAACACCTCTGTAAGACATCATTTTACCACCTCAAGAACATTGCCAAACTCCGTCAAACACTCACCCTACCAGATGCAGAGAAGCTTGTCCATGCCTTTGTCTCCTCCAGGCTGGACTACTGTAATGCACTCCTCATCGGGATCTCTGGCAGGAGCATCCAGAGACTCCAGTACATACAGAACAAGCATGACCACATCACCCCATTCTGAAATCCCTACACTGGTTCCCTGTCCCACTCAGAATTGAGTACAAGGTCTCCCCTCACTCACCAGTGCATTCATGGACATGCCCCCTTCACCTACAGGAACTCCTCACACACCCGGTCTGCAACCTCACACACCCTCCAAACCCCAGAACCAAGCTTTGCAGCATGGGTGATAGGGCTTTGCTTCTGCTGCCCCAGGCTATGGAACGCCTCCCTGACCACCTGAGGGCCCCACAGACTACAGATGTTTTTATAAAAAAACTTAAAAACATATCTTTTAAAAAAAGCATACAACTGACATGTACAATTTACTTTTTAATTTCTTAAACTTAATTTTAATTATTGATCCTGTAGCACTTTGAGATTGTTCTAAATGTAAAGTGCAATATAAATAAAATTGATTATTATTATTATTATTATTATTATTATTATTATTATTATTGTTATTATTAACAGTATCAAGAGCTGCAGTTAAGTTCAGGAGGATGAGAACGAATGGAGAACCAGCATCAGCCACAATCAATAGGTCATCCCTGTTTCTGTGCTGTGTCCTGTGGAAACCAGACTGAAATTTATCATATAAATTGTTTTGGTTCAAACTTTTCCAGCACCTTAGAGAGGTATAGAAAGTTGGAGATGGTTCTGTAGTTGTCAATAACATCTGGGTAAAAAGTAGGTTTTTAAGAAGTGGTCTGATGGTAGCAGTTTTTAGTGATGAAGGAACATGTACATACTGTATATATATATATTTATATAATTTATCTTATATATAAATATAATTATTTTATATATAAATATAACATATTTTTCTTAAATATATACATGCATGTGTGTGTATTTATATATACAGTATTGTTCAAAATAATAGCAGTACAATGTGACTAACCAGAATAATCAAGGTTTTTAGTATATTTTTATTGCTACGTGGCAAACAAGATACCAGTAGGTTCAGTAGATTCTCAGAAAACAAATGAGACCCAGCATTCATGATATGCACACTCTTAAGGCTGTGCAATTGGGCAATTAGTTGAATTAGTTGAAAGGGGTGTGTTCAAAAAAATAGCAGTGTGGCATTCAATCACTGAGGTCATCAATTTTGTGAAGAAACAGGTGTGAAGCAGGTGGCCCCTATTTAAGGATGAAGCCAACACTTGTTGAACATGCATTTGAAAGCTGAGGAAAATGGGTCGTTCAAGACATTGTTCAGAAGAAAAGCGTACTTTGATTAAAAGTTGATTGGAGAGGGGAAAACCTATAAAGAGGTGCAAAAAATGATAGGCTGTTCAGCTAAAATGATCTCCAATGCCTTAAAATGGAGAGCAAAACCAGAGAGACGTGGAAGAAAACGGGAAGACAACCATCAAAATGGATAGAAGAATAACCAGAATGGCAAAGGCTCAGCCAATGATCACCTCCAGGATGATCAAAGACAGTCTGGAGTTACCTGTAAGTACTGTGACAGTTAGAAGACGTCTGTGTGAAGCTAATCTATTTTCAAGAATCCCCGCAAAGTCCCAAAATTAATGTTATGGAGTGGCCAGCCCAATCTCCAGACCTTAATCCAATTGAGAACTTGTGGGGTGATATAAAAATGCTGTTTCTGAAGCAAAACCAAGAAATGTGAATGAATTGTGGAATGTTGTTAAAGAATCATGGAGTGGAATAACAGCTGAGAGGTGCCACAAGTTGGTTGACTCCATATCACACACATATGTCAAGCAGTTTTAAAAACTGTGGTCATACAACTAAATATTAGTTTAGTAATTCACAGGATTGCTAAATCCCAGAAGAAAAAATGTTTGTACAAAATAGTTTTGAGTTTGTACAGTCAAAGGTAGACACTGCTTTTTTTAACACACCTTTCAACTAATACCCCAATTGCACAGCCTTAAGAGCATATCATGAATGCTGGGTCTTGTTTGTTTTCTGAGAATCTACTGAACCTACTGGTAACTTGTTTGCCACGTAGCAATAAAAATATACTAAAAACCTTGATTATTCTGGTTAGTCACATTGTGCTGCTATTATTTTGAAAAATACTGTACATAATAATTATACCACTACAACTACAATTACACCACCACTAATATATATATATATATATATATATATATATATATATATATATATATATATATATATATATATATATATATATATTTTTTTTTTTTTTTATCATGTAGTGACCTTTAATTTGGAGCAAGAGAACCAGGGGGAGTGGCTTTATTGCATCAGAGATGAGCTCACAGCTGATTGGTTCAAATTCAGTTTGCAATCTCTTATCCCGAACATAACCTGCTCCGGAGCAGGTTAGCTGCGGAGCGTAAGTTACTATGGAGATGAAGACTGCTAAAAGCCAAACCACTTTGATGGTACTTAAAACCCAGGATTGGTACAACCTAAGCTTAAACATATCTGACTAGCTAGCTAAACCGGCTTCATGATATAGGCCCCAGCTTAGACTGGTGAGATCTCGCAGTGTTTCCCGTGTTATCAACACAGAGAGCAACACTGTTCTGATGACGCGGTATATGTGCAACAGTGGTCCATGGTGATGGATGGTATGTCTGAAGCAGAGTGTTCAGGCTGATTGTAAACAAGCCCACGACGAGAGCCTCTATGGATGTAACGCGGTCGGCGCAGAAGCCCATGTTCCTTAATGACCGCAATGCACGTCGGAACGGTGCAGTTGTTGAAATTTAGCAGCTGGGGGATGGAATATTTGAGCTTCATGAAGGCCGCTGGAAGGTTTTGACTAGCGCTAGGCATTATCCAAACACAGAGCTGGAACACTGTCAGGCACAGCGAGAAGATACCATACTATAGCAGAGGAGTGCATGAGCCAACTCCCAGCAATCACCAGCAAAAAGCCAATACTTAGAAGAGATAGCAGTAGGTGAGTAAATGTCCTTCAGATTAGAAGCAAAACTGTAACAATCCTTACAAAAGGTTTTAGACGTAGAAAAGCAGTGAACAACGGTGAAAAACGAGCATCCTCTCCTGTCATGAGGGTTTCGAAACTACCAACTGCCAACAACCGTCAACCGCCGAGTAGAGTTATCTGAGACGATAAGATCCAAGGAACAGTCCCAATATTAGGGCTGACTGATTGTACTAGTTATGATAAAAAAAATAAAAAAATCTAAATCTAACATTACAGTTTAAACTAGAGTTAGGTGAAAAATCGGCGAACAGACAACGCCAGCGTCCTCTCCCCCTCGTTGTTTTATAAAGTATTGCCACCCCCCCTCCCCGTCCCGTATCACGTGATTTACTAACATAACCATATCCTGACTGGTTTAGATGGAAAAAGTCATCTGGTTTCTGCCATGTCTCAGTTAGAGAGAGAAAGTCAAACTTACGGTCAGACAGCAGATCGTACACCAGAGGGCCTTTAGTGGAAAGTGATTGTGTATTAAGTAGTGGTGGGCCGTTATCGGCGTTAACGTGCTGCGTTAACGTGAGACTCTTATCAGGCGATAAAATAAATATCACCGTTAATCTATTCTCAAAGTTGGGTTGGGAGCTGGGTCTATACTACGCAAGCTATGATGACTTTCACCTTGATATTTTAGCGCGGATGTATACCTTGCCGAATTGCACTGTAGTCTTCGAACCTGCATGTATGCCTGCTGTGAAATTACCACATCAAGTGTGAACATTGCTTTCCGAACTCGGGTGCGCACAGATAGCTGTAAATCTAATTTCTGCTCGTCCTCAGTGTTCTTTAGAGCGTTTGCAGTACATTCGCGGCAGATAGATGCAAGAGTCATTACGTACTGATGCTTTGGTAACAAAACCAACGGTTCAAAAACAAAAATATAAAAAGTGAGGTGAACAACGCTATTCATTTTGCCACCTTCTTTGGATTTGAGAAAAATGAATCTATGCCCACCACTAGTATTAAGTAATCCAAAGGAAAGATTGTTGTTGTTGAGTTGTTGCCAACCGATCTGGCCGGTATGGTTAATACACTGTGATCGACGGTCCATGTGGGCCTCCTCTGCGAGCGTGTTTTATATGACCAAAAGGACCTATCTGACATGAGTCATCGATGTTGCAACTCCGCCGAGACCCACGATGTACATATTTCCGACGTGTGTACACAATATCCAAGGGAAGATGTAGAGCTGACGGTATATATATATATATATACATATATATATATATATATATATATATATATATATATATATATATATATATATATATATATATATATATATACATATATATATATATATATATATACAGTATTGTTCAAAATAATAGCAGTACAATGTGACTAACCAGAATAATCAAGGTTTTTAGTATATTTTTTTATTGCTACGTGGCAAATAAGTTACCAGTAGGTTCAGTAGATTCTCAGAAAACAAATGAGACCCAGCATTCATGATATGCACGCTCTTAAGGCTGTGCAATTGGGCAATTAGTTGAATTAGTTGAAAGGGGTGTGTTCAAAAAAATAGCAGTGTGACATTCAATCACTGAGGTCATCAATTTTGTGAAGAAACAGGTGTGAATCAGGTGGCCCCTATTTAAGGATGAAGCCAACACTTGTTGAACATGCATTTGAAAGCTGAGGAAAATGGGTCGTTCAAGACATTGTTCAGAAGAACAGCGTACTTTGATTAAAAAGTTGATTGGAGAGGAAAACCTATAAAGAGGTGCAAAAATGATAGGCTGTTCAGCTAAAATGATCTCCAATGCCTTAAAATTGAGAGCAAAACCAGAGAGACGTGGAAGAAAACGGAAGACAACCATCAAAATGGATAGAAGAATAACCAGAATGGCAAAGGCTCAGCCAATGATCACCTCCAGGATGATCAAAGACAGTCTGGAGTTACCTGTAAGTACTGTGACAGTTAGAAGACGTCTGTGTGAAGCTAATCTATTTTCAAGAATCCCGCAAAGTCCCTCTGTTAAAAAAAGGCATGTGCAGAAGAGGTTACAATTTGCCAAAGAACACATCAACTGGCCTAAAGAGAAATGGAGGAACATTTTGTGGACTGATGAGAGTAAAATTGTTCTTTTTGGGTCCAAGGGCCACAGGCAGTTTGTGAGACGACCCCAAACTCTGTATTCAAGCCACAGTACACAGTGAAGACAGTGAAGCATGGAGGTGCAAGCATCATGATATGGGCATGTTTCTCCTACTATGGTGTTGGGCCTATTTATCGCATACCAGGGATCATGGATCAGTTTGCATATGTTAACATACTTGAAGAGGTCATGTTGCCCTATGCTGAAGAGGACATGCCCTTGAAATGGTTGTTTCAACAAGACAATGACCCAAAACACACAAGTAAACGGGCAAAGTCTTGGTTCCAAACCAACAAATTTAATGTTATGGAGTGGCCAGCCCAATCTCCAGACCTTAATCCAATTGAGAACTTGTGGGGTGATATCAAAAATGCTGTTTCTGAAGCAAAACCAAGAAATGTGAATGAATTGTGGAATGTTGTTAAAGAATCATGGAGTGGAATAACAGCTGAGAGGTGCCACAAGTTGGTTGACTCCATGCCACACAGATGTCAAGCAGTTTAAAAAAACTGTGGTCATACAACTAAATATTAGTTTAGGGATTTACAGGATTGCTAAATCCCAGAAAAAAATGTTTGTACAAAATAGTTTTGAGTTTGTACAGTCAAAGGTAGACACTGCTATTTTTTTGAACACACCCCTTTCAACTAATACCCCAATTGCACAGCCTTAAGAGCGTGCATATCATGAATGCTGGGTCTTGTTTGTTTTCTGAGAATCTACTGAACCTACTGGTAACTTGTTTGCCACTTAGCAATAAAAAATATACTAAAAACCTTGATTATTCTGGTTAGTCACATTGTACTGCTATTATTTTGAACAATACTGTATATATTTATATATATATATATATATATATATATATATATATATATATATATATATATTTTTTTTTTTTTTTTTTTTTTTAAAGCAGTCTTTTGTGCTCACTAAGTCTGTATATATATATATATATATATATATATATATATATATATATATATATATATATATATATATATATATATATATATATATTATCATGTAGTGACCTTTAATTTGGAGCAAAAGAAACAGGGGGAGTGGCTTTATTGCATCAGAGATGAGTCACTTTGCTCACAGCTGATTGGTTCAAATTCAGTTTGAAATCTCTTATCCTGAACATAACATACTCCGGAGCAGGTTAGCTGTGGACCGTAAGTTACTATGGAGATGAACACTGCTAAAAGCCAAACCACTTTAATGGTACTTAAAACCCAGGATTGGTACAAACTAAGCTTAAACATATCCGGCTAGCTAGCTAAACCGGCTTCATGGTATAGGCCCCAGATCAGTTGTGTCTTGTTTTTTCTGTTTTTATTTTTTCTTATTTTTCTCTAGTCACCCAGTTTTCCCTGGCTGCTGGTTGGTGTGTGCCTTCTGCCACCTTCAGTTTCCCTGCTCTATCTCCATTCAGTCTCTCTGCATTCACTGCCCGTTGCTTCCCCTGTCTCATCCACCTGGACCTTCAGTGGTGGCTGCTCTTGGTTGAGCGTTACCACTCTTTGGACGTTGTGTTTTCTGCCTGGGACCATCATTGACTGTGTACTGAGCTCTTATTTCTGCTCCTTTCCCCACCTGTTTTCCCAATAAAGTGTATTACCCTGCAAATTGAATCCTCCTCTTTTTGAACCCAGACAGTACGATCTGGCCAGCTATGGATTCAGCAGGGCCAGAGGCAGTCCGCACCGCCGTCGTCCAGCAAAGGGTTCTGCTTGGACAACATGCCTCACAGCTAACAGCCTCCACCCGTAATGTTGAGGTAATGGCCAACCAGATGGCAGACATCACCGCACAGCTAAGAGAGTTGCGGAGGGACCAAGAAACCATCAGATCAGTCGCTGCTGCTTGTCATCCTGTACCTGTCCACTCAAGTTTGACTCCAGAACCTCGCGTGCCCACACCTACTCCCTATGATGGTAACCCCATGTCCTACCGTTCTTTTCTGACTCAGTGTTCCATCATCTTTGCCTTGCAACCTACCACTTACGCTGCAGAGGTCACCAAGGTGGCATTTGTCATCGCTCTGCTCACGTGCAAGGCCCAAGAATAGGGAACCATGGTGTGGTCAGCCAAGGCTCCATTCTGTACCTCCTTCGAGCTGTTTGAGAAGGAGATGTTGAAGGTATTCGACCGTTCATTGGCCGGTAAGGAGGCCACTAGCCAACTCGCCAGGGTGAGACAGGGGAACCACTCTGTGAGTGAGTACTCCATCCGCTTCCGCACTCTTGCTGCCTTAACTGGGTGGAACGAGGAGGCTTGCTGGGACAGATTCCGGGAGGGTCTTAGTTATGACCTCCAGGATGAGATCGCCATTCATGACTTACCATTGTCATCGGACGGCCTAGTAGATTTGGCCCTCAGAGTGGAGACCCGTCTAGAGATGCGTCGTCAGACAATCAGCTTGAGTTAATTGGAAAAGTTCCTTGTCTACGTCGGCGGCAACCAGCCGTAGTCCTGAGCCTCTTCCTGAGCCGGAGCCCATGCAGGTGGGGCGGATGCGTTTGGCAGCTGAGTAGAGACAATGCCGCATATCTAAAGGACTTGCAAAGGACCCGCAAAGCCAGGACTCGCCAGTAGTGGGGGAAGTACTGGTGAGCATTACTCCCTTGTCTTGTTCCCCCTGCTCCCGCACCCTATCTCCGGTTACTGTCAGTCGGAAAGGACCTGAGAGGGAGGCTCTGGATAAGTATATCCATGAGTCATTGGCAGCCGGCCTCATCCGACCCTCCTCTTCTCCTGCAGGCACAGGGTTCTTCTTCGTGGGGAAGAAGGATGGCTCACTCCGCCCCTGCATCGATTATCATGGGCTGAATGACATCACCATAAAGAATCGGTACCCCCTGCCATTGATGTCAACTTTTCATGAGCTGTTGCAGGGAGCTCTGGTCTTCACGAAGTTGGATCTCCGCAATGCCTACCATCTGGTTCGGATCAGGGAGGGTGATGAGTGGAAGACAGCATTTACAGTTTGTCTCCATTGGTTTGGCTCATTTCTTGAAACAGAAATTACATTCTCAAAACAACATGGACAAACCTCCAAACCAGTTGGCAATTGTTCACAACATAATTTAATTTCTTATTAATTTCATTAAATTGCAAATGTCTAAGTATATGTCTCAATGTCTCAGTACATCTTTGCTAATGATTAAGTACAGGTAGCCTACATTTAGCAGAATTTCCAAGTGAATAGATCTTGTTGGTCTAAACTGATTGTTGATTCTCAGTCTAATGGTTGTTCGCTCCAAAACGTGTCAGCGTCATTTCATTGTATAAGTCATCACATGCACAATAGTCTGTTCAACTGTCAAAATTAGTCAAGAACATATCCCTTGGAACATTTGATACATGTATTACAGCAATTGACAGTCAGGTGAAACTAGAACTTGACTAACGAAGGAGGAGATTCACACATCTTAGATGACCTATCAAACAGTATGTTCAGTTACCTGACAGGTGCTGTCCATGACTGTGAATGCTGTCTAACATGTATGTAAAGAGCTTGACCATGCAGGACCAATACAATTTCTGAACATGGAGGCACCTGGCCAAGTAAATGAACAAGGGTAACTGCCTGCTTGAGGAAGAGTGAGGATGAGAGGGGGAGCTTGTGGAGGAAGAGGGATAGAGAGGGATAGAGAGGGAAAGAGAGGAAGGGGTGAGGGGGTGGGGGTGGGGGATGAGATGGGAACGGGTAGAGAGGGGAAGGGGTAGAGAGGGCTAGAGAGATGTAGAGAGGGATAGAGAGGGGAAGAGAGGGGAAGGAGGTATGAGAGGGGAAGGGGTAGGAATGGGTAGAGAGGGTGAAGAGGGGAATAGAGGAGTGGGATGAGAGGGGAAGAGGAAGAGAGGGAAAGAGAGGGGAAGGGGGATGAGTGGGGAAGGGGTAGAGAGGGGAAGAGAGGGTGAGTAGTGAAGGGGCAGAGAGGGGAAGAAAGAGGAAGGGGATGAGAGGGGAAGGGGTAGAGAGTGGAAGAGAGGGATGAGAGGGGAAGGGGTAGAAAGGGGAAGAGAGAGGAAGGGGATGAGAGGGGAAGGGGTAGAGAGTGGAAGAGAGGATGAGAGGGGAAGGGGTAGAGAGGGGAAGAGAGGGATGAGAGGGGAAGGGGGTTGAGAGGGGAAGGGGTAGAGAGGGGAAGGGGTAGAGAGTGGGAAGTGGTAGAGAGGGGGAGAGAGGGGTAGAGAGGGGAAGGGGGATGAGTGGGAAGGGGTAGAGAGGGGAAGAGAGAGGAAGGGGATGAGATGGGAAGGGGTAGAGAGGGGAAGAGAGGGGAAGGGGTAGAGAGGGGAAGAGAGGATGAGAGGGGAAGGGGTAGAGAGGGGAATAGATGGATGAGGGGGGTAGAGAGGTTAGAGAGGGGAAGGGGGTGATGAGAGGGGAAGGGGTAGAGGAAGGGGTGATGACAGGGGAAGAGGGGTAGAGAGGGGAAGAGGGGTAGAGAGGGGAAGAGGGGTAGAGAGGGGAAGAGGGGTAGAGAGGGGAAGAGGGGGTAGAGAGGGGAAGAGGGGTAGAGAGGGGAAGAGGGGTAGAGAGGGGAAGAGGGGTAGAGAGGGGAAGAGGGGCAGAGAGGGGAAGAGGGGGTAGAGAGGGAAGAGGGGGTAGAGAGGGGAAGAGGGGGAAGAGAGGGATGAGAGGGGAAGGGGTAGAGAGGGGAAGGTGGGATGAGATGGGAAGGGTAGAGAGGGAAGGGGGTAGAGAGGGGAAGGGGGTAGAGAGGGGATGAGAGGGGAAGAGGTAGACCTGGAGTAGGATGTGGCCAAACAAGTCTAGGACCAAATTTATCAGATGCGATTCAGGCAACCTTGGTACCTATGGGTTGAGATTGAGAGAGGCTGGACAGAGAGTTCAGCACAACCTCAGCAGATATAAAAAAAAACAAACCTTTGGAAAATCATGAATGAATCGAATGATTTTACAATGTGGAGAGAAATAAATATTTTCATCAATATGCAGTACTAGTCGTGAGTGTATGTTAAGCCTGATACCCTGTCTCGTCTCTTTAATTGTCCTGGGAGTAAGTCGTTGCCCGACATAATTGTTCCTGGGGACAGTGTGGTGGCGGCCGTATCCTGGGTGGTTGAGGAACGGGTCAGGGAGGCACTGCAAGGAGTGGCGGTCCCAGTGGGGTGTCCTGCTGGTCTGTTGTTTGTTCCTGAGCCGTTGCGTGCAGCTTTGTTTAGGTGGAGTCACTCATTGAGGCTGGTCTGGAGCCTGAAGTCGCTGTCCCCTCTGCCCAGGCCTTTGTCTGTTGGCTTGACTGACTGTTTATTTAGTTTTCTCTTTTGTTTTCTGTGGCTAGACTACAGATCAGTTGTGTCTTGTTTTTTCTGTTTTCAGTTTTTCTTATTTTTCTCTTCAGTCACCCAGTTTTCCCTGGCTGCTGGTTGGTGTATGTTTTCTGCCACCTCCAGTTTCTCTGCTGCTATCTCCATTCAGTCTCCCTGCCATCACTGCCTGTTGCTTCCCCTGTCTCATCCACCCGGACCTTCAGTGATGGCTGCCCTTGGTTGAGCGTTACCGCTCTTTGGACATTGTCTTTTCTGCCTGGGGCCATCATTTACTGAGGACTGAGCTCTTGTTTCTGCCCCTTCCCCCTCCAGTTTTCCCAATAAACTGTATTACCCTGCAAATTGAATCCTCCTCTTTTTGAACCCTGACAATATCTACCATTACAAAAATTAACCATGGTTTTACATCGAATAAAGCCAAAATAATTTATTGTAGTTGGGTATAGTTATAACCAAAAAAATTAACCATGGTTTTGCTTCAAATCCATAGTTTTATATATTATTTGTGTAGTTTATACAAATTGTCAACAATATGCCAAACAGCATGATTTTACTATAATAAAACTGTTAATTGCTGTAAGGGTCTGTCTGTGCTATACTTTATGTGCAAAAAAGTTACTAAGCTAAAGGACAGTTTAAATCCCTACATTAAAATATTAAAGAAAAACAAAAACACAGACTAAGTGTTACCAGATAAAAGGAATGTTCTTCAGGAACACACACACACATTCACTATAAATAGGCTGTAAGAAATGTCTAACATTTATATTCAATTACACACTGTTATCCCTTTACAGTTACTATTCTCCTAAAATACTTGAATTACATGTTAACTTTTAAACCTAAATTTAGCATCCAAAAGCAGATATTTCAGCTTAATTAATAATTTTGCGCTGAATATTAATTGTTTTCCTCTCTATTGAGTTCTGATGTGCATGCTTGCACCCGCCATGATGCCGCTCATTCAGTGAAGTTTGAAGCTTAATGCAGAGTGTCAGGATGCACTTTCATGCAAAATGGAAATACTCATGTGAATTAGTAACATTTACAGTTAAGGATATAACCTCTGTTCTCTATATAGATCAGTGGATATAACCTGTAAAATGACCGTTTTGCACTAAGAACTTCGCATCTGTCAAAGCGCATGGCAAGGTATGTTACACTAATGCATTAGCTTGTAGCTTAAAATAAAGATTTCTCATGTTTTGGATCATGTACCTTTCCTGCAGCATCACTCATGTAACAAATATGGCTCCCATAGGCCCTCATTCCTGGGACTGATTGCGCACACACCTGCACATCATCACACACACTCCATTTAACACACACACACACTTACATGCACCGCGAAGTCTTGATTTGCCTAGGTGATCATTTCCGAGCGTTTCTTTGTTGGACTGTTTCTCTGCTACTGATTGGACTGCCTCTTCTCTGTGAACCTCTGCTGCCGACCCTGACCTCTGCCTGTTTCCTGGACTCTGTTTGCTGGCCGCCTGCCTCGATCCCTGCCTGTTGTAGGACCCTGACTACTTGCCGCCTGTCTCGACCCAAGCCTGTCCTCGTTTACGATTCTGCTATATCCCTGTTTGTACGGTACTGTCGTCTGTTAATAAACAAGCTGCACATGGATCCTCATGCTGTCGACCCATCATTACAACTCTGTTTCCATCCCACTATTTTTAGATGCATTTTGTACATAGAAGGCAGACCCAACTAATAAATTCATTGTTGATGATTTTCATTGTCGATTATTATCAATTAGTGGTTGCAGCCCTAAATACAATAATTGCAAACTTGTACACTCACTGGCCACTTTATTAGGTATACCTATAAAGTAAACTTCAATCTAATACAGGAGCTCTGCTGTGAATTCTACATTTACACAGTTATAATTTCTCAGTTTTTAAGTTAAAATGGTCAGAACAGTGATAATTCTACTATATGTTTATTACTGAGGTAACAGTGGGTGCTGGAGTGTTATTGCAGTGCATTATATGTTTGAGTACCAGAATGATCCAGGGAGCTATGTTGTCTGGGGCTATATGCCCCTGGTAGGGTCTCTCAAGGCAAACAGGTCCTTGGTGACAGGCCAGACTAAGAGCAGTTCACAAGCCCATTATCAACAGAAAAACAACAAGGACCGAGACATCGTCCGGCATGGTGCAGCCGGGGCCCCACCTTGGATCCAGGCCCAGGGTTGGGGCTCGTAAGCGAGTGCCTGCTGGCCGGGCCTCTTCCCATGGAACCTGGCCGTTCTCAGCCCGAAGGAGTGACGTGGGGTTGCCCTCCTGTGGGCTCATCTCCTGCAGGATGGATCGTAAGGGGCCAGTGCATAGTGGATCAGGCGACAGTCGAAGGCAAGGCCCCCGACGACCCGATCTCTGGACACGGAAACTGGCTTTAGGGACATGGAATGTCACCTCGTTGGCGGGGAAGGAGCCTGAGCTTGTGCTAGCGATAGTCAGGCTCACCTCCATGCACAGCTTGGGCTCTGGAACCACACTTCTTGAGCGAGGCTGGACTCTCTCCCACTCTGGAGTTGCCCATGGTGAGTGGCGGAGGGCTGGAGTGGGTTTGCTTATAGCCCCCCAGCTCAGCCGGCATGTGTTGGAGTTCACCCCGGTGAACAAGAGGGTCGCTTCCCTGCGCCTTCGAGTCAGGGATAGGTCTCTCGCTGTCGTGTGTGCCTACGGGCCACACGGCAGTGCGGAGTACCCGGCCCTCTTGGAGTCTCTGGGAGGGTTGCTGGGAAGTGCTCAGACTGGAGACTCCATAGTTCTACTGGGGGACTTCAATGCCCAAGAGGGCAATGACAGTGACACCTGGAGGGGCGTGATTGGGAGCAACGGCCCCCCTGATCTGAACCAGAGCTGTGTTCTGTTATTGGATTCCATAATGAACACCATGTTCAAGCATAAGGGTGTCCATCAGTGAACGTGGCACCAGGACACCCTAGACCGGAGGTCAATGATCAAATTTGTGGTCGTCTCATCAGGCCTTCGACCGTATGTCATGGACACTCAGGTGAAGAGAGGGGCAGAGCTGTCAACTGATCAACACCTGGTGGGGAGTTGGATTCAATGGTGGGGGAGGAAGCTGGACTGACTCGGCAGACCCAAACGTACTGTGAGGGTCTGTTAGGAACGTTTGGCCGAGCCCGCTGTCAGAGAGATCTTTAACTCCCACCTCCGGCAGAGATTCGACCGGATCCCGAGGGAGTCTGGAGATATTGAGTCAGAGTGGACCATGTTCTCCACCTTCATTGTCGATGCGGCTGCTCGGAGCTGTGGCCGTAAGGTCTCCGGTGCCTGTCGAGGCGGCAATCCCCAAACCCAGTGGTGGACACCGGATGTAAGGGAGGCCATCAAGCTGAAGAGGAAGTTCTATCAAGCCTGGCTGGCTTGTGGGACTCCGGAGACAGCTGATGGGTACCAGCAGGCCAAGCAGACTGCGGCCCGGGTAGTCGTGGAGGCAAAAAAATTGAGCCTGGGAGGAGTTCAGTGAGGCCATGGAGAAAGACTATCGGTTGGCCTTGAAGAGATTCTGGCAAACCGTTCAACATTTCAAGAGGGGGAAAGCAGTGAACTACCTGTTTACAGTGGAGATGGACAGCTGTTGACCTCAACTAGGGATATTGTCGAGGGGTAATGGGAGTTTGCCCAACCAGTCCACATATGTTTTGTGGATTTGGAGAAGGCATTCGACTGTCTTCCTCGTCGCATCCTGTGGAGAGTGCTCTGTGTGTATGGGGTCCGGGGCCCCCTGCTTAGGGCTGTTTGGTCCCTGTACGACTGGAGCAGGAGCTTGGTCCGCATTGCCGGCAGTAAGTCAGACCTGTTGGACTCCAGCAGGGCTGCACTTTGTCACCGGTTCTGTTCATCATTTTTATGGACAGAATTTCTAGGCACAGCCAAGGGCCGGAGAGTGTCCTGTTTGGGGACCAAGCAATTTCGTTGCTGCTTTTTGCGGATGTTGTCGTGTTGGCCTCCTCAGTCCAGGACCTTTAGCGGGCACTGGGACGGTTTGCAGTCGAGTGTGGAGTGGCTGGGATGAGAATGAACACCTCCAAGTCTGAGGCCATGGTTCTCAGTCGGAACAGGGTGGTTTGCCCACTTCAGGTTGGTGGAGAGGTCCTGCCTCAAGTGGAGGAGTTCAGGTATCTTGGGGTCTTGTTCACGAGTGAGTGAAGGATGGAACAGGAGATTGACAGACGGATCGGTGCAGCTTCTGCAGTAATGCGGTTGATATACCAGTCTGTTGCGGTGAAGAAGGAGCTGAGCTGTAAGGTGTAGCTCTTGATTTACCCGTCAATCTATGTTCCTACTCTCACCTATGGTCATGAACTGTGGGTCATGACGGAAAGGACAAGATCCCGGATACAGGCGGCCGAAATGAGCTTTCTCCGTAGGGTGGCTGGGCGCTTCTTTAGAGATAGGGTGAGAAGCTCGGACACTCGGGAGGAGCTCAGAGTAGAGCCGTTGCTCCTCCACATCGAGAGGAGTGTGGAGGAAAAAATTTAATCATAGAAGAAGATTTATGTTTGAGTTCATTCAGAAGTCAATGTCTGTTTGTGAAACACCTTTTTCAGCTGTTCAGACACAGCTGCTGCTGAAGCCCAGGGGGGTAACGGTGGGACATCAAAAGTGGGAGCTTTCCCGACAAAGGGTGTCGGATCATTTAAATTATATTAGCTACAGGGAAGGGACCATTTACATACTGTGGTTCTGCTCTGTACTCTGTGGAAAAATACTGGGGTTGCTTAAACATTGGGGCTATAAGAGCTGACTTTTCTTTGTTCTAGTCAGTTCACACTCGATGCAGGCATTATCTGGTTGTATTGACTGTGGATTCATTCTTGCTAGAATTAAATCTTTATAAAGACTCAATTGGCTAAGGTTTGTCTCTTATTCAGAAATGCAACAGAGTTAACGTTATTTTGCCGCAACAATTTGGTGTCAGGAAGTTGGATTCCTTGGATGTGCCTTCCGGAACCCTGGGAGCGGACGGTGACTGATCATCCTGGATTTTAGAGTCACAGCCTTACCCCGACTGATTAAGGGAGAAGGGCCGGCTGCTCTAGGGGTTCTGGAGGGCCCGACCACTGGAATAAGAGAAAAAGAACCCGAGGTGGCAACGGGACACTCTGGTAAGAGACAAACTTAAAAAATTCTGGGAATTTTAATGTGAATTTGGTTAAATTAAGATTTGGGAAACTAAGGGATAAACCATAGGGGAGGTCTGATTCTGTGGCGATTGCAACGTGGTTTGATTTGTTTATGTTGAGAACCTAAATAATCACGTTGGCAGTGAAAAGGGCAGAGTTGTCCTTGTGGTTTGATTTGTTTATGTTGAGAAACTTAAATCACGGAGAGTGAGAAGGGCTGAGTGGTCCTTAAGGCGTTTGAGTAAGCGTCCTTCCCGTCTGTCCTGGGTGAAGGTTCAGATCTGTACGGAGACGTCCGACAGATTAATAGCGTGCACGCTAACAGCCACAGAAACAGACTGCCACTATGGAAAATCCCAAAGAAGCTAGCAGAATATGATACACCGGTATTTTGTCAAATGAAAAAAATTATATGGCCAGAGATGTATGGGGGATATAGAGAAATTAATTAAATATCATGATTTCCAAAAGAAAATAAACGCTGTGAGTCAACAGGATGAGAGGGGTGAAAGTTATCTGTTGAGGAGAGGAGACAAATCTAAGGGCTTTTGTGGGGGATGTGTGTGTGAGAAATGCAAATGAAGATTGTTATAAGAAGCAGATAACAGGGAAAGGAAAAATTTTGTCTGATCACAAAGAAGCCACAGCTGTTTAAAGATCATTGGTGAGTATGAACTTTGATTATGGATAACAGTTTGTGATAACACAATTAGAGCTAACAAGGGCTGTTGTGGGAAATGTGTGAGAAATGCAAATGAAGATTGTTATAAGAAGCAGATAACAGGGAAAGGAAGATGTTGTCTAATCACACAGAAGCTACAGCTGTTTAAAGATCATTGGTGAGTATGAACTTTGATTATGGATAACAGTTTGTGATAACAAAATTAGAGCTAACAATTTGAGAGACATGATCAGTAACTTGATCAGGCCGGATAAAGTTTTTGAGACGAGAGAGCTGTAAGCAGCTCTGCTCTGAAGCCAGCAATTTAAAGAAATAAGTAGAACTTATTAAGAAAATGGGCAGCAATGTTTTAATTATGTTTAGAAAATTATACGGCAATTTAACTGGCTACAAATTAATTGAGAACAAGAGAAATTCAAATTTCTAGATGTTAGTGCATAATGAATAATGAATAATCATGGGTTATAAAATGGGTGGAATGCTATTAAACCCTGAAGGAAAGATCCCAGTAACTAAGGGAATCTGATAACATTAAACCCTGAAGGAAAGATCCCAGTAACTGTGGGAATCTGATGTGATTTTTGTTTTGAAAAAGCAGATGAAAGATACCATGAATTGCTGAATGACACAGAGTGTTTTAATTGTGGTCAGCGGGGCTGTGTCCACTCACCCATAAGGTGTCGAAGGTGTGACAAATGCGGCCACCACACTAAACCCAGTAAAAAGAAATGAATACAGAGATGAGATTTAAACTCTGTCTAAGAAAATAATAAAATAACAATAGGGTTATAATAAATATGTTCTTGCTCTTCTCACTTTTGCAAAACTCTGATAATGCTTATTGGACTGAATATTGGGTTGTTGAAATAACTTTAGGTAAGTTAATATGTTGGAAACCCTAGAAGTTGATGCTTTGGTTTCAAAAGATAAGCTTGTGCTGAGCTGTAATAAATGCTGATTTGCTTATCTGAATCTGGCACCACCACGTCATTTCTGGTGCTGTGGCCTAGCTTGAGTAACACACACTCAATCTGAGGGTGATTTGAAAGTGTGATTTCAGTCTAAGGATAGAGTTTAAAAGGAAAATGTCTGAAGTTTATTTGAAAACAATATTCATTTCAAACCAGATCTCACTAGCTTGTGTAAAAGTGAAAAGTTGCAGTGCAGATGAAGATGCAGTGTGCCAGCCCTGAAGGCCTCAGAGTCTTTCTCTCTCTCTCATTCAAACCCAGCACAAAGCTGTTATCTGAGCATGTGTCATAAGTGATGATATACTTATGGTTAAGCACAGGGCATCAGTTGAAAATCATAGAGACAATGATTTGATAAAAATTACATTTCTGACTAATAGTTAAAGGATTGCCATGGAGGGCAATGATAGATATTTTGATGAAACAAAATGAGATGTTTTTACAAAACGAGATGTTTTTAAAATATAGAACTGAAAATGTTGTTTCTGATCTAAGCCTTAACCATGTACAGGACCGATGGATCGAGACACAAAGGTAGCAGAACATTAAACTGAAAGGACAGTTGTTCTGGGTAAATTCACTGAGTGGTGGATTTTAGTGATTTAGTTGTATTGTGATAATTAACCTGTCTCCATGTTCTACCTATAGTAAGCAGACCAGATGGCTCTGATGACTCTTGAATGCACTCTATGCAAAGCTCCAGAAAACATCATCCTGTTGAGGGTCAAAAAAAAAAAAAAAAAAAAATTTAAGCGATGACAAATGTGCGTGAAATGATTCACCAAAGACGGGTAAGATCCTCTCTTGGCCAGCAGGAGGACAACCTAAGCCAGGGTTTCATCGACATTTGGGCACCTCCAAGAAGGGGAGTGTTTTTATGTGAGGTGTGTATGAGAGTTGAGCAGATGTCTGTGAGGCCAGCAGCATCATAAAGGGAGGAGTTGTGTTTTTGTAGGGGCCGAGAGTCCAGACAGATATACAGCAGTCCGACCCAGAGATGTTCCTCTATACCGCTCACCCAAGAACCGCTTATATTGTTTGTGAATTCCAGGGAAGACCCTGAGGGAAAGTTATGATGGTAAGGGGCATTCAAGAGCCAGCTGAGACCATGCTGTGAATTGTCATAAATTTTATGGAGAACAGAACAAAATGTATTAATTGGTATAAGTAAAACTGTGTGATATTGAACTAATATGTCTCTATCATAGTCTTAAATCCTGCAGGTCATTAGATATGGCATAGGATCATTCGGAAACATGGTGATGGCTTTAAGATGAGGACAGCTTTTGAAGTTCAAAAGAGAAGGTCTGGATAACAAAGGTATTTAAACTAAAGATTATAGTTTGTTCTGAGTTAAAGTCTCAGAGGCTGTTGAAAAGATTATCTGTGTAAGAGAGAGAGAGAGAGCGAGATGCTGCTTGTGGAGGCGGGGATGGCACAGTGTCTGTAATCGGCCATGTTAAAGCGTAGACAAAACCAAAACAACCCCGCTGACTTTTCTAAAGACAACTTAATAGTGAACAGACATGATTTGAAAATGATTAAGAAACCAAGTAGAAGCAAATTTTGAGAATGAGCAGTTCATATTTATGCCCTGATTGAGCGTAGTGTTTTATCACTACAGATGGGTTAAGCCAAACGACAGACTTTAAAAGAAGCGTATTATTCTGAGTGATTCTGATAAAAGATGATCCAGAACATGGACGAGCTTTAAGTGGATTGATATCCAGCTTGGTCTGTTACTGGTAATAATAATGACTACTTTTGTCATTTATGATGAGGATTTGAATTACTCTCTGGATTAGTTAAAATAGTAAGCGTAAAAATTATAGACTTGAGAAAAAAAAAAAAAAATGACAAATTGGCTTAAGTCATTATCTAAATTATCCAGAGAATCCGTCACAATTATGAAAGGCCAGAGGGCGAACGAAGGAATATAAACTTTAAAATGAAAAGTTTTATTTTTGTGTTTCCTCCATTAAATGGAGGCAGGACATTAATTTATCTAGAGAACTACAATTAATGTAAGAGAAAACAAAACAAAAACAATACAAAAACAAAACAAGAGGCTGTGAGGCTTTCTGTGTGACTAGGATTGAGATGGAGGACAGTAATATTTTGGATTTCTGCAGAGCAGTGGACAGTGGAAAGGTGTGCCGTAGGTGAGACAGAGGACTTCACGGTGAAGGTGGGACTGCATCAAGGATCGGCTCTGAGCCCCTTCTTGTTTGCAGTGGTGATGGACAGGCTGACAGAGGAGGTCAGACAGGAATCTACATGGACTATGATGTTTGAGGATAACATTGTGATCTGTAGTGAGAGCAGGTGGACGAAAGTCTAGAGAGGTGAAGGTTTGCTCTGGAGAAAAGAGGAATGAATGTTAGCCGCAGGAAGACAGAATACATGTGTGAGAATGAGAGGGAACCAAGTGGAACAGTGAGGTTCCAGGGAAAAGAGGTGAAGAAGTGTGTGTGTGCAGGCAGGTTGGAACGGGTGGAGAAAAGTGTCAGGTCTGTGGTGTGAGAGTATCAGCAAGAATGAAAGGAGAGGTGTGCAGGACAGTAGTGAGAACAGTGATGATGTGCGGTTTGGAGACAGTCGCACTGAGGAAAAGACAGGAGGTTTAAGGAAGGTCAAAGAGGAGGTTTATGGATGTAGTGAAGGAGGAACATAAAGGTAGGGAAAGAAGGAAAAGAAGATTCAAGACATTGAAAGGAAAATGTACTTTAAAATCCTAATTAATTGGAAAGATTTTGATAAAGAATTGGGTATTGAATATGATTAAGCATAATGTCACAAGAGATAGATGAGTGAACGAGCTGATTGAATGTAATACGAATAGATAAGTATGTCGTTTTGATGAAAAGTTTTCAACATTAACAAATTTAGGTTTATGTTATAAATGGTTAGATATGATGAGTGAAATTGCAGTTGATGGAAACAGTAATTTTGAACAAAAACAGGGTGGTTTGTAAAAGAATTGTGTTAAAACAACGGACTGGAGGAAGTTTGACAAGAATATGATGTTCAGTGAGAAACTGGGAGCATTTAGATCTGAATATAACCATGAAGTTGAGGTAGAGAGGATAACGACAACCATGACAGATGCACAAAAGAGAATCAGTGCATGTCAAACATACGGCCTGCATGGGCAGAGGACTCCTCTGAACTGTGGCCAAAGCACAAACTGAAGGATGTTTATATGGAGATTTAAAGCGCTTAGATGGATTTTTATCTATCTTACTTATTTTTTTGTCGTTTAGTTTGAGTTGGACAACATTGGGGTCTGTGGTGATTTGGAATTATCAAGAGAATCAATAATTGTTTTTCTTCCTTTACACTAATCATGTATTTGGTCTCTGAGGAGTGACTGAGGGTCTGGCCTAGGGATGTGTGATGTGTCGTTAAACACTTGAAAGCAACAAGGTGTCGTGTGTTTGGATTTTGAAGGTATCACACACCCCTAAATTGACAGGAGTGCAGTAACAGAGCTTACTCATTTAGCCCGGCTTCCAGATTTGAAATACAGATTTTATATTAACTTTCACTGAAACACGAAAGAATCAGGATAAAGATTGCCTGGTTAAGACTGGAGCTTGTAGCCCTGACTGAAATATGCAAGCTGATGAAAGGTAAAAGTGTAACAATTTGAACAGATTTATGCGTTTTGAGTTCGGAGTTGGGCATAATTTTGGGGCATTGTGGAAACACAGGAAAATTGTAATATCGGATGGGCGCCAATTCTGAATGGTTCAACTGTGTCTGCTTCTCAAGACACAATTTTCTTGACTGGCCAGGTTGATATCTGTGAATGCGCACATTAATAACAAAGATTTTATTTAAACAGGCAGATGAGATTGCGAAGGCCAAGGCAGAAGCAGTCAAAGGAACCATAATGTCTTTTTGATATTTGAAATAACCACAAACGCTTTCACTTCTTTACAGAGAACGGAGACCTTCGCCACAACAGCGGAGAAACAGCTGTGGAAACTGTGGCTGCACTTTTCAAAATGGTGTGATGATGGCAAGCCTTGTTTACCCCAAACATTCTTTGACCATTATGTTTAGATGGCTGCATTTATGATCAGGCAGCCAAAGGGGGAATTAGTTAAATGAAAACTGATGAAAACTGTCTGAAACTGATGAAAACTGTCTGGGGTACAGTATTTTTATGAAAATTTTTGTAGAAGGAAAGGCCTAGAGCAAATCTGAGTCTGTCCGAGACTGTTTAATGGAAGGGGTAAACAATAGCGATATAATTTGTGAATTATTGCAAAATAAATGTCCTCTCTGTGTCTAAGATCTGTGTGCAGGTTAAGGGACTCCTTTATATAACATCAGACCAGATGTTTGATGTCGTGATACGGGACTGCAGAAGGAACAAATGGAGAGTGAAAAGGGCTCCTGATCGATTGCTCCAGTCTACCTACTGCTGCTACTGCATGCGTCAGTGTTTGTAGCTCTGTATAGCTGCGTTTGAATCTCTATTTGATATATTTTCTTTGTTCTCTATACTGCTAAAAATAACTTACTCATCACCATATATTGTTTAATATAGCCTATCAAGTTAAATTTGACATCACTAGCTTTTAATCTAAATCACTACCACGTGTTAGCTTTTCGCTAGCCTGGTAGCTTTCCATCCCGCACCCGGTCTCCTGTTTTCTGAGTTCATTAGACAACTGTGGTGAGTTGGATTATTAAATAGACTCCATCAAACAAAGTAAGTGGAGTAAGTTGTGTGGTAAGTTTTGGATTCATCAACAAATACGGTAAGCCATGTCTTCTTCTCCTGTCATTGTCACTTGCACTGCATGCTACATGTTTAGCATATCTATCTCCGTTGGCGAACAGGGCTTCACATGTGTTAAATGTAAGGAATTAATCAGGCTGACGGAGAAGATTTCAGATTTAGAGACACGCATCCAGACTTTATGTGAGAGTAGTGAGAATGGTACAGCTTTAGATACTCTTTTGGATGCGACTAGCTTAGTGAACACTCATTGTTTGGTTCCGCTGAGCCCCGCAGCAGGGCAATTGGGTGACTGTGAGACAGCATAGTCGCGGATCTAAAAACCACTCTGCCGTTCCGATTAGAACATCAAACAGGTTCTCCCACTCAGTGATGCACCCACTGAGGATCCTGTTGAAAGTGCCCTAGTTATTGGCGATTCTATTACACGGAACGTGAAAATAGAGACACCAGCCACCATAGTCACATGTTTACCGGGAGCCAGAGCGCCTGACATCAAAGCAAATTTAAAAGTGCTGGCTAAAGCTAATCGTAAATTCTCTAAGATTATTATTCACGCCGGCACTAATGATGTTCGACCGTCAGTCGGAGATCACCAAAATTAACATTAAAGAGGTGTGTAAACTCGCAAGTACGATGTCACCGCAGTCTGTTTATCTGGCCCTCCTGTTAAAAGGAGTGATGAAATAGTTAGCAGATTATCATCACTCAATGGCTGGTTGTCTAAGATGTGTCCGCAAAATAACATAGGGTTCATAGACAATTGGAAAAGTTTTTGGGGCAGACCCGACCTGTTGAAGATAGACGGCATTCATCCTACCCGGGCTGGTGCTGCTCTTCTCTCTAGTAATTTGGCACATAATCTTAGAGCTAAACCTTGACTCACTGGGGCCCAGGTCAGGAAGCAGACAAACTGGCTAAACCAACCGTCTGCTAGCTGTCTCACGTCACCAGAGTCAGCTAAATCCCAGCACATAGAGACGCTTTCACCTAGATATTATCACATAGAGACTGTGTCTGTTCCCGAATCAGTAAATACAAAAACCATCAAAACCATTCAACAGTAAAAATTTAATTGATGTCCAACAAATAAACAACAGATATAATACGGATGAACAATTGATAAATCTCGGGTTGCTGAATATTCGATCCCTTTCGCCAAAAACGCTTATTGTTAATGATATGATTATAGATCATAACCTAGATGTGCTGTGTTTGACAGAAACCTGGCTAAAACCTGACGACTACATTACTTTAAATGAGTCCACTCCCCAAGATTATTGTTATAAACACAAGCCGCGCCTGAAAGGAAAAGGGGAGGTGTTGCTGTAATTTATAATGATAACTTCAGTATTACTCAGAAGTCTAGTTTCAAATATAATTCCTTTGAAGTTTTGGTGCTTTATGTAACATTGTGTAGTGTAAATGATAAATCCCGTTTGACATTTGTGTTGGCTACTGTATATAGGCCACCAGGGCACAATACAGACTTTATCAAAGAATTTGCTGGTTTTCTATCAGAGTTAGTACTGGCTGCAGATAAAGTACTAATTGTTGGTGATTTTAATATCCATGTTGACAATGAAAAAGACGCATTGGGATTGGCATTTAAAGACATTATAAACTCTATTGGAGTTAGACAACACGTATCTGGACCCACTCATCGCCTTAATCATACTTTAGATCTAATACTGTCACATGGACTAAATGTTGATACCATTAAAATTCTGCAGCAGAGCGATGACATCTCAGATCATTACCTAATATCATGTATACTTAATATAGCTAAGGCTGCAAAGCCATCCTCGCTTCAAATATGGCAGGACTATAACCGCTGCGACTAAAGATTGCTTTATACATAATCTTCCTCATCAGTTCCATCTCCTCAGAATTACAGATAGCCAAGAGGAACTTGATGTTGCAACAGAAACTACTGACTCTCTCTTTACTAGCACTTTAGACATAGTTGCTCCTCGGCGCTTAAAGAAGATTAAAGCAAATAATCCAACGCCATGGTACAACGAGCACACTCGGGCCCTTAAAACAGCAGCCAGAAAAATGGAGCAGCTGGAAGAAAACAAAACTGGAGGTTTTTCGCAATTTGTGGAAAGAGAGCATGATTGCATACAGAAAGGCCATAAAAACTGCTAGATCTGCTTATTTCTCAACTCTTTTAGAAGAAAACAAACACAACCCTAGGTATTTATTCGATACAGTGGCTAAATTAACAAAGGATAAAGCTTCAACTTCTTACATTTGTAAACAACACAGCAGTAATGACTTTATGAACTTCTTTACTAGTAAGATTGATAACATTAGGAATAAAATTATAACCATGCAGCCGTCTACTACAGTATCACTTCAGACAGAACATTGTAGTCTCACTGAGGAAAAATTATACTCATTCACTGCTATAGGAGGAGAAGAATTGGCTAAACTTGTCAAATCATCAAAATCAACAACATGTATGCTTGACCCTATACCGACTAGGCTATTAAAAGAGATGCTTCCAGAGGTCATAGATCCTCTGCTTAATATTATTAATTCATCCTTGACATTAGGATATGTACCAAAAACTTTTAAGTTGGCTGTAATTAAACCACTTATTAAAAACCGCAACTTGATCCTAAAGAATTAGTCAATTACAGACCAATCTCGAATCTACCGCTTTCTATCAAAAATATTAGAAAAGGCAGTGTCTTCACAATTATGTTCCTTTTAGAAAGAAATTGTATATGTGAGGATTTCCAGTCAGGATTTAGACCGTATCATAGTACTGAGACTGCTCTAATTAGAGTTACAAATGATTTACTCTTATCATCTGATCGTGGTTGTATCTCTCTATTAGTGTTACTCGATCTTAGCGCTGCATTCGATACTATCGATCACAATATTCTTTTGAATAGACTCGAAAATTATGTTGGCATTAGTGGAACTGCATTGGCATGGTTTAAATCTTACTTATCTGACCGTTATCAGTTTGTAGCAGTAAATGAAGAGATGTCACACCGATCACAAGTTCAGTATGGAGTACCGCAAGGCTCAGTGTTAGGACCGTTGCTTTTCACCCTGTATATGCTACCACTGGGAGATATCATTAGGAAGCATGGCGTTAGTTTTCATTGTTATGCTGATGATACTCAGCTCTATATTTCTTCACACCCTGACGAAACTTACCAATTCACAAGATTAACGGAATGCATAGCTGATATTAAAAATTGGATGAATAGTAATTTCCTGCAACTTAATTCAGATAAAACTGAATTTTTAATTATTGGACAGAAAAGCTCCACAAGTAGTGCCCTAGAATACTGTCTAACCCTCGATGACTGCTCTGTCAAGCCCTCGTCGTCAGTGAGGAACCTGGGTGTGCTCTTTGATACCAATCTTTCGTTTGAAAGCCACGTTTCTAGCATCTGTAAAACTGCATTCTACCATCTTAAAAATATATCTAAATTACGTCACATGCTTTCAATGCAAAATGCTGAACAATTAGTACATGCGTTCATGAGCTCAAGGCTAGATTATTGTAATGCTCTACTGGGTGGTTGCCCTGCTCGCCTAATAAATAAACTCCAGCTGGTCCAAAACGCAGCAGCTCGAGTTCTTACTAGAACCAGGAAGTACGATCATATTAGTCCAGTTCTGTCAACACTGCACTGGCTTCCTATTAAACATCGCATACATTTTAAAATCTTGCTTATTACTTATAAAGCAATAAATGGTTTAGCTCCCAGTACTTAAGCGAGCTCTTAACGCATTATACTCCATCACGTCAATTGCGGTCTCTAAACTCTGGCCAATTGAAAATACCTAGAATATCTAAATCAACTGCAGGCGGTCGATCCTTTTCCTATTTAGCACCTAAACTCTGGAACAGTCTTCCTAGCATTGTTCGGGAAGCAGACACACTCTGTCAGTTTAAATCTAGACTAAAAACACATCTTTTACTATGGCATACACATAGAACATTTTTAACTTTCTTTATTCAAATCAAATGACTGATTGTTAGGCTGCATTAACTAGGTCAGCCGGAACCGGAACACTTCCCATAACACCTGATGTACTCGTTACATCATAAAAAGAGTGGCATCCACACTAATGTTAGTCTCTCTGTTTATCCCGAGGTTTACTGCAGTCGGCGGATCCAGGCCGTGTCCGGATCGGATGGTGGACCTGCATCTGGACATGACCAGCTCATCCTGGAGTGTCTGCTGAGACCGTGTCCATTAGTGTCTCCTCTGAATTCACCTCACCGAACGTCATTCTCAATTAACCCGTCTCGCGCAATAACTCCGATCTTTCAAGTATTCATATTCTTGTGTAATCGACGCCATCCTAAATGAACCCGCCTCAAGGCCATACCCAAAATTTCGAATATTCCTATCTAATATGATTTATGACCTGCAAGGTTGCCTGAGTAATAATTATACACTGTTAATAATAGGCCAGAGGAGAACTGGCACCCGACTGAGTCTGGTTTCTCCCAAGGTTTATTTTTCTCCATCATGCCCTGATGGAGTTTTGGTTCCTTGCCACTGTCGCCTTTGGCTTGGCTTGCTCAGTTGGGGACACTCAAATTATGATCCAAGTTACTCAACTAAATATACAAATAGAATTTATTAATTTGGTCATATATAATTCTATAAACTATCCAAATTAAACTAGCCAAATCAAATTTTGTTTAACACTGTGAAGCTGCTTTGAAACAATCGTCATTGTAAAAGCGCTATATAAATAAAGTTGATTGATTGATTGAGATTGAAAAGGTGACTAGGACCTTTTGTCGTGCTTCTGATGACAAAAAACGCCATCAAGGTAGCTGAGAAAGATCCCACCAGTAATCGGGGAGAAGGAGACAAGAGGAGCTGGAGGCACACATCTGTGCGGACGGAGGTCACACAAACATCACTTGCCGCTATCATCTCAGGAGCAGAGACGCTGGCACAACATGGAGCTGAGACAACAAGTTAAGAACCTGTTGCAAGCCCACAGAATCAGAGTTGCACAATCTACAGAGAGGTGGCATCCTTTCATTAACAGAGCAGAAAAGACTAATCTTCATAACTCTTTCTGGGCGTACAGCTGTGCGATTCATCTTGCCATCTGAAAGACTGGTGCAAAGCGAAGCCGTGGTGCCCTTTTCGATGTTTGGACTGTGCGACTTGAGAAGAACAACATTCATATATACATTTAATATTTTTCTTGTGAATTATCAAAGAATGATAAAAGGGGAATTGTGGAGGAAAAAATTTAATCATAGAAGAAGATTTATGTTTGAGTTCATTCAGAAGTCAATGTCTGTTTGTGAAACACCTTTTTCAGCTGTTCAGACACAGCTGCTGCTGAAGCCCAGGGGGGTAACGGTGGGACATCAAAAGTGGGAGCTTTCCCGACAAAGGGTGTCGGATCATTTAAATTATATTAGCTACAGGGAAGGGACCATTTACATACTGTGGTTCTGCTCTGTACTCTGTGGAAAAATACTGGGTTGCTTAAACATTGGGGCTATAAGAGCTGACTTTTCTTTGTTCTAGTCAGTTCACACTCGATGCAGGCATTATCTGGTTGTATTGACTGTGGATTCATTCTTGCAAGTATTAAATCTTTATAAAGACTCAATTGGCTAAGGTTTGTCTCTTATTCAGAAATGCAACAGAGTTAACGTTATTTTGCCGCAACAGGAGCCAGCTGAGGTGGCTCGGGCATCTATTTCAGATGCCTCCTGGACGCCTTCCCAGCGAGGTGTTCCAGGCACCTCTCACCGGAACGAGGCCCCGGGGATGTGTACAGATTCAATGGGCTTTTGAAACTCATCAACTCACCAAACATGTTTTCACTAGTTTTTCAGGGTCTTCATTCAAGTAGGTGCACAGAGACTTGATAACAGGCTCTTTGGGTATGTATACATGTAACTGAAAAAGAAAGAAAAGGAAGGTTCAGTAATCAAGGATAGTTAGTTATACATTACTGTATGTGAGTGTTAGGAAAAACTACTTGCCATGTAATAAAGGTGAGGTTCACACCAGGAGAGCATGGGGACAGCTTTAAATAGTGATGCATTTCTTTCTTTATACAAAGAAAGGGAACATTTCTGCTTTGAAAAGAAAAGTGTATTAAAGTTAACCTGCAAAACTGCAACTAATTTATCCTGATGTTTATGTTAAGGCCAGAAAACAGAAAAAAACACAACAAACAGTATTCTCCTAATTTCAAAAACTGACTTTAAAAACTAGCCAAAGAAAATACCACTACTGGATGTTGTTACTAAATATCAAGAGTTTTACTAATAAATAACTATATTCTCAGAATAAAACGGTAACACTTTAGATTACGGCCCGGAAAGTACTGCATTATTAAAGTGAATTTACAGCATAACTTTCTGTAATTATAGTGTTACTATAAAGTAAGTATGTGTAGGTATAAGGGAACAATATGTAATATTGGGGGAATAAAGGGGTAACTATCAGGAAAATGAACACATTATTTATACTATTTTCCCATTTAATCCCCCAAAAATTCTTGAAATTTGATTGCATGCAATTTACTCCTTAGAATATAGGTTTTATACATGGTCACAATAGTGACCGGTGGGAAACAGCATAGTGAAAATTCATACAAATTCTTAATTTAGACCTATTTACAAATTTAAAACTTAAAATAACAGTAACATAGCCAACATATAAAAATGAGATATGATTAGAATTTACTACAAAAATGCATGTCTATTGTTCATGAAACACAATGTTTAAAAAAGGATTTGGGAATAAAACTTTTAACCATTGAAATAAATACATCTAATCTAGGTAACACTTTCATCTTCACTGAATTCACGTGTCCTGCCAGAGGGCAAGAGGTGACCAACAAACCTTGAAAAGGTCGAGGCACTTACATGTAGTTATTACTCCTAAATATTTAAAACTATGAAAAGCAACTTTAAACATTGAAGCACCCATTGATTAATCGGAAATTGGGAAGTTTATTAGGTATATCTAATATATATAGATAGACAGATAGATAGACAGACAAAAGTATTGATAGACAGACAGACAGACAGACAGAAGTATAGATAGACAGACAGACATATAGATAGACAGACAGACAGAAGTATAGATAGACAGAAGTACATATAGACAGACAGAAGTACAGATAGACAGACAAACAGAAGTATAGATAGACAGACAGATAGATAGACAGAAGTACATATAGACAGACAGAAGTACAGACAGACAGACAGAAGTATAGATAGACAGACAGACAGGAGTATAGATAGACAGACAGACAGAAGTACAGACAGAAGTATAGATGGACAAAAAGAAGTATAGATAGACAAAGGTATAGACAGACAGAAGTACAGACAGATGGACAGATAGATAGATAGATAGATAGATAGATAGATGAAATTTTGTTACCAAAGAGTCATAATAACTCAAAGTAGTATAAGAACAGAGTAAAACAAGGGGAAATATACATAAAAGTGACTCACGTTTTTTATTTTTTATTATTCCCTTAGGGAAAAATGTATAAGATTTTAATCTTGGGACATAACCTAAATATAAAACTGAATGTCTGATCATGTTTAGATTAAAATCTGAGGATGATTCTCTCAGAAATGTAGCTTCTGTGAGCTTGTATGTCAAAAAAAGACTAGGCGTCCTTTCCAAAAGGCCTTTTATTTCAGAACATGTGTTTTTGTAAAGAGTAGTTTTTCATTCAAATACATCTGGAATAAACTGCTAATTATAATGCATTTACAGTTCCTGAAAAACTAAAGCAAATATTTACAGAATTTACAAAGTGTAAAAAACTCATTTAGTTGATAAAAACAGTCTGTCATAGAGTCTGCGCGCTCCATCCATAGTTTTCATGTTTAGTCACCAGTGTTGGGCAAATTACTGAAAATAAGTAATTAGTTACAGTTACTAGTTACTTCTTTTTAAAAGTAATTGAATTACTTTACAAATTACTGTGTATCAAAAGTAATTAGTTACTAGGGAAAGTAACTTTTAAGTTACTTTTATGTTTGCTTTTTAAATGTAAATAGAAACAGAACTGAACATTAAAACACAATAAACCCAATTTTTAGACCTATTTATTGTCATCAACAGGGCAACAGGCCTTCAAAATCAAATTAAGCAGTAGTATACGGTGTTTAGTGTCCACCAACAGCAGCAGCGCAGCTGGGAGAGTAATGGCCTTTTTATACCTGCTCACTTCATTCAATTTCTCTGACCAGATAGCCTATCTGCTTTTGAAAAGACCAGAAATATCTGGTTGTTTAAACCACCTATGGAGCTACATTTTACTCCTGGCAAATAGTTAAAAAATAAACGTGTGTGAGCTACATATGTTCAGATATGACGCGCTACTGCAACACGCGTCGCCGCAAATGAGTAAAGCAAGAACACACGCAAACGACCGCAATGAAAACTAAAAGTCTTAGATTCTCAAAAACACAATCATCTTTATTAAAACTAATGAGACTAAATGATGCTTAGGTCGTGCTCTCTCATATTGAGGTCTTGAAATGAGCTGATGATAAGATGCAGCTCGAATCTTTTGCTTTATTTCGTTGACGTTAACTCCGTTAAATGTGCATATGCCGCGGGAATTGAAGATCAGATTTATTTTGCAGAGAGGTGTAAGGTAAGACAACCTGCATACTTTTTTTATTTATTTGTTTAGCTTGTGTAGAACGTTTCGTTTGCGAGCGCCTACGATCAGCCTAATAGCTTAACCTAAACTTCTCAAAAATGCCTTTTTGCTGTGGTGTTGATAATAGGCTAAACGTTTAAACTTGTTATGCTCTAAGTATTTTTCACTTTTTTATATTTGTTCTATTATAGTCATGACAAGTCCAGTGTTGATTTGAGAGGCTAAAGCATTGGGTTAACTCACTGTCAGCCGCTGGCCGCTTAGTCGTCACTTAAAAAAAATAAAACCTTTCATTTAACAAACAAAAAAATGCTCCAAACATTTTTCTAAATTAACTTAATAAAGAAGCAAAACGAAATATAACTACTTTGACATTAAAAACAAAACTGAACTATTTTAATGGCTGCAACAATGTAACGTGTAAAAACACAGGCTGGGCCAGGGTCTATAGATTTGAGCTTCTTGTCTGCAAGCATTCATTTTTCACAATAGAGAGTAACGAACTCATTCAAATTTCAGAAATTGTAATTGCGTTACTTGATTAAAAAAAATATTTAGTTACATGCGCGTTACTGCTAAAAGTAGTGGAATTACAGTAACGCGGTACTTTGTAACGCGTTACTCCCAACACTGGTCGTCACACGCTTATAGGAACGCCCACCTGGAGGTCAAAACAAGGCTTTCCTCAATTGCCCACCAGTCATTTTTACCAGGTCTGTAGTCAGCATTAATGCAGTGATATTAAAGTACCAAATTCAATTTACACCTTATTGATATAACATACTTTGTACAGGAAAGCAGATGAACGCAGAATATTAATGCAACTTAAGGTTTCTCGTTAAGTGTTTTCCCCATTGAAACCCATTATAAAGAAACAAAGGGTGGGGTTTATATTCTTGGCTCTTCTACTTGCCTGTACATGGTATGCATCATCAAAAAGGTGTAAACTGAAATTGATCTTTTAATATCACTGTTTTAGTACATTACGGCACTTTAAGGGTAGGATTATTTAGCCTGTCGTCAGTTCACCCTTCATCTGCTGCTTGATCAGCTCTATAACAGTTTTACTGCGTAATTAATCTGTGTTTAAAATGAAGTGGTGCAACAACTTCATTTAAAATAAAACCGATATCAACAAATCCTAAATTAGCATTAAACTTTGCTCAATTGAATCCTTATTGGTGCAACTCACCCAATAGTGTTTTTCACATTAAGTGTTTTAAAAACGTCACGCTGTTTATAGTGATTGTAATACTGCAGCAGGTGCTGTAAATGGATCATAAAATCCCAAAACGTGCATCTTGTTCACATATTTTTGTTTTAAGATGGAAATGTGCTGCAGTTCTATGGAGTTCTATGGCGGTTTTGCCCTCCAAGGCTCGCGACAGTCACGTGACTGAAAACTATGGATTGGCAGGCACACTGGTGCCATGGAGACGGTAAGCATGAGGAACATTCATTCCCTGATAACAAAAACACTGAGCAAGATAATTTCCTTTGATTGGTCCTTTGACCATTGATAGCCTTTATCCAACGAAAACCATGGGTGCTTTGACGGACAGCTCGTCGAGCCAGTAATGCGGTTCCTGTATGATGAGTCATTAGAAAGCCTGTGATTGAAGCAGAGAGACCTGGGAGTGTTTAATATGAGAGGAAGAGTCCAAAGTACAGGGGAGATCGTTGGAATAATGATTCAAATCGATATTTCATTGAAAATGTACATGATTGATTACTCTAACGCAAAACACTCATGCAAACAACGGATAATATTTAGTTTTTTTTCCTTATTTTTTCGTTGTTTCGGATTAAAAAGTGGGATGCATTTTGAAGAGTGGACTCTTACACTGACATGTACACTGATGTTTTTTGGATTTGTCAGATCTGATCTGCACAATAGGAGATGAAAGATGAGTCCTACGTTCATTATGTTAATATTTAAATAGCTAGTGCTTCAGCATTTTATTTAACCCTTTCCTCTCTGGTGTCTTTATTGCAAAAACAAGTTCAGAACATGTATCTTGAGTGTTTTAGCTTTCAAATGATGCACAGGCCAACCTTAGTTCATTTAGCATATCATTTCGAAAGATAAATAAATAAAGCTCTAAACGTTAGCTAGACTGAAAAGAGCGATGAGAATTGCACATTGATTCAACATTAACTTCTGGTGTTTTGGATATAACCAATAGGCCAAGTTACGTAAATGTACCCAGGGTATATCGTAAAAATGGCACATTATCAGGCCCGGTTCCAGAATCAAATCACTGAGGGTGCTACTGAAAATACTGAGGGTGCTCTAGTAAAGTGCAAATAGGCTAAGCAACGGCTCCTCCATAGCAGTGTACAGTGAGAAATGTATGATTATTTATCATAAAGTAATTTACCAATAATTGGTATTCCAAAAATATTTTGCTACAAATTGTCTTTTAATCTATTAGTCTGCCTTTACAATGCTTTAATGCTTTACTAGTATTTTAAAATGTCATCTTCCTGAGAACCAGAAAAAAAGGTTTTGTGGATTAAGCATTTTTTCTCTCCGCTCGTTAGTTTGAAGCATAAAAAACTAATTATAAATACGGAAGTGGAACACCGCATACTCGCTTTCTACTTCGGAGCCAAACACTGCTAGCAGTGTTCCTGCGAAGAGTGTATTATCCAAGTTTTTTGAGAACCACTGTGGGCAGCGACCATCTCCCCTGTGTGCCTCGGAACTGAAAGAGCAGTCTTTTCTCTTCTAAAAAGAGCTACACGGTTTGACACTGCGTCTTTTTCAAGATGTCATTCAAACCGTGTTTTTCTGGATGCAGTCGTTTCCTCTCCCCGGCTGACGGACACTATCGCTGTCTCACGTGTTTGGGCGTTCAGCACGCTGAGGGGGCGTTCGTGGATGCCTCATGTTCCCACTGCGGGAACATGACCATCGCAGTTCTACGGTCTAGGCTCGACTTCCTTAAACGGGGAGCGGCTCCATTGCATATTCCCCAATCTAGCGGCCCTCTAGCTCCCAAGCAGAGGCCTGCTACTTTGGCTAATGCCTATGGTGGAGACCTGAGGGTTACTGTGAGGACAAACCCCGACGGGACCCCAAGCTCCTCGGGATCCTCCCCCCTCCACTGCGCCGATAGAGCTACCGAAGGAGCGGCATGGTCCTTCCCACAGGGGTCCGGCCGTCACTTTCGGTGCTCCGGTCGAGGATATGGTTTCGATTGCTGCATCGGGGGACGAGCTAATGGACTCCGGAGATGAGGACTCAGCTGCGTTGCCCCCTTCGGGTGTGGTAGCGTTGCCCGAGCCTGATCCGGAGCTCACTGCTATGCTTTTCCGGGCCGCCGTGAGTGTCGGGCTCGAGTGGAACCCTCCACCGTGTCCCGAGCCCTCACGGCTGGACAATTGGTACTTTGGGACGGCCCGTGCTGGTTTTCAGCGCCCCGCCCTGTTACCTTTCTTTCCGGAAGTGCATCAGGAGCTCACGAAATCATGGATGGCGCCTTACAGCGCCAGACATCTAGGAAGTGGCTCCTCGGTCCTCACCACCCTTGATGGTGGTCGAAAGTCACCGCACGCTCCCTGGGTCGGGCGTTGTCCACTATGGTGGTCCACCTGTGGCTGAACCTGGCAGACATGCGTGAGACCGACAAGGTGCGGTTCCTCAAGAGCTTCGCCCAGCAGGTCTCGGTGGCCCAGAAGCAGACAGAGGCGATCCGAAGCATCCTGCCCCGACAGCCCGCTGCTGCCCCCACCCAGCCATCGTCGCCGAGGGCGCCCTCCTGCGTCCGCCTCTGCCCCTGCGAAGCCCAAGCAGCAGTCTGTGGTGCCATTGGTCTTACTTGTACGGTCCCTGGGGGCCTGGCTTGGTCTCCCCAGGCCGTCTCGCAGGCTCATCCTTACCATCAGACTCAGCTATGCGATTCAGTTCGCTCGCTGGCCTCCCAAGTTCAGGGGCATCCTCTTCACCTCCGTGCGGAGCAGCGATGCCCATGTCTTGCGGTCAGAGATTGAAGTCCTACTGCCGAAGGATGTGGTCGAGCCGGTTCCTCCAGCCGATATTAAGTCGGGATTTTACAGCCCCTACTTCATTGTACCCAAGAAAGGTGGTGGGTTAAGACCAATCTTGTACCTGTGTGTTCTGAATCGGGCCCTACACAAGCTCCCATACAGGATGTTGATGCAGAAATGCATCTTCAAGTGCATCCGTGCCCAAGATTGGTTCGCAGCAATCGACCTGAAGGACGCGTACTTTCATCTTTCTATTCTCCCAAGACACAGACCAATCCTACGCAGACCGTTCCTATGCGTTCGAGGGTAAGACCTATCAGTACAAAGTCCTGCCCTTCGGGCTGTCCCTGTCGCCCCACATCTTCACGAAGGTCGCGGAGGCAGCCATTGTTCCGCTCAGAGAACGCGGCGTTCGGATTCTCAACTACCTCGACGACTGGCTCATACTGGCCCAGTCTCGGGAGCAGTTGTGCGAACACAGGGACCTGGTGCTCCATCACATCAGCCTGTTGGGCCTTCGGGTCAACCGAGAGAAGAGCAAACTCTGTCCCACACAGAGGATCTCTTATCTCGGTATGGAGCTGGATTTGGTCAACCGGCCTGCGCCCCTCACAGAGGAGTGAGTCCAGTTGGTGCTGAACTGCTTGAATACGTTCAAGGGCAGGACGGCGGTCCCACTGAAATATTTTCAGAGGCTCCTGGGGCATATGGCATCTGCAGCCGCGGTAACGCTGCTCGGATTGCTGCATATGAGACCGCTTCAGCACTGGCTTCACAGCCAAGTCCCAAGATCGGCGTGGCAGAGCAGCAGACACCGGGTCTCAGTTACCCCGTACTGTCGCCATACCTTCAACCCGTGGTTGGACCCTACGTTTCTACGGGCGGGAGTGCCCTTAGAACAGGTGTCCAGGCATGCTGTGGTTTTCACGGATGCCTCGTCCACTGGCAGGGGGGGCACGTACAACGGGCATGCAGTTTTGAGTCTGTGGACGGGGCCCCAACTGCATTGGCATATCAATTGCCTGGAGTTACTGGCAGTACGTCTCGCCCTGGGCCGCCTCAGAAAGCCGCTCCAGAGCAAGCACGTACTGGTCCGTAAGGACAGCACTGCGGCCGTTGCGTACATCAACCGACAGGGTGGTCTACACTCCCGTTGCATGCTCCGGCTGGCCCGCCATCTCCTCCTTTGGAGTCAGAAGCAGCTGAGGTCGCTTTGCGCCATCCACATCCCAGGTGTGCTGTACCGGACAGCCGACGAGCTCTCTTGGCTGCCGACACCTCCAGGAGAATGGCGACTCCATGCCCAGTCGGTCCAGATGATATGGGGCCTCTTCGGAGCTGCACAGGTAGACCTGTTTGCCTCTCCAGAGTCGACCCATTGCCAGTTGTATTATTCCCTGACCGGGGGCACCCTGGGCACAGATGCACTGGCGCACAGCTGGCTGCGGGACCTACGCAAATATGCGTTTCCCCAAGTGAGCCTTCTCGCGCAGACACTGTGCAAGGTCAGAGAGGACGAGGAGCAGGTCTTGTTAGTTGCGCCCTACTGGCCCAACCGGACCTGGTTCGCGGAACTAACGCTGCTCGCGACAGCCCCTCCATGGCCGATTCCCCTGAGGAAGGACCTTCTTTCTCAGGGACAGGGACAGGGCACTTTATGGCACCCGCGTCCAGGCCTCTGGAATCTTCATGTCTGGTCCCTGGACGGGACGTGGAGGTTCTAGGTGGGCTTCCATAAGCAGTGGCAGACACCATCACTTCCGCTAGGGCCCCCTCCATAAGGCGGCTCTATACGTTGAAGTGGAACCTGTTCGTTGAGTAGTGCTCTTCTCGCCGTGAAGACCCCCGAAGGTGCTCGGTTGGTGTCGTGCTCTCCTTCCTGCAGGATGGGTTGGAGCGAAGGCTGTCTCCCTCCACTCTGAAAGTGTATGTCGCAGCAGTAGCGGCGTATCACGATGCAGTTGATGGTAAGTCCTTGGGGAAGCACGACAGGTTCCTCAGAGGGGCGAGGAGGCTAAATCCTCCTCGGCCAAACTCAGTACCCTCTTGGGATTTAGCTCTAGTGTTGAGAGCACTCCAGAGCACTCCCTTTGAGTCATTGCAATCAGTGGAGATAAAAGTTATGTCCATAAAGACAGTGCTCCTGGTAGCATTGGCCTCTATTAAGAGGGTAGGGTACCTGCATGCACTTTCGGTCAGTGAATCGTGCCTAGAGTTCGGGCCAGGTGATTCTCACGTGGTCCTGAGACCCAGGCCCGGATATGTGCCCAAGGTTCCCACCACTCCCTTCCGGGATCAGGTAGTGAACCTGCAAGCGCTGCCTTCGGAGGAGGCAGTCCCAGCCCTGGCTTTGTTATGCCCCCTCTTCACGCCTACGTTGACCGGACTCAAAGCTTTAGGACCTCAGAACAGCTCTTCATCTGTTACGTAGGCCAGCAGAAGGGAAAGGCTGTCTCCAAGCAGAGGTTAGCCCACTGGATAGTGGATGCTATCGTCTTGGCTTACCAGTCCCAAAACGTGCCTTGACCGTTTGGGTTGCGAGCCAATTAGGGTAGCTGGTACCGTGGGGCATATATATATATATATATATATATATATATATATATATATATATATTTTTTTTATGCTATATCCTCTGCTCTGTAGAGGACACCAGAACCCATTAAAATACATGAATAGACAAACAATGGGATTTTTTTTCATTCACCAGTCAGTTTTTATCCGTTTTTATTTTATTTTTTATCCAAACTTTGTATAAAGATGATTCGAGGGTTTCGCAAGCCTGCATTAACTTAATTAAAGTTTAAGAGATCAACAACTATATCTGTGATTAGATACATTACTCACCACTGCAAAAAAAAAAAAAAAAACACTGTAAATAGATGCATTTAACGCTCTCAAGAAGCTTGGACACATATTTACAAATTAACTTTAACCCGTAAAAAAACGGGTGCATGGTGTGTGCGACTCTGTATTCACTTTATCTCTTGTTATCCCCAGTATAACATAGGTTGTGTAGTTAATAGTTAGGCATAGCTAGCATTGAATTGTGACAGAAATGTGCCAATTGTAGCAGATAAACATTAAGGTTAAACTCGTATCGACGAAAACACAGAATTGAACCCAACACATGTCCTTCAAGTCTGGGAAAATAAGCCTGCTTAGAAACATTGCCACAGTGTCTAATAACTTATTTTTAATCTATAATTAGTGATGGCAATTTCAAAACACTGCTTTGTGAGGCTTCGAAGCTTTACAAATCTTCTGTTTCGAATACATTTTTCCGGAGCGTAACTGCCAAAGTCACGTGATTCCAGCGAGGTTTCATTACTTCAAACAATTTGAAATATCAACGGTTTACTGCTAGGGGGCAATGATCTCGGTGAACCCTTGAATCATGAGGAGGGACTGAGAACCATTAAACAAGTGTCTGTGGGTTTTACCTGATGTCTGATCAGTTTTATACATTTGTAGACGTTTTATTTAGACATTAGTTTAATTAATGGTGTGATGAATTGAGAAATCAACTTGCCCTTGAGCCTTTGATGTATAAAAGATCATGGTAATATAAGTTTCAGAGCTGAAAACTTCCAAACCCAGGCCCAGAAAACATAAGCTCTCAAATATATACTAATCTATGATGTCATAAGAGGGGGAAACGCCGCCTCTACAGATAAATGTGTATGACTGCTTCTGTAGCCCCGCCCACCGATCGTGGAGCTAAGGATCGCGGTACCAATGTTTGGCCATGTTTGGCCTGGGTTTTTGTTGCATTTACACTGTTCTGATCAGCAGGGGTCGCCGTGGAGATAGGTGTCAGAGACATAGCAGAGACATAGACATAGCAGTTCAAAGTCAAACTCTACTTCTAGCCACCTGGACCCCTGTGTTTCCAATTCCCGTCGCAGTTCTGAGCATGCGCAGTGAGAGTTGTTGAAATGAAGCGCCTCAGAATCATTGAATCAACAAGTGCTGATCTAATTAATTGAATTATTTCTTAATTTAGTTACAAATAACAAGAATTAATCATTTAACTGAAGTAAAATTGTTAAATTCTTATTCATCAGACATATTTGTATTTTGCAAATCAAGCAAGTGGACTTTGAGTGCATATTAGATCTGACACACTCTGTGACCATTACCAGGTGGCATGAATATAAATAACTTAGCATAACAATCATTTAAAAATGGAAATATTTCTAGCATTCATGCAGGTCTATGAACATCATTCACTAATGAAAATCATTAGAAAGCCTTTCATAATAAGTCTCATTTGCATTTAGGCATAACTCCTGCTTTAGAATGCATGTAAATAACTTCACATGCTTGATGACTTCGGCAAGCTGTGCGTCTGTTTTCGTGGCAGCCGCGATCCATGTGAATTTCAGCGTCTGCACCTGTTCTGTGAATCACACACTTTTTTCCCACCATCAAAAACACTGACAGCAAAGCTGCACAATTTGATTTCTCTCTACAGGCCTGAAAAACCTGTCCAGTGTCAAATCACACATTACGACTATGTGTAGTTTGTAACACAACAAAGTTTTAAGAGAGACAGATAAAGTTAGCTCAAAGCTACATGCATACTAGTGATGATTGACTTAGCACTCATTAAATATGTGAAATTATTAATTTGATTAATGATATATAAAGCTACTCCATATGTCTTGTTGCTCTCACGGCGGAGTCTGAAGTCTTAAAAGAAACCACAGATGCAAGTACATTTATGTATATTTTTGTGGCTAAGTAAAAATCAAAATCACTCTGCTTGTATTTGTGCCTTAAATTAGACTACCTCAGCTAACAGGGAACATTATCAGAACTTTGGCTAATTTTATGGCAAGGTTCTCTCAAAGTTATAAACAAACGTTATTCCAGTAACATTACTAGAGTGTTACTCATGTATTTTAATAATGTTTTTAAAATGTTAGGACAAAAACATTTATACAATGTTTATACGTGGATGTTTTAAAATGTTTTTTTAATGTTACTAATGTTTCAGAACGTTCAATGAACATAACGTTTCCATAATGTTTTCAGAATGATTAAATGGAATGTTTCCTTAAATGCTCACATAACCTCAAACGAAAGGTTTTAAAAACCTGTAACATTCAGCTAACATTCAAAAATAAAATTTTCATAACTTAATATATAACATTTGCAAAACGTTCTTAGAACATTTTTGTTAGCTAGGCAGATATAAAATGTTGCATATTTTGGGATTCTTTTTAAAGAACAGCATGCAGTTTTGGACTGTTATATGCTGTGTGCTTGGGTCAATGCCGTGTTTGAGTTTAGCCTTTAAATGTGGAGTATAAGATAAAAAGTTGGGGAGGAGCACATTTGAGAGGAGGCTTTTTGGGTTTGGGCCAAATTCTGAACTCGAAGATCTCTCCACAAGCAGCACACCAAATAGGCCTATGCATATTTTATACTCAGCTATATCTGATTATATGTAAGTGTGAACTTGTGAAATTTGGTTTCACATTATATACAGTACATATGCAGTATAGCTGATATCTTAATCAAGTTTTCATGTCACTTTTGCAGCTGGACAGATGTGGTCACCTCCTGTCACTGTCATAAAGTGCACACAAATTCAATGGGTTTGAAATTAGATGAAGGAAAGTGTTGTTATGCAGAACTGCTGTGATCGATTCAGTCTAAATCCTGAACAGATCAATTACAATGTTTTTTGTTAACTATTTAAACTAAAAGATCCAGCTCAACAGAATAATTCAGTCAGTAATCAGATAAAACAGTATGAACCCTAAAGACTCACCAGCAGCACATGAACATCATTATGAACAAACACACAGTCTTTCTTGTCATTGGCCTCAGGATTGAATCAACGAATATGAGTGTAAAAAAGCCAAACAAATTAGAGTTTTAATTGTTTATATTGCGTGATATTGAGAATATATCTTCTCAAACACTCTGACTTGATTTTCAGTGCTTCTATTTATCCAGTAGCTCAGAAGTCATGAAACTGGGTTACATTGACGATTCCCTTTGAGCTACTGTTCCCTATAATGTTCAAATATTAATCTGTTTACATTTAGTTGTGTCGCTCGCAAACTAAATAATGCATTTCATCCTCGTACAACAACCAAAGGACAAAAATAAATAAATAAATAAAATAAATAAATAAATAAAATAAAAAAACACAAATAACTAAAATGCAACTGCTGCTGAATTTAATACCAGCATTTTTTTTTTAAATTTGTATTATCATTATTATTAATTTTTTTGGAGGCCTCCACAGCCAAATGCCAGCCAAGATGATCAAATTAATTTATCTTTATAGATTATAGCCATAATATTTCTTCTGCTCATTACCGAAACAAAATAAAATCTCTGATCTCACATGAGCACAGCCAACAAAATCCAGATGCAGATAAATGAAAACATTAATCAGCGGGAGAAGTGAATGTTTTCATTGGGATACATTTTCTGATCAAAGCATCAAGCTAGTGGCTTTCAGTGTTTTTTTTTATTTTATTTTTTTTTTGTTTTAACCATACACATGTACATATAAATTTTCATATAACATAGACAACGAGAACAAAAATAAAATGAATAAAGAACAGAACAAAAAGAACAACAATGCAAGGGTCTTCTATTAAAACCTTTCCAACTCCACCACTTTTTAAGAATGATCTGAAAGGTCTCCAAACTCAATCAAAAACGGTATATTTATTCTTTGAAATATAAGTTCCCATTCAGTCGGTCACTCTCGACGCCACGTCGGAGTACCGACGAATAGGAATCTCGCTCGCGAGAGCCAATCTACTTTGAGTATAACTGAACGAGCCAATGCACATTGGCATTCAATGATTGCACCAGGTGCTCATGCCACGCCATACGGGTATAAATGAGACACAGGTGATTGCATCAAATCATCCTTTTGCTTCAGAGCCGAGTGGTGTTTGGTTATGCCAGAGATCACTCTTCACTTCACAGTTCGAATGAAAGAAGCCTGCCTTTTGGAATCGATTTCTTTGGTCAGTGTTGGTGTGACGACACAGTAGCGAGTCATGTGTTCTCCGGTTCATCTCTCTTTGTTGTTTGTAAGAGCAACCACAAAGGCTGTTCTCTCGGCTGGTTCGGTGCCCTAGGTGGAGAGTGCTAAAAAGCCGTTCTTACGGCTGGTAAGAGGTTGCCTTTGTGAGAGAGAGCATGCACGTCAGGCTGCACTATTTCCTTGACTGTGTCGCCACGGGCACCAAGGAGAGCGTCCTTCTAAAAGAGCAACACAGATAGAGCTTGCATCTTTTTAAAGATGACATTCTATCTGTGTGTTTCTGGGTGCGGTGGTTACCTTTCACCACGGGATGGTCATCAGCGCTGTATCTTGTGTTTGGGCGTTCAGCACGCTGAGGCAGCACTGGTGGATGATTCATGTTCTTACTGCGGGAACATGACCATCTCGGAGTTGCCGTCTAGACTCCATCTTGCAAAGGGCGTGGTCCATGCCTCTGCCATGATTTAACCCTCCACAGAGGGTTACTTCAGGCAGTATCGCGGGTCATTTGAGGGTGACGGTAAGCGCGCTCCCCCCAGGGAACCAACCCCCCGGGAACCCTCACCCCTCCCGCACTCCGCATTCAAATGAGCCATTTTAATCTAGATTAATCTAGATTCATTTCAAAATCACAGTGAGATTAATCTAGATAAAAAATAATAATCTATGCCCACCTCTAATTAAAACAAAAGACCTGAAATATTTCAGTTGATGTGCAAAGTTTAATTTTTATCATTACAAAATGTATTTTGTATTTTTATATTTTTTTCATTTTTAGTTTAAATTCTTGTTTAAAATCCTTAAAACAGTTTTTTTGTTAACTTGGTCATCCACATTTTTTATATATTTTTTTGTTACCTGTGGACTTTCTCCCAGATGCACACACAAACATCTATGCAAATAAAGATACTTTTTCATTTTATGTTGTCTACTGCAATTTTTATTTTTAATACAGCAGTATTTTTTTCAATAATCATTAAAAGCAGTTGGACAAACTATATTTTGCAGTTGGCAGATATGTACTTGTACTGTGGTACTGTTATTTACTGTATAAGGTGCATTGTGTAGTATTTATGAGGATCTATTGACAGAAATGCAATATAATATACTTAACCATGTTTTCAGTGGTGTTTAAATGAATGTACTTAATGTATTGTTATGTTTTTTATTATTTAGAATGATCCATTTCTATCTACACCGTTTTTACCATTTTGTGCCACCATGTGTCTACAGTAGCCCTAAATGGACAAACATCTACAATGCACTAGTCACTCTCTGCTCTCTCCGATGGCGACATCTTTGTCCCGTGTAGACCACCGTAGCGTCTCTATTTGCTTCGAAAGGGAGGGGTGAGTGGTGGGTGGTAGCAATTCACAACCTCACCGCTAGATGCAGCTAACATTTACTCAGTTAGCGGCTTTAATATGAAACCAAATAGCGTCTATAATATCTATTGTATTTATTGACTGTCTGCTGAAAATCTGCTGACTAGTAGCCTGTAAGTGTCATTCAACAGCATTTCTTTTTTTTCACTTCATTTTGATGGGTCTAATGTGTCAACAGAGGAATATATTAATTGACCTCAAAGTAAACTGACAGTCTACTGAAAGGTCATTTATACGCAACAAACAGTGAGCAGAGCACTCCTGAAAATCCTTGTAAGAGTCATTCAACAGCATTTCTTTGTTTTTCACTTCATTTTGATGGGCCTAATGTGTCAACAAAGGAATATATGAATTGACCTCAAAGTAAACTGACAGTCTACTGAAAGGTCATTTATACACAACAAACAGTCAGTAGAGCACTCCTAAAAAATCATTGCGATAGCAAAAGATCAAGGGTAAGTAATATGACATGCTCTTAAAGTTAATTTGAAATTATGTTGTGTTGCTACTAATAGACTTCGGAATGTTTACTGAAAGTGTTGATACACTGGATAATAGCTACATACTGACTACTGAACGTCTGTTGATACACTGGTTAATAGCTACATACTGACTACTGAACGTTTACTGAATGTCTGTTGATACACTGGTTAATAGCTACATACTGACTAAAAAGATCTTATTTTGCTGTACTTTAAAGTATTGAGACCTTATTGAGGATTTGTTACATGTCTGCTAATACGCTGTTGAACATCTATAATCTAAACGGGTAACACGTTGGTAACACTTTACTGACAAAATGTTTAATAGCTGTTTACATATTGCATACAGTGTAATGATTGCTAAAAAACATTTAATAGACAATCTACAGATTCTACCCTGATGAGAGTAAGTAGATATGTACTTGTAAAATAACTTATAGTCAGCAGACTGTCTATAGACTATTTATAGGGGGACCATCAAAAATAAAGTGTTACAATTATATTTACTTTATTGCTTATTTTGCTATTTATTGTTAATCTTGTTGCTTATTTAGTTCCTTGTTATTTTATTTTTGATACTGCAGATGTTTGTTTTTTTTTTCATTTTATATCAAGTGTACAGTTGCAGTTTTTTATACCTCCTGAAATAAATATATCTATGTTCTAACCCTCTGCATTGTTCATTTCCTTTTTCTGTTTAGAAGAGAACTGAGCCTTTAAATCTCCTTTGTAAATGTTTTACAAGGCATGCATAGTCCTCACTTTAGATGAACTCTCAAAAATAGTTAACTGACAACTACTAAATGTTTTATAGCTATCTGAATTAATCATAAACTACACTAGGAATACATGTTAATAAAGCATTTATTAACACACTAACTATTACTATATGTCTAAATAATATGTACAAATGTACATTTAGATAGTTTATTAATCATTTACTTACACATTCTAAATTATCTTATGAACCGCTGACAACTCCTAATTAACTGGTTTGTAAATAATCAAATACTTAATTTAGAAATGATAAATTGATCATTAATAAAGTATGAAAATACAATTATTAAACGCATTATATATATGCTTATAAATCAAGAACAAAGCATTTACAACTGTATTTATATATTGCTTACTAATGCTTTATCAATTATGAATTGATTATTTACCAATGCTACATAGATATGCTTATAAATCAAGAACAAATCATTTACAACTGTAGTTATAAACCGCTTACTAATGTCTACTAATGCTTTATAAATGATGAATTGACTATTTACTAATGCTTAACTAATGCTTCATAGCGTGTAGTTATTATAAAGTGCTACCCACAGTTCATATCCCCTGCGATAAGATAGTATCCAGGCAAACTAGCAGTTAGCAATAAAAATTTAACATTAAACATCAAAACATTTAGTGTTGTCATCATTTGGACCATATACATTAATTAAATTGATCTTTTCTGAAATTATAGCATAATATATCTTCCTAGTGGATCTTTAGTTACCTTTTGAACCTGTATTTGAAGTGATTTATGAAATAAAGTCATTACTCCTCTTGCATTAGAAGTATAACAAAAAGCAAAAACTTGCCCTTGCCATCTCCGTCGAATCCTGATTTTTTCAATTTTTACCATTTGGGTATCCTGAAGAAAAACTACTTGTACCTGTAATTGTTTAACCATCTCCATTACCTGCTTTGTTTTTTCATGTTACCCAGTCCTCTGCAATTCCAGGTTAAAAAATTGACATTCCTTTTCTCCCCCATGATCTTTTACATTTCCTATTAAGAGGCAAATTGCTTTTTATAGACTCGCAGATCTTAAATACTGAGAAGCAAAAACTACAAATATAAAAAATCTTGAACAAAACACATATTACTAAGATACACTGAACAATAACACCATTTTCCCCGGTAGCCTCCATGCTACTGCATTAAACCCCCACCCCTATACACTCCTTATATGGCGTTGATTGGTCCACACGGCCATGAGGAACTATCAGGTACTTTTATCTATATTTATTATCACAACCCTGTTTGCAAAAGTATTCTCACTTATTAAATTAAAGTGTAAACGCATATTGTCACATCTCCATAGAACAATAACAACTAAATCTACCTAATTATATATATATATATATATATATATATATATATATAATATATATATTATATTATATATATATATATATATATATATATATATATATATATATATATATATATATATATATATATATATATATAATATACTATAATAGTTAAGCTGAACTGAGCCCACCTTTATTCTTTTTCTAATTCTTCTATGAAGCTTTCCACTGCCACTGGTGTGTCAGACACCCTTGATTTCTCCTGATGTGTAACAAGTAGACGACCAGGGTAGATGATCCTGTGCTTACTGATTCATCTCTCGTAGCCTCTGCCTCACACCATCATATGCTCTCTGCTTCCTGTGAACTTCTGCAGAAACATCTGGATGCAAATGAAGAGTGTTCCTTGTATGAAATCATCCCCTTGGACCTGGCCGCTCTCAGCACCTGTTCTTCTTGCTTGTAGTTCAAGAACTATGACTAAAGATGTGCTCGAGTCCATCCAGGCCTCTAAGAAAGCACACGCATCGTTTCCTTCTTCTCTTTCCGGTAAACCCACCAACCTTTGTCTGCTAGTTTTTTAACTTGTGATTCAAGCGAGTTCGTGTGAGCACACAGTTGAACGATTTCATCCTCCGCTCCTGATGCGTTCCTCTGCCTATTTCACGCTCCTTCACCTCTTTGATCGCTGACATAACACCGTCGATTTTACTCGTAACTCATTTGTCCATTTCTTTAATAGCTTGTAAAACATCTGCATTGCTGGGGTTCAGCTCAGTTTCTTTCGTAGCTTCAGTGTCATCTTCCTCTATCTCTCTATCTAGCTCGTCTGTGTGATCAGAATCTTGCGACATTTCTTGCGCTTTTTCTTGAGTTCTGTTCTTTTTTTCGAGATGACAGTCAAAATCTGGATATTCAGTTATTCATATGAATAGATATTCATAGGTTTCACATGTAAAATGTTTGTGTAATGATTCAGAAAACAAATCTAGATACAAATAATATGTTCGAAGAATGTTTTGCTTACGTTCCCATTAAGTAATTAAAACATTATTTCTGAATATTTCTCAAAATGTTTTAATGTCTTAAAAACGTGTTTCTTGGTTAAGCGAACATCCCTTTTTTTCCTTTAATTTTTTTTTTTTTTTTTTTTACAAACATAATGTCAGTGTTACTTTTGAATGTTCGTGAACATTCTGAAACAACCCAGCAAACATTGGTCCGATGGCAAAATCCTGGCCAAAAATACGATGTAGGACGGCATAAATCTGTAAAAATATGTAACAAAACCTTTCCTAAAAATGCATTCAGATACATTGTTCAACTTTCCTTTTGGAACAATTTTTCAACTATGATGGAACGTGTCGGAGAGACATCTGTTCAAAAGTCATAAAATGTAGAAATATTCAAAAACACAAACATCTAAAACATTTAAGAAATAAAAGTGTTCCATGAACAATGTAATAAAGTGATAAGGGTTTAAAAACATTATTCAAGACCAGGTAACTTGAAAGAACGTTCTATTACTGAGAAATTTTGCTAATAACTTTGAGAGAACCTTGCCAGAACTTTAGTCAAAGTTCTGAGAACATTACCTGGGTAATATTTATAGTCATTTTGTAACCTATAAAATTAAGTCAAGTATTTTATAAAATATGAGTAAATCAGGCTGATTAAAGATAATGTTAAACCAGCAGAAGTCATGTCTAAGGGTCAGGTCAGGTTCAAATGTCTCATTAACGGCACACTCCCATTGTCACAGTGCAGGAACATTGAGGATTTGATATTTGTGAGAGTCAGCGGAGATTGGCGTGTAGGTTTATGTGCCATCAGGATGCTTAGCTGAATTTTAACACATCTCCCACACACACACACACCAGATGCAGGCATCTCTCCTCGCGGTCCGGAGCCCATCCAGCTGGTAGTTGTCAAGGAAACGCGCCATGTCGGGTTTGAACGAATGATGAAATCTGTCACTCGTTTGTTTTGAGTAAAAACGCAGCGTCGATTAAGCCTGACTCCTGCCCGACATTCTTCCACAAGTTTCTGCTGATTCTTTTGACAGTGTCTCCTCTCCCGTTACCTCAATATACATCCGCTTCCATTTGGCCTGTCTACAAATATCCTCAAGTGTTCCTAATTATAGAATAAGTTTGAATTGCAAATACTACAGCTGCCAGATGACACTGTGCACTCCATTTCTCTCCACCATTGTGAGAAAGACCGGCTGCGGGCACCTCTCTCTCTCTCTCTCTCTCTCTCTCTCTCTCTCTCTCGTGCATTCGCGCATTTATCTTCAAATTAAAGATAAGTGTGTCTCTCCAAATGTCAGCCCTGAGAGTGAGCTGTAAGATTGAGTATCCACCAGAGAATCTGCTCAATTAGCGCTGGCCCATGAATTATGCTTTACTCATTGAAGCTCAGCCTGACAATGTTTATGTAAAACATCTCTCACACACACTGTTTTGGAGCAGAGCTATAACACACACACACACACACACACACACACACACACACACACACACACACACACACACACACACACACGAGTCCCAGGTCAATCATGTGACTGTTTCACACTCAGACACGAGCTTCAGGGGAAGATCATCAGTGAGTAATGAGGTATATTTAGATCTGTTCATCACACAAAAATCGCATGACTTAAAGGAACGTTCTCAGAACTTTGGCTAATGTTCTGGCAAGGTTCTCTCAAAGTTATGTGCATTTCGCACGTCCTGATTTTGCCAAGTCGTTGCTGTCGTGAGACCAATATGCTTCAATGATGACCCTGGGACAACAACTGCCTCAGCCAATCAACACTTGTGACGTCATCACCGCGAGCCCCATGCCCCGCACTGCCTGCAGAGTCCGCCAAATTTAAAAAAGCAAACAAAACAAAAAAAACAGCTCTGCAGTGCATCTATCTATATCCCATCTGCCAAAAGCACACCAGTTACAAGGTAAGTCCAATTATTTAAAAAACAGAATTATAATATTAGTGTACAGCAGTATGCTACTACGACATTAGTTTGCATTTGCGAGTTAATTGGCAGATTACCAGCCAAGATTAATACATTGAACAGGGATAACGTTACAGACTGCGTAAGTGATACACACACACATACAGTATTGTTCAAAATAATAGCAGTACAATGTGACTAACCAGAATAATCAAGGTTTTTAGTATATTTTTTATTGCTACGTGGCAAACAAGTTACCAGTAGGTTCAGTAGATTCTCAGAAAACAAACAAGACCCAGCATTCATGATATGCACGCTCTTAAGGCTGTGCAATTGGGGTATTAGTTGAAAGGGGTGTGTTCAAAAAAATAGCAGTGTCTACCTTTGACTGTACAAACTCAAAACTATTTTGTACAAACATTTTTTTTTCTGGGATTTAGCAATCCTGTGAATCACTAAACTAATATTTAGTTGTATGACCACAGTTTTTTAAAACTGCTTGACATCTGTGTGGCATGGAGTCAACCAACTTGTGGCACCTCTCAGCTGTTATTCCACTCCATGATTCTTTAACAACATTCCACAATTCATTCACATTTCTTGGTTTTGCTTCAGAAACAGCATTTTTGATATCACCCCACAAGTTCTCAGTTGGATTAAGGTCTGGAGATTGGCCTGGCCACTCCATAACATTAATTTTGTTGGTTTGGAACCAAGACTTTGCCCGTTTACTAGTGTGTTTTGGGTCATTGTCTTGTTGAAACAACCATTTCAAGGGCATGTCCTCTTCAGCATAGGGCAACATGACCTCTTCAAGTATTTTAACATATGCAAACTGATCCATGATCCCTGGTATGCGATAAATAGGCCCAACACCATAGTAGGAGAAACATGCCCATATCATGATGCTTGCACCTCCATGCTTCACTGTCTTCACTGTGTACTGTGGCTTGAATTCAGAGTTTGGGGTCGTCTCACAAACTGCCTGTGGCCCTTGGACCCAAAAGAACAATTTTACTCTCATCAGTCCACAAAATGTTCCTCCATTTCTCTTTAGGCCAGTTGATGTGTTCTTTGGCAAATTGTAACCTCTTCTGCACATGCCTTTTTTTAACAGAGGGACTTTATGGGGATTCTTGAAAATAGATTAGCTTCACACAGATGTCTTCTAACTGTCACAGTACTTACAGGTAACTCCAGACTGTCTTTGATCATCCTGGAGGTGATCATTGGCTGAGCCTTTGCCATTCTGGTTATTATTCTATCCATTTTGATGGTTGTCTTCCGTTTTCTTCCACGTCTCTCTGGTTTTGCTCTCCATTTTAAGGCATTGGAGATCATTTTAGCTGAACAGCCTATCATTTTTTGCACCTCTTTATAGGTTTTCCCCTCTCCAATCAACTTTTTAATCAAAGTACGCTGTTCTTCTGAACAATGTCTTGAATGACCCATTTTCCTCAGCTTTCAAATGCATGTTCAACAAGTGTTGGCTTCATCCTTAAATAGGGGCCACCTGATTCACACCTGTTTCTTCACAAAATTGATGACCTCAGTGATTGAATGCCACACTGCTATTTTTTTGAACACACCCCTTTCAACTAATTCAACTAATTGCCCAATTGCACAGCCTTAAGAGCGTGCATATCATGAATGCTGGGTCTTGTTTGTTTTCTGAGAATCTACTGAACCTACTGGTAACTTGTTTGCCACGTAGCAATAAAAAATATACTAAAAACCTTGATTATTCTGGTTAGTCACATTGTACTGCTATTATTTTGAACAATACTGTATATATGGGTGCCAGTGCCACAGCAAATGTTCTTAAAATCTCTTTAATTAGCATCTAAAGCGCAAAAATTTGTTGCGTTAAGTTGCATCTTAACAGCACTACTTTGCGCAAAGCTCAATCCAAAAGACCGCTACGAGTTCCAGGGAGAAGTGTTTAAATTAGCTTGTTTATCAGTATTAGCTTACATCACTGATTGATTCTGTTACATGATGTTGTCTTCAGACCATCATATGCATATGCTGACCTCAAGTCATCATTGATTGATTCTGTTACATGATTTTGTCTTCAGACCATCATATGCATATGCTGACCTCAAGTCATCACTGATTGATTCTGTTACATGATGTTGTCTTCAGACCATCATATGCATATGCTGACCTCAAGTCATCATTTATTGATTCTGTTACACGATGTTGTCTTCAGACCATCATATGCATATGCTGACCTCAAATCATCACTGATTGATTCTGTTACATGATGTTGTCTTCAGACCATCATATGCATATGTTGACCTCAAGTCATCACTGATTGATTCTGTTACATGATGTTGTCTTCAGACCATCATATGCATATGTTGACCTCAAGTCATCACTGATTGATTCTGTTACATGATGTTCTCTTCAGACCATCATATGCATATGCTGACCTCTAGTCATCATTGATTGATTCTGTTACATGATGTTGTTGTCACAAGACGGAGCGGACCACCACTATCGTGAGTCTCGCTCCTCCCTCAGTTTCCACCCCGAGGAGGTCCCAAAAACACCCCAATGACCAAACAGACAAGAACAGCTAAGTTAAAACAATATTTATTTATTAAAAAGGGTATGGGAAGGGGGAAAGGGATTCTTAAAAAAAAATTCCTAGCTCTCTGGGACTGGAGAACTTCAAATCCGAGCCGCTTCTGACTCTCTCACGGGGATGTGCAGGTAGGTCTTCCCAACTTCCTCTCTTTATCCACACGTGAATTGCAAGTGTTTCACTTTCTCGCTGCGTGGAAGACTTTCCACTTTCTCGCTGCGTGGAAGACTTTCCACTTTCTCGCTGCGTGGAAGACTTTCCACTTTCTCGCGTGGAAGACTTTCCACTTTTTCGCTGCGTGGAAGACTTTCCACTTTCTCGCGTGGAAGACTTTCCACTTTCTCGCTGCGTGGAAGACTTTCCACTTTCTCGCTGCGTGGAAGACTTTCCACTTTCTCGCTGCGTGGAAGACTTTCCACTTTCTCGCTGCGTGGAAGACTTTCCACTTTCTCGCTGCGTGGAAGACTTTCCACTTTCTCGCTGCGTGGAAGACTTTCCACTTTCTCGCTGCGTGGAAGACTTTCCACTTTCTCGCTGCGTGGAAGACTTTCCACTTCTTGCTGCATGGAGACTTTTCACTGACTCGCTGCGTGGAAACTTTCCACTAACTCAGAAAAGAACCAGGAAAGAACGTAAGACTCATTGTTTGCTGGACAGGAGGAAATTCCCCAGTGAATGCTCCAGAGGTTTTTTAAGCAATGAGAGTTTGGTGAGCTTTTTTGATGTGGAACCGGTTGGTCCTGATGTAGCTTTGAAAGGCATCTGAGGACCATCTCCCAAGAGCTTGGATCTGTTGTTGGGAGAGGCCTTTTTGAGCTGCTGATGTTGCCGCCCCAATGCGGAAAGAGTGGCTTGAGTAGTTCTTTGCTGAGATGCCTGCCTGTTGGAGAACAGATTTGAGGTGCTTCTGAAACCAAAAGCGAAGTCACGGGTTTGTTGACTTCATTTGTGAACAGGGGTTCCATGGGAGATTTGGCTTGAGAATTTCTCCATTGGAGGTATCCCAGAACAAACTGGTATGGTTGGATTGGTGATAAAAGGTTAAAAATTTTAAGTTAAGTTAAGTTAATTTTAATGTTAAGTCTGAGATGGTGGGGTGGATTTTTGGGTCGAATTTGGTCGAAAAAAAGCTAGGATAAACATGGTGTCAAGTGTTCGGGCGGTATTTCTGGGCTGGTAGCTCTTACGCAAGGTGTGAATGCATTTGCTGAGGATGTCTAATGTTATTGGTTGTCTTGAGTCAGGGCGGGTGGGCTGGGATCCCTTTGATCAGTAGAGAGGTTTGAGAATTGTTTATCTCGGGCGAGGGAGCACCATGTGATCATTTGTGAAAACTGATATACACTTTGATATACCCGACTTGCAGGCCCTTAACGGTATTGAGGTAGGAAATAAATGAGGTGATTGAAAGGAGAGAGAAATCAGGGAATGGTATGTTATACGAGTTGTGGAAAGCTCTAAAAAATTTTCAAACGGTCAAGATGGATTGGAGGGTCCCGGGAGAACTGCTTGGACGACGGTGTCGAGCGATGCTTCGAAGAAGGGTTTTAATGGGTGGGCCACAGGAATATTAGTTCCGAATAGCAAGGTACTGGAGTTGGGAATTGGTCCGCCTCTGGAGCCAACGTCCTGAATTCCTTAAGCAGAATATGAGACAGAATCAGCTATTTGATTTTCTGATCCGGGAACGTGTTTAACGATGATGATGATGAATTGATCGCAAGCTGAAATCCAAGTGAGACGCCTTAAAAGTGGTATCATGGCAGGTGCATTGGAACATCCTTTATTTATGCAATGCACTGTTGGGTCGTTGTCACAGTGCACTAAAATGCTGCTAGTGGCCCATTCTTCCCCCACAGTGAAACCGCTACTACTAGTGGGTAAAGCTCGAATAGCGCTGAGGGCTTATGTCCTGGAGCTGCGGTGGCCTTGGAGAAGCCAAACCAATGACCTTGGTAAAAATCCCCCAAAGCCGATCGAGGGGGCTGTGTCTGTGAACAACTGGATATCCGTAGGGGACGGAACGAGATTGCTATAGAAAAAGGATATGCCATTACATTGGTTCAGGAATATTATGTGGATCCTTTCCGCTTTCTTGCTGCCTGGAAAGCTTTCCACTGGCTCGCTGCCTGGAAAGCTTTCCACTGGCTCGCTGCCTGGAAACTTTCCACTGGCTTGCTGCGTGGAAACTTTCCACTTTCTTGCTACGTGGAAACTTTCCACTGATTGGCTGTATGGAGCTTTCCATTCTTTCGCTCAGCATGGGAACTTCCTGCTGACTCGCTGACTGGCAACTTGCACTCTCACTGCCTGGAAACTTTCCACATCTCATAGAGCACTGAAAACATGAAGGAAACATGAGTGTGTGACCGAGAGATTTCTTACTGTGTCCAATGGGTTTGCATGAGGGAGGTGGGAGGGTTATACACCAGGGCTGCAGATGCCGGTGGTGGCCTCACGCTTGGTTTTCCTCTATGGTTTGAAAAGAAAAGTTGGTTGGATGATAGGAAGAAAAGTGGGCTTGTACTTAAGGTGTGACTTGTACTTGAAGGCTCACGCTTGTTTGCCACTGCGCTGCAGGCCACTGGACGTGGGTGAGGTTATAACCTGTTGAAATGATTGGGGCTGTGCAGCTAGCTGGATGGTACCTCACGCTAGCGTCTGAACTGCAGTTTGTGCACTGGTTTTATTGTGCGACTCGCACAGCCCATCGCTGCTTGGTGGTGGAGAATTTAGCCAGAGAAACTGAGCTCCTGCAGGAGCGGAGGGAACAGCCCTGCTGTGGTAGTGGAGGGATTAGCCATAGAAACTGATCTCCTGTGGGAGCAGAAGGAACAGGCATTTCTGTGATAGTGGAGAAAATAGCCAGAGAAAGTGAGTTCCTGTGGGAGTAGAGGGAACAGCACTGCTGTGATAGTGGAGGAAATTATTCAGAGAAACTGAGCTCCTGTGGGAGCAGAGGAAACAGCACTGCTCTGGCAGTGGAGACAATTATCCAGAGAAATTGAGCCCCTGTGGAGCACAGGGAACAGCACTGCTGTAATAGTGGAGAAGATTAGCCAGAGAAACTGAACTCCTGTGGGAGTAGAGGGAACAGCACTGCTGTGATAGTAGAGAAAAATTAGCCAGAGAACTGAGCTGCTGTGGGAGTAGAAGGAACAGCACTGCTGGGGCAGTGAAGAAAATTATCCTGAGAAACTGAGCTCCTGTGGGAGAAAAAGGATAAACATTTAGGTGGACAAATAGTGAGACACATTGTGTAACCGAACGGGACTCTTATTTTGAAATGCCCATGCCTTATTATTGTGGGATGCTTGTTCAATTCATATGAGGGAGACAAAATATAGTCTTAAACTGTATACAACATATTATGATATAAATCATGGTAAAGAAAACGTTGTAATTGTTCATAAGAATTTATTTAGCATAACTGCGTTTTTCATTGATTGTGAAATGCTCTGAAACTGAATCCTTCTGAAGAATTGTTTTGCAAGCCAGTAGAACGCACAACAGCGCCACTTTCAGATTTGAAACATGAGTGCTCACATCTATACAATTAAATCCGTACCTTTGCAGTTTACCTCAGATATAGATGCTGTACAATAAACATTGATACACGTGTCATACAATAGCATACTGTAAGTTATTTATGTAACATTTAAGAAAATGGGTGCTCCCAAATACGACCGTGCTTATGTGTGCATCAAGTTTGAGAAATATTGAATCAAAGACAGTGATTATCAGCTGATTCAACTAGTGGCTGATTGTATGGCATGATGCAAGCTGTTGCATTGCCATCATTTTAGTGATTTAGCCACACCAGAGTTCACTCGAGTTTAGTTCACTCGCTTTACCAGAAAGTAGGGATGTCCCGATCCGATCACGTGATCGGAAATCGGGCCCGATCGCGTGGTTTCAGACTCGATCGGAATCGGACGTTACCTCCCGATCAGGACTCGGATATATATGTATATATATTCTCATTATTTTTTAACACATCTATAATTATGCGGTGGCACAGAGTTAGACCCTTTTGACTCCACACAGAAACAGTGACGCGTGCGGCATGACATCACTTTGCTACAGAGACGCTATTGGTTAAATGCCGGCAACGTAGAACACGGAGGCAGCTTCAAGCGGGAAACGCGAGTATGTCTGCGGTGTGGACGTTTTATGCAGTTGATGACGACAACATTACCATAGCAAAATGTAAGATATGTAAACTTGGGATTTCAAGAGGTGGAAAGGAAAAGGCTACATTTAACACAACAAACCTGATACGGCACCTGAAAAACAAACACCCGACACAATACAGCGAGTTTACCCAGGCCACCCAGCCGAAGACGAGTCAGCTCACGCTGCAGGAGAGTTTGAAGAGGAGAGAAAAAATGTCCCGTGACAGCGCGAAGGCGCAGGAAATCACAACCAAGATAGCACAAATGATCGCAATCAGTGACCTGCCATTCGCCTTTGTAGAGAACCCTGGATTTCTTATGCTTATGGAGCACGCAGAACCTCGATTTGAAATGCCGTCTCGCCACTATTTTACCGAGAAAGCTCTGCCAGCCCTTTATAAGAAGATTTCTGACAAACTACTTGTCCTGTTATCAGATGTACCCCATGTATCGTTCACCACAGACATCTGGAGTTCGTCCATAGCTCCCATGTCTCTACTAAGCCTTACCGCACAATGGATTGACTCAAGTTTTGTTTTACACCGTGCGACCCTACATGTCCAGGAATTTTGCGGATCGCACACCGCAGAGCGCATCTAGCAATCAATGGAAAAGATGCTAAACAACTGGGGAATTGACAAGCAACGAGTCCACGTAATTTTGCGTGACAACGCGGCAAATATGAAGAAAGCTATGAGGGATATAGGGGTGCCGAGTGTGGGCTGTGTCGCCCATTCCTGTCAACTCTGTGTGCATGAGGGCCTGCTGTCTCAGCGCAGCGTGACAGAGACCCTGGCCAACGCAAGGAAGATTGTAGGCCATTTTAAACACTCCCCGTTGGCCTACTCTCGACTAGAAGACATACAGATGGATCTAAATATGGATATCAAGCGCCTACAGCAAGATGTACAGGTGAGATTCCTCTCGTAACATTCTTTAATGTATTTCTATTTTATTATTATTTTCCATACACTTGATTTAGTAAGCCACTAATACATAACGTGCTCTGCACCTAATTTGCACAAAAATAAAGTGAATCATGTTCTCTTGTGTGCAGACACGATGGAACAGCAGCCTCTACATGCTGCAGAGCCTACTGCAACAAAAACGTGCTCTTAGTGTCTTTGCAGCTGACCGCACTCTACCAGCAACACTGACAGCTCACCAGTGGGAGCTGATGAAAAAGACTGCTGATGTGCTATCCCCCTTTGAAGAGCTGACCAGGGATGTGAGCAGGGAGACTGCAACTGCAGCGGATGTGATCCCTGCCATAACAGGTAATTTGTGTTTTTATTTATTACTTTATACTGTGACATTTATTGATGTTGTTTGAAACAAGCTATAATCCCATGCATTCATTAAGTCATTCATTCACTCATTAGTCCTCAGACGTGTTCTGTCTGGGGAGGATGATGACCAGGGAATAAAAACAATGAAGAGGACACTGCTGGAGGCAGTGGAGAAGCGCTTTGCTGATGTTGAAACTGAGCCACTCTTCTACATCGCCACTCTTCTAGATCCCAGATACAAAGATGGGCAAGTATAGTAAAATGCACCTTTTGTACCATTTTCCTCAGCTTTCAAATGCATGTTCAACAAGTGTTGGCTTCATCCTTAAATAGGGGCCACCTGATTCACACCTGTTTCTTCACAAAATTGATGACCTCAGTGATTGAATGCCACACTGCTATTTTTTTAACACACCCCTTTCAACTAATTCAACTAATTGCCCAATTGCACAGCCTTAAGAGCGTGCATATCATGAATGCTGGGTCTCATTTATTTTCTGAGAATCTACTGAACCTACTGGTAACTTGTTTGCCACGTGGCAATAAAAAAATATACTAAAAACCTTGATTATTCTGGTTAGTCACATTGTACTGCTATTATTTTGAACAATACTGTACATTATCTTAGACAGGAACTGTTGTAGATCTCCCTGTTGTGTGAGTCAGTGCGATGTGCACTCTTTACGCTGTCCGAGCACTGCTCTCACAGCTGATACTGTCATCATGGCTTCAACGCACCACATTAACAGCACATTGCCTATTAACGTTTGTGAATCGAAAATGTTAGAAGGCAGACTCGCGATTGTGACTCGCGGCAAAGCACGATTACATCTCAGGAAAAGCAGAAATTATTTTACTGTGAATACTGATGGAAGCTGTATTTAAATTTGAAAGAAAAGATTTTAGCATTGTAGCATTGCTTTGAGCAGCGTGGAGACGAGTAGACGTGTGGACAGTGTAGGTGGGTGGGGCAAACTGCCAGAAAGGCCGTCTGTGCTGAAAAACTGTCAAGAAAATGAAGGTAGGACGGCTGCGTATATATACCGCTTTGTTGATTAGCTGAGTACTCTCCACCTGTGTCAATTATCTGACATGTTCCTCCCGAACCTGGTTTAGTGAAACAGCATGTTTCATCATGCTGTCTTCAGACATGAATTACCATGATGAATTTAGTTCTGCTGTGATGCTGATCTCAAGCTATTTTATATGTTGTCCCATATCTGCACAGTTGTCATGTAATGAAGTGGAACGATATGGCAGCACCCATTTGCATTTGCTATAATTAAATAATGAATAATAGTATTCATTCAAGAACCAAAAAATCAAGTTAATAGGCCAAACACAGTATCATAATATCAATGTCATACTGTTTGATTCAGAATCAGATTTTTTAACATCATAGTCATGCATTTTAAAATAAATACAACAACAAAGAGATCTGTTCTAATAAATGTGTTCATATCAATAAAATAGTTGAATGAACTAATGAATGAAGAAACAAATAAAAGTACTACATTCAAAATATATTATTCAGTCATGTAAATCATGTACTTATAATTACAATTGTTTACAGCTGTAAATGTTATAACATACATGTCAATAATCTGGAACACATAAGCGGTTCACAACCCCTTACCAGTTTTTTTTTTTTTAAACATAGAATCTACATGAATAAAATAGAGTAAATGTGTTCAAGAAATTGCTTCCCTAATGGTTATATATAATCACCTCAGAGAAGACCTTTCACTGTCTTATTCATTGCTTCTGTATTTGAAGGTCACCAAGTTGCAATAAGATCGCAAAATGGAAGTTATGATTTCACTTTAACATATGTTCAACTCTAACACAATGTATACTTTGCTGTTGCGGGGAGGGATTGCTTCTGCGTAAGCTACAAGTTATAATAAACATACCTTTGCATTTCTGTCAGATTTAATTTAATTTGTATTGTTAATGAAAACCTAATGTGCTTGCAAAATGTGTCTATGAATCTATGAATTATTCTTCATCTTTGTAGATGTTAGGGCATTAAGGTGTCTACAAAGTAAGAGGCCAAATTTCACAATTGGAAGTGTGGGGCCATATAGTCTACAAGTGAAAAGTTTCACAAGTTTAATGGAGGACAACAAGGTTTCTGATGTGGTAATTGAATACCCTTGCAAATACTTACACTTATTCCTGTCCACTTGCCATACCACCAAAACAAACAACCATGGCTACTGACAAGCATTTAGCCTTTAATTATGTAATAAATATTATTAAATTAAATTAAAAAGGACAGTTTTGCTAAATAAATCATCTAGGTCATGTATTAAGTTCATACAAATTTAAATGTAAAACACCTATTATTGAAAATATCTATAGGCCACCAGACGCTGTGAACACATAGATACCCATATCTGAGTGCAATGGTCTGATTAGCTTGAAATTACAATAGGATGATAAAAAATATATATATTTTCATAATCTGAGCTCAGAGATAGTGCTGCGCTTAATGGGTACTTGGGCTTAATAGGTACGTTTACCCTACTTAATTATTTATTTGATGTTTTCATTTGTGGAACCATGAAGGTCCAGTCTAGCACAGGACTGGTGATAAATGATTCACAACATTTCTATATGATTAAAAATATAGAGCAGTTCAAATCTTTTACGTTACATTTTTGCCTTGAAATTTTCAGGTCATGGATTCCATATGCAATGTCCTTAGCAAGGTAAGTGTAATTAAGTGTAATAATTTGAATTTGAATATATATATAAATGTGCAGTTAAGCTTGATTTGAAACGTTTATTTCTCTATTCAGTTCTTGATTTAAATGTTAGAATGTGAAAAATGCAAAACAATATTTTATTTATCTACCTTAAATCAGGATCCCCAAGGGGTTGTGCATGTGAATTCTCAGGCTCTCACAAAAATACTCGATGGATCCAAAAGGGCAAAAAGTCATTATTTTCTGAAGGTATGATGCAATGTTTTGTCTCTGACCTGCATCTATTTGGTAGGCATTATGTTAATGAATCACTGCTAGGTGTCAGTTAGCTCAATTAAATATTGTCATATGCACTGTTATATTTTATACCTTTGAATACATTTTCTATTCTATTTCTCTGAATTACAGAATACAATTTTTGAAGGGGCAAAAGAGGTGGTTGGTGTGTATCTTGAGGGTGGCAATCACTGGAGTTTTTTTTGTGAATCAAACCTCTTTAAGGTTTTTTTCACATGTAGATTCCATTTTATTCTTTCCTTTACATACAAATTTTAGTTATCTGGCAAATCACCACTTCCAAATGCTTCTATTTTATGTGACTTAAACACCACAAAACCCATAAAAAATAACAAATCTGAATAACATGTCATGCTAACATCTTATGTATGGCTCTTGAATTTCTTCAATGTGTTGTTTAAGACATGTTCTCATACACTGGAAACCAATGACAGCTGCAAAATTGGCAGAACATATTGCAATAAGTGTCTTATGGTTAGTATAATGTCAAATACTTCTGTTTTAGCATTGCAATGTTGACAGCAGGTGCATCAACTATTTCAACTCCCTTGGAGAGACGGAGTGGCAGTGCCAAGCAATTTCTCAACACTGGTGGTTGGTATTCATTGTTTTGTTTACTTTAGGGATGTCGGTTGTCTATTGGCAAAGGTCTACTTTAAGGCCAAAATGGCATTAAAGTAGACCTTCTCTATTATAGGAGAAGGGGGTATTCCTTCTCCTATTATATACAGTATATAGTTCCACTGTTGCTCAATTATGCTCGTATGACTAGCACATGCACTCTCACTGTAGATTTAGTAGCCAAAATTGAAATAGAGTTTTGACTGACATGGGTATAAGTAGATGATGACAAAATATTTATTTTAAAATTATATGTTGGAGTTGGATGTCAGTGGTGATTTATTTTGTTGATTACAGTGCATTTGCAGCTTCAAGGGGAGTGAAAGGAGAGTGGGACCTTAAAACCACAAAACACAATTTGCAAACTGATTCAGTGTCATGTGGTGTCCACACACTTGCGGTAAGTTAATTTCTGTTACCAAGCCTAGATCACTGCTGGCATGTGTTGTAACAAATTTAATTCAAACTTATTATCATACATAATTTCCCCTTGTACATTGTTATATTAAAGGGTCAATACATGTCAGATTCTGTTTTTAGTGACAAATATCTTGCTTTTTCTTTTTTAAATACTTTTAAATAAGTCTGGTGGCTGCATTACCTTCTTCCAGTGCCCTGTAATACAACAAGAGAGAATGCGCCTGCCCTCACTTTTGTTTCAGTCTTTAGGTATGTGCCTTTTTGATGGAAATGTTATCAATGGGTAAGTGTATATATATATATATTTGAAGGGTCAGAATTTTGGACCCTTGCCATATTTCTTACTCATCAACAATGTTGTTGAAGGAGACTGGAGATAACCAAAGTATCCTTTGTTAGTCAAAAAAAAATCCATAAGCCAAATTTTCAGAACTTTTTTTTACATGCGTGAAAAGTGGTCAAATTATGTTTGTTTTGTGGTTAGATAGCCAGTACTGTGGATGTACAACAGCAAGAAAAAAACATTTTTGTTGGTCAGTGAAACTGGAAATGGGGCAAGTGGTCAAAAATCTGAAACTGTTCCTTTAAGCAAAAAAATTATTCTGTTGTTTAAATTTAAATTATATAAATACTGTTTATATTTACAGATTGAACAAAAAAGTGTGGAATTTGTGCCAAAAATGTTTCAGGGACAAAGAAAGTAAGTGTTCACATATGATAGTGATATTCTGTATGTGTTCTTCATGCATAATCATCATATTCTACATGTGAATACACAAAAATGCATATACAGACCATACATTCACAGGTTCATGAGAACTTTTTTAAAACTTATCGAAAAATTTTATTAACTAAAATAATCTTATTTACAGATATCATACTTTATGTGGTTCACATCCCTATTGTATATGTAATGTCTCTGTATTTTATTTTATCAGGCTGCATGTACCTGTGGGGCAGTGTTGCACGTAGAGTGTGCAGCCACACCCATGTGCTACAGATGTCAAGGTAAAAGACAAAATCTCAGAAGTCACGTAATAACAAAACTGGACTCTCTTCTAGGGCTGCACAATGAATCGAATTTGTAATCGTGATTACAATTACGGATGTCTCAATTATGTAATTGTTCAGTAAAATGTAATCGCAATTACGAAAAAAAAAAGTCCACTCCTGTGCTTAATGTGTTTTTTTCCCTACATGTTATCTAAAGTTTTTTTCCCCCCATTGTTTAATTTTTATTTTTAGTATAACATACCATGCATATTTTACCTTTTTTTTATTTAAAGAAGCCAAGCCAATGGACTGTTTTCAGCTTGTTTCTTTTGATATAACAATATGGCATACAGTTGCTTCAAACTATGTTGTAAAGCTATTAAAAACTTCATTCAATATAAATTGTGATTCACAAGTTCGTTTACCCATATACTCTTTAGCTGATAAGGTTTAAACGTATTTGGCTTGCTGTCCGCGTTGGATTGGCTCGAGGAAGCTGCTTGTACTTGAGCTTAGATGTACCCCCCAGGGACTAATAGTGCTAGGAAGAAGAGACAGGTAAACATGAATGTAAGTAGGTGGAGTTGGGGAGGTGGAGGGATGCAAAACGACTGATGCCTGAAGGAGGTAGGAGGCTGCTTATATGCTTAACGGTTTATTGAAAGATTAGATGGGTTCACGCCTCCCTGACTTGCGTCTGTGTACGTTGCTAATTGAAAGATTATATGGGTTCACTCCTCCCGAAATTATGTTATGAACACTAATCGTAATTTATAATCGCAACTATAATTTCAGGGGAATAATCGACAATTATGATTTTTGTCATAATCGTGCAGCCCTACTCTCTTCTGCCTGACTCTCTACACGTAAATGTGTGACACAAAAAGGAAATGTATTATTTAATATGGTAAAAAAATATGTTTGACTGGGGGATTTTTTTTCAACTACTCACTCACTCTCTCACTCAAATACTCACTCACTCACTCAAATACTCACTCACTCACTCACTCACTCACTCAAATACTCACTCACTCACTCAAATACACACTTACTCACTAACACACTCACTCACTCACTCAAATACTCACTCACTCAAACACTCACTCACTCAAATACTCACTCACTCTAAGGCAAGGCAAGGCAAGTTTATTTACATAGCACATTTCACACACAATGGCAATTCAAAGTGCTTTACATAGAAAATGGAATTAAAACAGTCATAAGAAATAAGAATAACACGTGTAAGAATTAAAAATAAAAACAGGATAATTAAAACAGTTGTTAACAGACATTTGGCAAAACACAGGTGTTTCATATTTGATCTTGCTCTGGGACTTCCCCATCCTGACAGTCTGTCTCTGTGGATCTTCCTAGCGCTAGGTATTTTAGTCTGTCGGACGTCTCCGTTCAGACCCTAACTTTCACCCAAGATGGACGGGCGGACTACCCTCCTCTGTAATCCTTTTAAGACCGGCTCTCAGCACGTTCCGACCTGGCCTTGCGTGGTCTTTTACTTTTCCCCCTGCAAAACTTCTTCCGGAAGTTGTCTCCCACAGAGTCAGCTCTCAGCTATGGTTTATCCAATACCCTCAATAAGTCCCTTCAAATTCTTAAAATAAGAAGAAATAGAAACAGTTATAAAGATAATTAAAAGAATACTATTATTACAGTATGTATAGATACAAATAAAATAATAAAAATAATAAAGATGATGCATAGATTAGATTAGGTGCAATCAGTCGGACGTACAGTGGTACAGTGCTCATTCAGTAAATGCACAGCTGAACAGATCTGTTTTGATTCTGGACGTACAGTGGCACAGGGCTCATTCAGTAAATACACAGCTGGACAGATGTGTTTTGAGTCTGGACGTACAGTGGCACAGTGCTCATTCAGTAAAGGCACAGCTGAACAGATGTGTTTTCAGTCTGGATTTAAATGTGGCTACTGTTGGAGCACATCTGATCTCTTCTGGAAGCTGGTTCCAGCTGCGGCTGGCATAATAGCTTAATGCAGACTCTCCTTGCTTTGAGTGAACTCTTGGTATTTCTAACTGACTTGATCCTGATGATCTGAGTGATCTGTTGGGTTTGTATTTAATCAGCATATCTGCAATGCATTGAGGTCCTAGGCTATTAAGTGACTTATAAACAAGTAATAATACTTTAAATCGATCCTAAATGTAACTGGGAGCCAATGTAAAGATCTGAGGACTGGCGTGATATGGTCATATTTTCTGGTTCTGCTCAGAATCCTGGCCGCAGCGTTCTGTATGAGCTGCAGCTGTCTAATGGTCTTTTTGGGAAGGCCGGTGAGAAGACCATTACAATAGTCCACCCTGCTGGTGATGAAAGCATGAACGAGTTTCTCTAAGTCTTGCCTGGAAACAAAGCATCTGATTCTTGCAATATTTTTCAGATGATAGTAAGCTGATTTAGTTATTGCTTTGACATGACAGCTGAAACTCAGGTCTGACTCCAAAATCACACCAAGATTCCTGACTTGATTTTTTGTTATTAGACCTTTAGTCTCAAGATATTTGTTCACCTTGAGAATTTCATATCTGTTTCCAAATCTAATGATTTCAGTTTTGTTTGGTTCAATTTGGTTCTCTCTCATTATTTGGCTCAGTGGCAGCATATTCAGGTTGAATAGGAGTGGTGCTAGAATTTACCTTTGTGGGACTCTGCAAGTCATGGATGTCCAGTCAGACTTATGGTCACCTACTCACATAATAACATCTCCCTTCTAAGTACGACCTGAACCATTTAAGGACCATCCCAGAAATTCCGACCCAGTTTTCCAGCCTGTCAAGAAGTATGTTGTGGTCAACAGTGTCGAATGCAGTACTGAGGTCGAGTAGTACCAGAATTGATGTTTTGCCTGTATCTGTATTGAGGAGAATATCATTTATGATCTTTATGAGCACTGTTTCTGTGCTGTGATGTGGTCGGAAACCAGATTGAAAATTGTCAAAGTATCCGTTTGTGCTTAAGAATTTGTTCAGCTGACTCAAGACAAATTTTTCAATGATCTTGCCTATGAAGGGGGGATTTGAAATTGGTCTGTAGTTGCTCAATATGGAGTTATCCAGATTTCTCTTTTTCAGAAGAGGCTTAACTACTGCGGTTTTAAGGGAGTTTGGAAAAGTCCCATCTTCTAGCAAATCTGCTTCAAAACAGTTAAACACACTTTTGAAAAAAGAAGAGGGTAGTGTGTCAAGGGCGCAGGTTTTAAGGTGCTGTACCGTTTCTTCTAAAATTTTACAATCAATCGCTTCGAAATCAGACATAGTAACTTTCTGAGGTTGTGGTCTGATCTGACTGACCCCGGAGCAACTCAAGAATGTGCTGATCGCCTTTCTGATATTATTGGTTTTCTCGGAGAAGAAGGAAGCAAACTCACTGCATTTGCTGTCAGAGAGCATTTCACTGGGAATGTGACTCGGGGGGTTTGTTAGTCTATCTACGGTAGCAAAAAGAGTGTGCGTGTTGTTTATGTTTCTGTTTATACTATACTACTACAGAAGAAGGTCTGTCTAGCTTTGCCTAGCTCCACATTGAAATCATGAAGGTTGTCTTTATAGATATTATAATGGACTACAAGTTTTGACTTCCGCCACATGCGTTCAGCTTTCCTGCATTGTCTTTTCATTATTTGCACTGCTGTTGAGTTTCTGCAAGATGCTTTCTGTCTGCCACTCTTTTTCCTGACTTTCTCAGGTGCAATATCATCAATCACACTCTTAACTTTTGAGTTAAAAGAGTCAAGGAGAAAATCAACAGATATGTCTGTTGTCAGATATGAGTCTGCATATATGCTTGGTGTTAGAGATATAGCCTTCATAAATAGCACACTAGTGTTCTCATTTAAGCTTCTCTTTTTGACAGAGACAGATCTAGCTTCAATGGCAGGAGAGATTGAAATATCAAAGAAAATACAGAAATTATCAGACAATGCTACATCCTTAACAACAGTTGATGAAATGTTTAGACCCTTGCTGATAAGTAAATCTAGAGTGTGTCCACGATTGTGTGTGGGACCATGTACATGTGTCAAATCAAAAGTGTTAAGAACAGTCATGAGCTCTTTTGTTGTACTGGATTCAGCATTGTCTATGTGAATGTTAAAATCCCCAGCAATGGCAAAACAATCAAACTCTGAGGAGATTATTGATAACAGCTCTGTAAAGTCCTCAACAAAGGATGGAGAGTATTTTGGAGGCCTGTAAATAATGATAAGCAGGATGCGTGGAGCACCTTTTAACACAATACCCAGATATTCAAAAGACAGATAGTCACCAAATGATGCTTGCTTACATTGATAGACATCTTTAAAAAGAGCAGCAATACCTCCACCCCTCCTTAAAACTCTACACACACTCATAAAAGTAAAGTTAGGAGGGGCTGTTTCATTGATGATTGTTGCACTGCAGTTTTCTTCAAGCCACGTTTCATTTAGAAGCAAAAAATCTAGGTTGTTTGTGGTTATTAAGTCATTGACTAGAAATGATTTGTTCTTAAGTGAACGGATGTTGTAACGGAACAGCTGCGGTGATGAAATACTGGCAGTATGTATACTGGCCTAATCCTCCGGTCAGAGAAGACGCAGCAACTTCTTTCCTTTAGATGAATTTATTGGTCTCGTTACAACTTTACAGGGCACTATAATATGTGTATGTGTGGTTTGTGATGCCTGCAGAAAATAACAACAGTAAAACAATATTAATACTAATTAAAGTTTAGGGGCATCAATGGTAAATAGTGATAAATAACATGAATTACAACAGATATGAACAGTGTGTAATACTGCAAATCGCCACTAAGGATCAGTGTAGGATCATTAAACAACACCAAAGCTTCGCGCCACAGGTAAGTCACGTGACCAAGCTAAACTGAGAAAGCTCCGTCAACCGATCTGTAATTTGACACATTAACATCAAAATAATAATAACGGCCTCTATAAACAAACTACACAGCTAAATAAACAGTAGAATAAGGAAATAAATGTGAGGTAATTAACTACATATCCGGCCGTCTGTTTCACGGGGCTCAGCAACACATGCTAAATAGAAAGTTAACAAATAACATATTACCCCGGTAATATTAATAGATCACGCCACATCCAAATATATAACAACATCTACTCATCATGTAACTTACATCATCACCGACGCACACTGTTGTACAAAGTAACAATGAAGACCACGGACTGTCAGTGAAAGGCAAACTATTGACTACACAGGAAATTTTCCCCGACCACACTGCGCATGCGCAAACAGTCCCTCAGTCTCTGCATGAAGCGGCTTGCTGTGACGTGACCTCCTCACAGCAGGGAATTCACAACAGCCGCCCCCACATTCATGTATGAATGTGTAGGAGAAGTACAAGTCCCTGCTGTTGTTAAAGGTCTCTGTTGCACACGTGGTCCTCTGGCATTTTGGGGAGAGATACCAACTTGGTAACCGGACGAGTGTAAACTGCCCCCTTGATTTTAACATCCGCTGAACGAACTGTCCCATCTCCACTGGGATGAAGTTTAATGACCTTTCCTATGGGCCAAAGTGCCCTAGGAAGCTGGGAATCTACTACCATAACCACTTGGTCTGCATTGAGGTCAACAGTAGGGGTCCTCCACTTCTGGCGGCGCTGAAGGTCAGGAAGGTACCGGCGGGTGAATTGACTCCAGAACCGGTCTGCCAGGATTTGGCTATATCTCCAACGGCGGCCTAGAAGATCACTGGAACCATATGCAGCCTGTGGCGATGCGTCGTGCGCCCCATCAGCAGCAAGTTAGGCGTTATAGGATCGGGTCAGCCAGGTCCGAAGAGGAGTATCCCAAAGGCTTTGAGTTAAGTATGGGACTAATTACAACAGGGTGAAGACTGCCTTCAATCAGATTCTCCGCTTTGCGTAGTCGACCACCAACCCGAATGAGGCCTAATGCTTGGTCGTATTCAGGGCTTAGAGCACTTAAACGGCTGCCTGAATGGACTGGTTTGCCCTGTTTAAGTACCTTTAATTCTTCCGGGAAACTATCGGATTGTATCCTTCTTAGCAGAGTAGTCTCCATCTCAATACGATCGACGGCAGACATAGCTGGAGCAGCCGCCCCATGAAGGAACTGATATGTAGCCTGCAGTAGTTCAGGCCATGTATCATATTTAGCAGGATCGGGCTCATCACTGCTAACGATTGACATGTGGCCACAGAAGGTTTGAGCTCTCAACTCATATGGTTCCTCTATGTGCACTGAAGGGTTCACTGGCCAGTGATCTGAGGACTGGTACAGGAATGAAGGCCCTTGACTCCAACAGTTTGGCTGGGACAATTCAAGGAGAGTCTTCCCACGAGTGATATCATCAGCGGGGTTCAAGTCAGTGTTAATGTATCTCCATGACCCGGGCTTGGTAAGGTCAAGTATTTCAGTAACTCTTGTACCAACGAATACTTTGTACTGGTTGGACTCTGACTGTATCCAGCTCAGTACAGTTGTTGAATCTGACCACAGCACTACGGATTGGATGGACAAAGTCAGCTCGGTCTGGAGCACTTTGGCCAGCTGGGCTCCAGTGAGTGCAGCACATAATTCCAGTCGCGGTATCGTCTGTTGTCGCTTGGGTGCAACCCGCGACCTGGCCATAATGAATGACACAGTGATGCGTCCCTCTGGATCCTCCACTCGCAGGTAGGCGACTGATCCGTACGCCTTCTCCGAGGCATCACAAAAAATGTGAATCTGCCTCACTGATGAATCATTGTCAACAGCTTCTGGAACATAACAACGGGGAAGAACTATGTTCTGCAATTGAGGGAGCTCACCTTCCCAGGCCTGCCACACTGGAAGTAACTCATCTGCAATAGGCTCGTCCCACTGTCTTTCTGTAGCCCACAAAGCTTGAACCAGGACTTTAGCCCGGGTAGTGAAAGGGATTATGTATCCAAGCGGGTCGTATTGTGAGGCAAGTACCCTATATACATTTCTCATGGTGGGCTGTTTAGGTGTCACAGGCTGACATTTATAACCCAGTGTGTCTGTCGTGCAATGCCAAATCAGGCCGAGAGTGGACTCCCTCGGGTCATCTCCTTCAGCGGTTAGCCAGAGCTCAGATGTTGTTGACCGTGCCTCAGTTGGGAGGTGAGATATTACCTCTGTCCTGTTGGATGCCCACTGCCTTATTTCAAATCCACCCTTCGCTAAGAGGGCTCTCAGGCGGTCGAGGAGATCCTTTGCTTGCTGTGGCGTGCGGAGCGATTTCAGGCAGTTATCCACATAGAACGAGGTAATTACCGTCTCCAGCAGGTCTTCGTTGCCGCTCTGATGATCACGAACGTGACGCTGCACAGCGTATATGGCGCAGCACGGACTGCAAACTGTGCCAAATGGCAGGACACGCCACTCATAAATATCAGGTAACCTGTCTCTCCATGTCGCGCCAAAGGAAGCGGAGAAGTGGGCAGTCCTCAGGAAGGAGTCTGATCTGATGGAACATAGCCCGTATGTCTCCGCTGATAGCGACGGCATGTTCTCGAAACCTGAGCAGAACTCCTAATAGTGACGGTCCAAGGGAAGGCCCTGGTAGCAGGTCATCATTCAGAGCACTCTCCTGGTAGCGAAAGGAGCAGTTAAATACCACCCTTGCCTTTCCGTTATGATGTACTAAGTGGTGTGGAATGTACCAGGATTCGGCAGAGCGACTGGCTTCCTCACTGGTGATCCGCTCAGCATATCCGCCTTCACTAGCTTGTGTATTTCCTGGTTGTAAACTTTAGTAAACTCAGGATTGGTAGATAGACGGCGTTCTGTAGAGCGAAGGAGGGGCATCACAGCAACAGGTGATGTGCAGGGCAGAGCTACTTTTCTCTTCCGAAGGAGAGGCGTTGCGTATCTTAAGACACCATCCACTATTACAGTGGTGCTCTTCTCATCCAACATGGTGAGGGCTGTTTGATCTTGCTTGGATCGCGTCACCTCCCTCTCGCTTTTATATGGCAAAATGTCAAGCTGCCACAAGCGTTGAACATCTTTGTGTAGGTTGGAGCAAGGTGTGTCTACTGACATGTGAAGGAAGGAACTCTCACCGGGTGGATGTTGAAGAAAGTTAGTGGGTCCTTGCACTGCCCAGCCGAGTCGGGTGCAGACTGCTACTGGTGCTCCTATCGGTCCTGCCCGTATTGAGTGGATCGAAGTTATTAAATGAGGGTGGTCAGATCCAATCAGTAGCATTGGTTGCACCTTAGTGAATGTGTGTAGGGGGACTCCTTTCAGGTGGTTGTATTTCCTTGCTAATTTGTCACCTGGACATGACTGCTCAGCCAGCTGGAGTTCGTTTGCAGTGAAAGCTTGATTGATGGAGTGATAAGTGCGTGGTTGTGTGTCAGCGGACACCTCAAATGACACTGCTATTCCCCGGAGCTGCAATACATCTTGTCTGATGGTCTTCAATTTGAGTGACTCCACTTCCCCGCTCAATCCAAGGTGTTTGACCGCAGCAGCCAAAATCACAGTGCGCTCAGAGCCGTCATCCAACACTGCATGTGTTTTTAGTGTTCTCTTGCCATAACGGAGCAGCACTGGTACCACTTTTAACATGACACGCCCTGAATGGCTGGCGTGATCCAGATACACTGCATTTGTTGGGGTACTGACAGTGAGGATGTTTAGTTGCGGGTCTTGGGCCACAACTTCGTGCAGTATCAGCAGGTGTTGTTTGTTGCACGTGGAGCAGAGTTTCTTTAGAGTGCAGCTCTCTGGAGAGTGTCCACGCCCACATCTCCAACATCTCCCTTTGTCCTTTATCCAGGTGGCTTTCTCTTCGGTAGTAATTCTTTCAAACTCTGCACAGCCGTTGAGGTAATGATCCTGGGTGGTCCTACAATATGGACAATAGGGCTTAAAACGCTCTCTCCCTTTGCTTGTGGGCTGATCTTTCTTTGAACCCAACTGGAGGTTGGTCCGTTGTCGCTGTGGAGAGGTCTGCTGATGTTTGACTGTTGTAGAGTCACTGCTGAAGTAAACAGAGGCTGGTTTGACCCACTGTGATTTACTTGCTTTATTCTCTCTCGGTGTGATACGACTGGGATCAGATGAGTTGAATTCTGCTGCACGTCGAGACACCTGGAGCACCTGAACCTTCATATCCATCCATTCAGCGAGGTCAGGTAAGGTGTATGTCTGGTCGCTCCCGCTGCGGATGATGCCTCTTTTAATACAGAATTCGGCAAAGCTATCCCTGTAGTTACCAGGCAACTTACCAAGGAGGGTGTCTACATGGGAGCCGCACTGCAGTTCAGACTGAGCAGGACCGTCCATGCGACTTAGCATCCCCACCAGAGTGTTTACAGCTGAAGAAAAATCTTCCGAAAGCCTTTATGTCGCCAGGTTTCACGGGAGGAGAGCTCAATATGGTCTTTAATTCTCCCTGTACCAACTGTCTTGGCTGGCCATATCTATGCTGCAGAGCGTCCATTGCGCTGGAGTATGGTGTGGGGTCATGTATGTATCTCTTTGCCATGTGGTAGGCGCTAGGCAGTTTGAGATGATCGAGTAATACCTGGTACTTATAATCTTCAGTCAAATGTCGGTGTGGACCAAGTAAACTATCCAGTCCCCTTTTCAGCATGATGAAATCACTCTCCCTTCCAGAACTGAAGAGAGGCAGTTTGGGCTTGGGAATACCGTATGAGGCTGCAATAGCCATTTCTGTCATGGTGAGTGTTGCAGGATTGTTGTAGGGAGAAATGTATCCTGGTGCAGTAGGTGAGGCAGCCCTTTGAGTAAGCTGTGGGTTGTATGCAGCGGAATGAAGTCCAGACTGGTATGACTGTGATTGAACTACAGGGCGATATCCAGTCTGGGGAAGTGAATAGGCTGCTCCTAGCTCAGTAGGTGGCTGATAAGGAGGGATAGAACGGGATGGTGTTCTTATCTCTGGTTGTTTGAGTGAAGCAGGTTGAAATCCAAGCAGTGGTCCAGGTTGAGGAGTTTGTTGATGCTGGACATATCGAGGATAAGTCTGCTGTTGTACAGTGGTGAGTAAGGGCTGAGGTATACCTTGAGACTGTGTAGGTGCATATGTCCGCAGGGCTGCATGCTGGTTAGGCAGATACACTGACAAGGGTGTCTGTTGAGCTGGTTGGTACCCTGACTGGACGTGCTGACCTGCATGCTGGACGGGCAGAAAAGCTGAATATGTTCGCTGGGTAAGCGGGGTGTGGTGAGCAGACTGAACTGCAGTCAGTTGTGGAAACTCTGGCTCTGGTCCAGTTAGGGTAGCTGAATGGTGAGTAGACTCACTGAGGTCTAGTGGTTGTGCTGCTACCTGGACGGATGCCTGCAGAGCTCTAGTAGCCTGAGTTGTTGAGCTGAGTTCTCCCTGCTGTATGGGCTGTGCTGTAAGTGGATAAGGTTCACTGTTGTCTAAGAGCTGACAATAACCTTCATTAGCTGATTTCCAAATCATCCGATGATCCATGAGGGGCGATACTCTGGGCCATATCTCTTCACTGTGGTGAATATGAGGAAGGCTTGAGCTCCTGAGAGGATATGATAATTTGGATGGATGCTGTTGAGGTGAACTTTACATTTAACACTGTCCATGGCTGACTGTAGTTGTTTCATCTGCCTAGTTATGTCTTTCATGCGGGCTTGCATCTCTTCCAGCATGAGATCTTCTGACCCTGTGTGCAGAATATGGTCTGGAGGCCCTTCCTCTTGTGCTTCTATCATTTGATGTGTGGCATCACGTCTATGCAATTGGCTAGGGTTATCAATGACAAAGTCGCGAAGGTGCCTGGGGAGTTGGTGAGGCCGGCTTGGGCGGGACACAACTGAAGGTTGTTCATCTGTTTGGTTGCTAGAAGTTGCCATGGCGCAGTTATACACACAATCCGGCTCGAAGGACCACTTGTAACGGAACAGCTGCGGTGATGAAATACTGGCAGTATGTATACTGGCCTAATCCTCCGGTCAGAGAAGACGCAGCAACTTCTTTCCTTTAGATGAATTTATTGGTCTCGTTACAACTTTACAGGGCACTATAATATGTGTATGTGTGGTTTGTGATGCCTGCAGAAAATAACAACAGTAAAACAATATTAATACTAATTAAAGTTTAGGGGCATCAATGGTAAATAGTGATAAATAACATGAATTACAACAGATATGAACAGTGTGTAATACTGCAAATCGCCACTAAGGATCAGTGTAGGATCATTAAACAACACCAAAGCTTCGCGCCACAGGTAAGTCACGTGACCAAGCTAAACTGAGAAAGCTCCGTCAACCGATCTGTAATTTGACACATTAACATCAAAATAATAATAATGGCCTCTATAAACAAACTACACAGCTAAATAAACAGTAGAATAAGGAAATAAATGTGAGGTAATTAACTACATATCCGGCCGTCTGTTTCACGGGCTCAGCAACACATGCTAAATAGAAAGTTAACAAATAACATATTACCCGGTAATATTAATAGATCACGCCACATCCAAATATATAACAATTCAATTCAATTCAATTCAAATTTATTTGTATAGCGCTTTTCACAATACACATTGTTTCAAAGCAGCTTTACAGAAAGTGCATTTATAAATGTACATTGAAAAATGTTAGAAAAAGTTAATCAATCATGTATTATTTTAGGCCGCTATAACAGCGCTGGCGTTGAGTCGTCTCTTCACAGGCGTCAGTCGTCTCATCACAGGTGTTGGGGCATCTGAAGTCTCCATGAGAGGCTGGATACAAACTGGAGCTGACCAACTATTTACCTCGGGACTAGTGTCGAGATAATAACAGAAAAGCAGATGGGAAATAATTAGCATAGCTGCTGTTCAGAATATTAATTCTTTGATCCGATTTAACTGTAGTATAAAAGGTAATTATAATGTGAATGCTTGGCTAAAGAGATGCGTCTTTAATCTAGTTTTAAACTGGGACAGCGAGTCTGAACCTCGAACAATATCAGGAAGGCTATTCCAGAGTTTAGGAGCTAAATATGAAAATGCCCTCCCTCCTTTAGTGGACTTAGATATCCTAGGAACGACCAGAAGCCTCGAGTTTAGTGATCTTAAAGAGCGCGATGGATTGTAGGCGATAGAAGATCCATTAAATACACTGGAGCTAAACCATTTAGGGCTTTATAGGTCAGTAGCAATACTTTGTAATTGATACGGAACTTAATAGGTAACCAGTGTAGAGATGATAAAATTGGTGTTATATGATCATATTTTCTTGACCTAGTAAGAACTCTAGCAGCTGCGTTTTGGACTAACTGTAGCTTGTTTGTGAGGATGCAGGACAACCAGCTAATAAAGCATTACAGTAATCTAGTCTTGAGGTCATGAATGCATGAACTAACTTTTCTGCATCAGAAATAGATAGCATGTTACGTAGCTTAGCAATGTTTCTAAGGTGGAAAAATGCTGTTCTTGTAACATATGAAATATGATTTTGAAAGACAAGTTGCGGTCTAATATAACACCCAGGTCTTTTACTGTAGTGGATAAAGTGACAGGACGTCCTTCCAAGTTTAAGTTGTATTGTGAGAGGTTTTGTGGGCCGTTTTTTGGACCAATAAGTAATACCTCTGTTTTATCTGAATTTAATAGCAGAAAATTACCGTCATCCAGTATTTAATATCTTCAACACACGCTGTCAGTTTAGATAATTTAGCGTTTTCATCTGGTCGTGATGAGATATATAATTGAGTGTCATCAGCATAACAGTGGAAATTAATTCCATGTTTTCTTATAATATTACCAAGTGGCAGCATATATATTGAGAATAGCAGAGGGCCTAACACAGATCCTTGCAGCACCCCATAGTCTACTGGCGTTATCTTTGATTTTTCCCCATTTAGACAGACAAAATGGTAGCGGTCTGATAAGTCTGATCTAAACCAGTTTAATGCCTTTCCCTGAACACCAGTGTAATTTTGAAGTCGATCTAAGAGTATTTTATGATCTATAGTATCGAGCAGCACTAAGATCAAGTAGAACTAGTATTGAGATACAGCCTTGGTCAGAAGCTAGAAGTAAATCATTTGTGATTTTAACGAGCGCAGTTTCTGTGCTATGGTGTGGTCTGAATCTGGATTGAAATTTTTCATAGATATCATTTTCTTGCAAGAAAGAGCACAATTGAGCAGACACAACTTTTTCTAGTATTTTAGACATAAATGGAAGATTTGAAATGGGTCTGTAATTTGCTAGGTTATTATGATCCAATTGTGGCTTCTTAATGAGAGGTTTTATGACTGCCAACTTGAATATTCTTGGAACATGACCTAAAAATAAAGACGAGTTAATAATATTGAGAAGAGGCTCTTCCACTACAGGTAACAGCTCTTTCAGTAGTTTAGTGGGTATTGGATCTAATAAACATGTTGTTGATTTAGATGCAATGATAAGTTTATTTAGCTCTTCCTGTCCTATAGTTGTAAAGCGGTGTAGTAGTTCTTGAGGGCGATAATTGAGGTTGAATCGTAAGACATCATTAAAGGTTGTACATTTACAATTCTGTTTCTGATGCTTTCTATTTTCTCAGTGAAGAAATTCATAAAATCGTTACTACTAAACTGTAACGGAATATTTTGCTCAGGCGATGCTTGTTTATTTGTTAATCTAGCCACGGTGTTAAATAAAAACCTTGGATTATTTTGGTTATTTTCTATTAGTTTGGAGATGCTCAGCCCTGGCTGCTTTTAGGCCTTTTATAACGTGACATACTATCTTTCCACGCGATTCTAAAGACCTCTAAATGAGTTTGTTTCCATTTACGCTCTAAGTTACGAGTTTCTCTCTTGATAACATGTGTAGCACTGTTGTACCATGGTGCTTTAGTTTTCTCTCTAACCTTTTTAATCTAATTGGTGCAACATTTTCTAATGTACTAGAGAAAATGGTGCTCATACTGCTAGTCATTTCTTCTAGTTCATCTGTTTGTTTGGGTTCACTGAGCAGCTGAGACAGATCAGGTAAGCTATTTGAGAATCTATCTATAGTGGTTGGAAGGATCGTTCTGCCTGGTCGATAACGTGGCGCAACATGACAGATTTCAGCAGTACGCAGTATGCAAGTTACCATGTAATGGTCAGTGACATCATCACTTTGTTGTATAATATCTATATCGGTTGGGTTGGTTCCATGTGATATAATTAAATCTAGTGTGTGATTAAGACGATGAGTTGGACCAGTGACGTTTTGCTTGACCCCAAAGGAGTTTAATAGATCTGTAAACGCAGCCCCTAACGCATCATTTGTGTTATCTACGTGTATGTTAAAATCTCCAACAATTAATGCTTTATCGACATTGACCAATAGATCTGAGAGAAAGTCTGCAAACTCTTTTAGGAAATCAGCATAGGGCCCTGGAGGTCTATATACAGTAGCCAAGGCTAGAGATAAAACGGTTTTCTTTCTTACATCTAAGAGCGTAACATTTAGCACTAGTACTTCAAACGAATTAAACCTGTGACCTGTTTTCTGAGTAACATTTAGAATATCTCTATAGATTATTGCAACACCGCCCACGACCAATCAGACGGGCTCATGCTTATAACAGTATCCTGGTGGAGTAGACTCATTTAGACCGAAATAATCATTTGGCTTAAGCCAGGTTTCAGTAAGGCAAAGTACATCGAAACTATTATCTGTGACCATTTCATTTACAATAACCGCCTTAGGTGTGAGCGATCTAATGTTTAGAAGACCTAGTTTTAGAAATTGTTTTTGTTCACTAATATTGAGATTTTCTGGTTTAATCACAATTAGATTTTTCCTAGATCTTACAGTAGATTTAAAGTTTGACCTCACTAAACGAGGACAACATCTACTCATCATGTAACTTACATCATCACCGACGCACACTGTTGTACAAAGTAACAATGAAGACCACGGACTGTCAGTGAAAGGCAAACTATTGACTACACAGGAAATTTTCCCCGACCACACTGCGCATGCGCAAACAGTCCCTCAGTCTCTGCATGAAGCGGCTTGCTGTGACGTGACCTCCTCACAGCAGGGAATTCACAACAGATGTTTAAAAGTGCTAACTTAACAGTATTATTTTTTTCCCCCTCAGTAATCTTAGTTTGACATGTAATAGGCAGCAGATTAGATGGGTTTGCTATACGGTCTGAGAAGGTCTTACACTTTCTATCACGTAACAGAACAGAAATAGAGAAAGAGACAGGCACACTGGGTTCCCACTTGTTCTGTAAACAATTGATAAAGTTACTGTTATCATAGCAGGGACCCAACACACATCACTGAGAGCTGGTATCAGTTGTTTTTGGTTCACCTACAGATGGAGGAGGGTGTTGGCCCTGGCGTTGTGACCAAAGAAATCTCACAGGAGGAGGCGGAGAGCGAGCTAGGCCCACAGGCTTTGATGGTTGTGGGGCTCGACGCTCTTTGGTTGATATCTGGGGGCTCGCAGCAATCGAGTGTGATAGTCTGGTTCCAGCATAGACCATTTGCTCCATTTTCTCTTAGAAGCTCAGAAGCGGGGATGCTGGAGAGAGGAATAACATGTCTGGTGAGGGTGGCTGTTGTTCTGGTGTTATCGGAGGCTGACTTATGTTATCATCCATTTCATGGAGTGACTTAGACATTTCATGCAATTTCCTGTTCAGACTAGTCATAAAGCGTAACAGTTCACCAGTTTGACCCCCCATGGAGTCCACCCTTTTCTGCACCTCCACAGTCCGGGCTGAGATGTTAAAATTCAGTCCCTCAATCTGTGTCAGTTCTAATACGTCACAGTCTGTCTGTGGTGTGCACTGTGGGCAGGACTCAGCTAGGAGTGTGTCTGTGAGCAGTGGCTGTTGTGGCTGCGTGGTGTTATCAAAGTCCTTGTGGAGTGTTTCAGCTGCATGTCCATTCAGGTGCTGAAATGAAGTCCTGTGGTTGTCCATAGTCTGTTCAGTTGTGTGTGTGCCATCCAGGTCGAGTGGGTTAGCACACACAGCTGAGGGATAGTGTAGAGAAAATAAAATGTTGTCCTTTAGCACTCTTGTACCAAGTTTGTTTGGCAGGAGGCCATTTGATGTAAACAATTGTCTCTGGCTCCAGAATAGATTAAAGTTGTCAATGAAGTTCACTCATTTCATGTTGCAGGTTTTTTGCAGCCATGTATTAAGCCCAAGTAACCGTGAGAACCTATTTGTTCCTCTTGTTGGAAGTGGTCCACTGATAAACGGCTGAACTTTTGGTTTTCCAAGTGTTTCAAAAAGTACATTGAAATCCCTCTTAATGAGTTCTGACTGCTCTCTCTGAATATCATTTTTCCCCACATGAATGATAAGTCGATTTGCAGTCTTATGTTTCATCAGAATGTTCTGAAGTTCCCTGTTTACATCAGAAACTGTTGCTTGTGGAAGGCAGCATGTAGTTGTATCCCTGCTGCTAATGTTTCTGACTGTGGAGTCCCCCACTATCAGAGTCCTGGGCTCGGTTGCGCTCTGAGCTGAGTGCCGCTGTCTGCTCGACCTTGAGCGCCTGTTGGTATCAGTGTTCGCTGCGGGCTGATATGATCTGTGTTCGTTTACATTCATCACATTTGGGAATTCATCACCCATATTCATTAATACTTCAAATCTATTTTCAAGATGTATAGTTGGTGGTAGGAAATCAGCGTTTGCAATCCTTGTGTCTGGGGTGGAGCATGCTAATGTGGCAGTATGTGATGCTTGTGACAATCTGATGTCTCGAGTCCCTTTGGGTCTTGCTCCCTGTTTGTGCCATTGATTAGTGTGTTGATCAGGTACTTGTTTCTCCTGTTGAGTAGCACTACATTTATGGGACTCACCGGCAGAAAGCTGTTGAAGCTCTATGTGATTCGTCTGGTTTGGTGGTTCCGCAAATAACTTTGTTTCAAGAAATGCAATCCTCTGTAAAAGTCTGTGGCAGTTTGTGCAACAAGTAGATTGTGGTGGAAGAGGCATTTTCTTATCCTTTTGAATGTAGGCAGTTGTGTTTTCCCTTCTCGGAATGTAAGCGGATGGCAGTGGGAGGCTGGTTGGATGAAATATTCCGATTTTTTGTAGTAATCCAGTCACCGGAGTATCTAATTTTATCAATTGAAGTCAAGCTTTGTTGTTTGAGCACTGTGCAGATTTACTGAAGTTGAAATTATGAGATAAAATATAGAAGAGATAGAGCAAAGCGCGGAGCAGTAAGCAAGAGCGTCCAAACTCACTCAAATACTCATTCACTCACTCAAATACTCACTCACTCAAATACTTACTCACTCACTCACTCACTCACTCAAATACTCACTCACTCACTCAAATTCTCACTCACTCACTCAAACACTCACTCACTCACTCACTCACTCACTCTAATACTCACTCACTCACTCACTCTAATACTCACTCACTCACTCACTCAAATACTCACTCACTCAAACATTCACTCACTCACTCACTCACTCAAATACTCACTCACTCAAACATTCACTCACTCACTCACTCACTCACTCAAATACTCACTCACTCACTCAAATACTCACACACTCACTCACTCAAATACTCACTCACTCAAATACTTACTCAAATACTCACTCACTCAAACACTCACTCACTCAAATACTCACACTCACTCACTCACTCACTCACTCACTCAAATACTTACTCACTCACTCAAATACTAACTCACTCACTCAAATACTCACTCACACACATTGACTCACTCACTCACTCACTCACTCACTCATACTCACTCACTCAAATACTCACTCACTCAAATACTCACACACTCACTCGCTCAAATACTCACTCACTCACTCAAATACTTACTCACTCACTCAATCACTCTCACTCACTCACTCACTCACTCACTCAATTACTCTCACTGACTCACTCACTGACTCACACACTCACTCACTCACTCACTGACACACTCACTGACTCACACACTCACTCACTCACTCACATTCACTCACTCACTCACTCAAATACTTACTCACTAACTCACTCAAATACTCACTCACTCAATCACTCACTCAATCACTCTCATTCTCACCAGGCACTGCATCACACTCAGGTAACGGCTTTACTGACTGGTTGGGTTACTTGCATTATGAAGAAGTTTCTTTTAGAATATCTCACACATTTATACCTTGTTTTTCTTTTTACACAGCTGACCCAGACCTGTTAGCCCAACCATCTAGATCTGCAAAAGTATTTGCACTAAAACAGGGTAACAAAGTAATAAACTTTATATTTTCATCTACTCAGACACACTCTAACACTCACTCACTCACTCAAATACTTACTCACTCACTGAATGTGAGTGTTGTAAATTATGTCACTGAATTTTTTGTATTGTATGACTTTTCATACAGATGACAGCAACCCATTGGCCCTGATCTCTCTGCCTGCACCAGGCACTGCATCACACTCAGGTAACTGCTTTATTGACTGGTTGGATTACTTGCATTATGAAGAAGTTTCTTTTAGAATATCTCACACATTTATATCTTGTTTTTCTTTTTACACAGCTGACCCAGACCTGTTAGCCCAACCATCTAGATCTGCAAAAGGATTTGCACTACAACAGGGTAACAAATTAATAAACTTTATCTTTTCATCTACTCAGACACACGCAAACACTCAATTCAGTTCAACTCAATTCAATTCATTTTAATTTGGCTTTATTGGCATGACATACATGGGTACATATTGCCAAAGCATTTCACAAAGCAAAACAAATACATGCATAAATCACATTCACATTTATATTTATATATACATATATTATAATATACATATATAAATAATATTATTAATCTGGACGTGTTCACTCAGTACATCTTAATTTGTGGCATTTATAGATATGATGTGCTATATAAGGGGAAGCAGTTCCTTCACCGAGTAAGACCTTCAGTTTGTCAGGATCATGGAGTGACTGGAAGTCAGGAATAATCTGCTGGATTTGACTGTACAGTGAGTCTCTCAGCGGTGTGTATTTATCACAGTGGAGGAGGAAGTGTGCCTCCATCTCCACTGCTCCTGATCTACACTCACTACAGATACGCTCTTCTGGAGGCAGCCATGTCTTCTTATGTCGACCTCTTTCTATGGCCAGCTTGTGGTCACTCAGTCTGTACTTTGTTAATAATGCTCTGTGTGTTGTGTTCCTGACCGAGACCAGATAGTTAGCCAGACTGTATTCTCTGTTCAGTCCCAAGTAACATTGGAGATGGCTTTGCTCTTTGGTTTGATGTTTCCAATGCTGCATATACGACTCTCTCTCATTTTTCATTATTTCTTTTTTTTTTTTTTTGTGCAGATTTTACAGGAGCAGTGGTATTGTACGCTTGGTTCATCAGTTCTGACACCATTACACAAAGATTACTCTTCTGTGTTGTTAGGGCTTTAAAATGGAGATCATCTGCAGAACTTGAGTGTAGGTGGATCCAGAACTTCAAGGCTCTTTTTTTAATTGTTAGATTAAGGGGAAGTCGGCCTAGCTCCGCCCTGCATACATTGTTAGGAGTGTTTCTGTGGACGTGGAGGATGTTCCTACAGAACTCCACATGGAGACCTTCGACAGGCTGTTTGTCCCAGATCTTATGGCTGTAGTTTCCTGCTGGAACCCAGACCTCACTTCCATACAGTGCAATGGGCAGAGTGACGCTATCAAAGATCTTTGTCCAGATTCTGATGGGGATGTTTATTTTGAATAATTTAAATTGTATGGCATGCAGTGCTCACTCACTCACTCGAATACTCACTCACTCGCTCACTCAAATACTTACTCACTCACTAACTCAAACACTCACTCACTCACTCAAATACTTACTCACTCACTCACTCAATCACTCTCACTCACACACTCACTCACTCAATCACTCTCACTCAAACCCTCTCTCACTCACTCAAATACTTACTCACTCACTCACTCACTCACTGAATGTGAGTGTTGTAAATTATGTCACAGAATTTTTTGTATTGTATGACTTTTCATACAGATGACAGCAACCCATTTGCCCTGATCTCTCTGCCTGCACCAGGCACTGCATCGCACTCATGTAACTGCTTTATTGACTGGTTGGATTACTTACATTATGAAGAAGTTTCTTTTAGAATATCTCACACATTTATATCTTGTTTTTCTTTTTACACAGCTGACCCAGACCTGTTAGCCCAACCATCTAGATCTGCAAAAGGATTTGCACTACAACAGGGTAACAAATTAATAAACTTTATATTTTCATCTACTCAGACAAACTCAAACACTCACTCACTCACTCACTCACTCAAATACCTACTCACTCACTGAATGTGAGTGTTGTAAATTATGTCACAGATTTTTTTGTATTGTATGACTTTTCATACAGATGACAGCAACCCAAAAATTGAATAATGTACCTGAAATAAAGGCATGCATAAACAGTTAAGTCTTAAAGGTATAGTTCACCCAAAACTGTAAATGTTGTCATCATTTACTCACCCTCAAGTTGTTCTGCTGAACACTAAAGATGATATTATGAAGAATGTTTGTAATCAAGCAGATCCAAGCAACCAATAACTACCAAAGTATCCCCCACCCACCCTACTACTATGGTAGTCAATGGTTGCACTTTCTGCTTGATTACAAACATTCTTCATAATATCTCATTTTGTATTCAGCAGAACAAATAAACTCATTCAGGTTTTTGAACAACTTGAGGGAGAGTAAATTATAACAAAATGTACAGTTTTGGGTGAACTACCATTAATGAATAATTTAATATGTTTGTATTACCTTGGAGCTACAGAAAATGTTGGTTTCAGCTTTTCTAGTGCCAGCTGAAGTGTGGCCTGCTTTTCATTTCCCAAGATGATATGGGCAACAGGTATGCCATGACCATGACTGTCCCTGACGACTAATGTGAATAAAGGAAAGCCATACTGGTTGACACCATGTGTTGTGTCCATAAAAACAATCTCTCTTCCATATTCTTCAAGGTTGTCTCGCATGGATGGTGTTTGAAGAACTATGACAAGATCAGTTAGATGACTGTGAGGCTGATAGAAAACCACACAGTCTCTGAAAGGGCACTCAAGAAGTTGTGCTGTGCTACTGGCATCATCTTTGTGTAGCTGATTTTTGTATCATGCATGTCCTGATATTGTCAATGTCTTTTGGGGGTAACAAAATATGCTCGGTTGATGAGATCAGTATGCCCTTTTTCCTTTGACCAATCGTGGGATTTTAAGAGAACAGTATCTGGTTTAACACCAAGATATTAAATCTTGAATGTACTTGACTAGATCTGGACATTTTTTTTCTGAGTGACCCTCAGAAGAACTTGTTGGGTCATGTCCTGAATGAATGCTGTGAATCCTTTCCACTGGAACCAGTTTGTTGAGCCAGTCTGTCCTCTTTTTAAAGGAAACATAGGCCTTACATCCTTTGGCCCTTTGACTTTGGGGTGTGTGTGCTCCAGAGCGTTTGCATGTAAACAAGAAATATATTTTTTACTGAGTTAGCATCTTTGGAGGTGTTTATGGCAGCGAGCCGTTCTTGAATAAATTCATTAGCATCCGAATCCTTTTCTAAAATATGGACTGTTATATGTGTCTCTTTTTTGTTTTTTAATTTAAATCTCTCCTCTTTGTATACATATGTCTTCATAAATTCCTCCATTTTTGATGTAAAAAACCTAAAAAGCATAGAAACACAAACAATTAGGCAAAAAGCAATCCATCCAAATAAATGATAATCTCAAGAAAGCAATCCAATATTACTGTAAGCTTTTTTTCTAAACATTGGAGTAGAATGGAGATGTTACGTACAAGCCAACATATGCATATGATGGTCAGAATCAATCAATGATGACTTGAGGTCAGCATATGCATATGATGGTCTGAAGACAACATCATGGAACAGAATCAATCAATGAAGACTTGAGGTCAGCATATGCATATGATGGTCTGAAGACAACATCATGTAACAGAATCAATCAGTGATGACTTGAAGTCAACATATGCATATGATGGTCTGAAGACAACATCATGTAACAGAATCAATCAGTGATGACTTGAGGTCAGCATATGCATATGATGGTCTGAAGACAACAACATGTAACAAAATCAATCAGTTATGACTTGAGGTCAGCATATGCATATGATGGTCTGAAGACAACATCATGTAACAGAATCAATCAGTGATGACTTGAGGTCAACATATGCATATGATGGTCTGAAGACAACATCATGTAACAGAATCAATCAGTGATGACTTGAGGTCAGCATTTGCATATGATGGTCTGAAGACAACATCATGTAACAAAATCAATCAGTGATGACTTGAGGTCAGCATATGCATATGATGGTCTGAAGACAACATCATGTAACAGAATCAATCAGTGATGACTTGAGGTCAACATATGCATATGATGATCTGAAGACAACATCATGTAACAGAATCAATCAGTGATGACTTGAGGTCAGTATATGCATATGATGGTCTGAAGACAACATCATGTAACAGAATCAATCAGTGAGGACTTGAGGTCAGCATATGCATATGATGGTCTGAAGACAACATCATGGAATAGAATCAATCAGTGATATAAGCTAATACTGATAAACAAGCTAATTTAAACACTTCTCCCTGGAACTCGTAGCGAGTGAATCTCATCGCGCTGTACTGTCTTTTGGTCAACCTTCAAATAATTATGTTCAGTTATGCACTCAATACTTGGTCGGGAATCCTTTTGCAGAAATGACTGCTTCAATCCGGCGTGGCATGGAGGCAATCAGCCTGTGGCACTGCTGAGGTGTTATGGAGGCCCAGGATGCTTCGATAGCGGCCTTAAGCTCATCCAGAGTTTTGGGTCTTGCGTCTCTCAACTTTCTCTTCACAATATCCCACAGATTCTCTATGGGGTTCAGGTCAGCAGAGTTGGCAGGCCAATTGAGCACAGTAATACCATGGTCAGTAAACCATTTACCAGTGGTTTTGGCACTGTGAGCAGGTGCCAGGTCATGCTGAAAAACTTCATCTCCAAATCTTCATCTCCATAAAGCTTTTCAGCAGATGGAAGCATGAAGTGCTCCAAAATCTCCTGATAGCTAGCTGCATTGACCCTGCCCTTGATAAAACATAGTGGACCAACACCAGCAGCTGACATGGCACCCCAGACCATCACTGACTGTGGGTACTTGACACTGGACTTCAGGCTTTTTGGCATTTCCTTCTCCCCAGTCTTCCTCCAGACTCTGGCACCTTGATTTCCGAATTACATGCTAAATTTGCTTTCATCCGAAAAAAAAGTACTTTGGACCACTGAGCAACAGTCCAGTGCTGCTTCTCTGTGGCACCTGTAGCCCATTTCCTGCACACGCTTGCTCACGGTGGCTCTGGATGTTTCTACTCCAGACTCAGTCCACTGCTTCCGCAGGTCCCCCAAGGTCTGGAATCTGTCCTTCTCCACAATCTTCCTCAGGGTCCGGTCACCTCTTCTGGTTGCGCAGCGTTTTTTGCCACACTTTTTCCTTCCCACAGACTTCCCACTGAGGTGCCTTGATACAGCACTCTGGGAACTGCCTATTCATTCAGAAATGTATTTCTGTGTCTTACCCTCTCGCTTGAGGGTGTCAATGATGGCCTTCTGGACAGCAGTCAGGTCGGCAGTCTTACCCATGATTGCGGTTTTGAGTAATAAACCAAGCTGGGTGTTTTTAAAAGCTTTAGGAATCGTTTGCAGGTGTTTAGAGATAATTAGTTTATTCAGATGATTAGGTTAATAGCTCGTTTAGATAACCTTGGCATGATATGCACATTTTTTGAGATAGGAATTTTGGGTTTTCATGAGCTGTATGCCAAAATCATCAGTATTAAAACAATAAAAGACCTGAAATATTTCAGTTGGTGTGCAATGAATCTAAAATATATGAAAGCTTATTTTTTATCATTACATTATGGAAAATAATGAACTTTTATCACAATATGCTAATTTTTTGAGAAGGGCCTGTATATGTGTGTGTGTGTGTGTGTGTGTGTGTGTGTGTGTGTGTGTGTGTGTGTGTGTATCACTTACGCAGTCTGTAACGTTATCCCTGTTCAATGTAGCAATGCTGATTATTCTTGGCTGGTAATCTGCCAATTAACTCGCAAATGCAAACTAATGTCGTAGTAGCATACTGCTGTACACTAATTGTATAATTCTGTTTTTTAAATCATTGGAATGACCTTGTAACTGGTGTGCTTTTGGCAGATGGGATATAGATAGATGCACTGCAGAGGCATTTTTTTTTGTTTTGTTTGCTTTTTTAAATTTGGCAGACTCTGCAGGCAGAGCGGAGCACGGGGCTCGCGGTGATGACGTCACAAGCGTTGATTGGCTGAGGCAGTTGTTGTCCCAGGGTCATCATTGAAGCACATTGGTCTCAGGACAGCAACGACATTTCGGTTATGACAAGATGCTGTGTCAGAATGTAGGGAACAAGACGCTGCATCAGAATGTTGACGCTATGGGGTTACAATCACGCAGAAGTGTTCCCATAGCTTCCACATTCTGATGCAGCATTGAGTTCCCTCAAAAGGGAAGTAATTTGAGTATTCAGAATGTAAGACGTAACGTTAACTGAATGTTTGTTCAAAGTGATCTGGTCTTTATTAAAATACAAAAATATATATATATATATATATATATATATATATATATATATATATATTTATACATAATTTTTGTGAAGGTTGTTTTTTTTTTTTCTGAAACATTTTTGTTGGTTGTTCATTTGATGTTTGTTTTTTTTCAAATGTTATTACTTGTTTCAGAACTTTATTATATTAGAATTATCTTAACAGAATTAGAATATAATTTTAACAGAATATTTTTTATCTCACTTTGGGGAACTCTTTAACCACTAAAGACTTCAGACAGTTCAAACGTTTACACCTTTGCTCTCGTTGGTAAAAAACAAAAATGTTGTCTGTTGGTGGGAGGCTGTAGTTCATTGTGGCATGACATTCCAATTCTCACACACTTCTTTAAATATTGCAGACACAAACTGCAAAACCTTTGTCGGATAGAAGAAAATCTGGCATTGTACACATCTCTTTACAAATTGTTAGATATCGGACCACATCCCAGGTCAGAAAGCGACTTCCTGAATTCCTGCATGTTCACTTGTGGGGTCACATTGATAGTGTTCCAGTATAGATAGAATGAAATCTTTGGGGAGGAATATACGGTAGTGTGAATGATTCTTGGACATTGTTTTTATATATAGCTTGTCTTCAAATTATTTCATATTTTTCCTGAAGACTTCATATTGTCCTCAGCCAGGGTTTGAAATATTTGCACAATCTCTGGGTCATTGGGTCATCTGGGTCGCTGTTTCTCCCAGATTAATGCATCTGTAACTGGAAGGGTATTCACATCCTTTTAATTGAATACAAATTACAACTTGTATGGGGAAAAATTTGTGAAAGGGCATCAGGTGCTGCATTTAATTTCCCTTTCCAATATTCAACAATGAAATCATACTTCTGCAACTGCAGAGCCTATCGAATAAGACCATAAGGTGTTTTTGGCGAATCATCATCCACTGCAGAGCAGAGTATCTGTAATGACATTCTATGTTCAAGACAGTGCTGCCACTTCTCTAATGCCCATACTATGGAGAAGCATTATTTTTCTGTTGCAGGGTAGTTTGAATCGGCAGGATAATATTTCAGCTGGCATAGGAAAGTACCTCCTCCATACCTTGTCCTCTCTTTTGGGTCAGCACTGCACCCAGTCCCGTCTCACTGGGATTGGTATACACAATGAAGAGATGCTCAAAATTGGGTCATCAAGCATGTTTTCAGTTCTTTGAAGGCCTGTTGGCACTGTGGTGTCCATTGAAAAGGTCTGCCCTTTTTCTCTAAGGAATTAAGTGGTTCAGCAATTCTGAAAAAAAAAAAAATTAAATGAACCAGTTGTCATGATTGAACACAGGAAGCAAGTGCAAGTTATGACTTTTAATGAATTAAACAGAGAATGGAAACAGATAATGCCAGTGCAGGTATCCCTGGTGCAGGGACTGAGATGATCGGTGGTGGGTCCTTGGTGGTGAAGAGAGGTGATGTGATGAGAATCCAAATCCAGACAACGAACGAAGACAACGAACAGGAAGTGAAGATGAATACTGGGAACTCACGTCAGGAACAGGGAACAACCACACACACAGGACATCACACAACGATCTGACAAGGGAGATGAAAATGAGGTGAGTATATAAAGGGTGAGTGAATGAGCAGCAGGTGGTGAGGTGATGAGTGGCAGCTGGATCCACTGATGAGTCACGTGGCCTGAACACACACACACACACCACACACACACCACACCGCTGTCACAACACAGAGCACACAACAAGAAGGAAACAATGCATCTGCGAACCGTGACAGTACCTCCTCCTCCTAGGAACGTGTCCTGGCGTTCCCCAACTCCCTTACCTGTCGATTGTAATCATCGATAAGGGTGTGATCCAGAATGTCTCTGGCCGGAACCCAACTCCTCTCCTCCGGACCGTAACCTTCCCAGTCCACCAAGTACTGGAATCCGCCCCTCCGCCTTGAGTCCAGAATACGGTTGACCGAATAAGATGGTTCGCCGTCTACGAGTCGCGGCGGTGGAGGAACCGGAACTGGCGGATTAATATCGGAGTGAAACACGGGCTTGATTTTGGATACATGGAAGGCGGGATGAATTCTCCTGTACGCTGGAGGAAGTTTGAGGCGGACTGCCACCGGACTAATGATCTTGGTGACAGTAAACGGACCAATAAATTTGGGTGCAAGCTTATTAGAGACGGATCGGAGAGGAATATTCTTGGTTGAAAGCCACACTTTTTGACCAACGACGATATCACGGGAGGCCTTGACCGGTGGCGATCAGCCTTGGCCTTGGTGCGCTCCTTCATTTGGAGAAGAGTCTCTCGGCTCGCCCAAGTGCAGTGACACCTCTGGACAAAGGCGTGAGCAGAGGGAACCGCGACTCGGATTCCAGGCTTGGAAAAATAGGTGGCTGGTAACCTACGCCATTCAAACGAAGATAGGCCCGTGGACGACACTGGTAATGTATTGTGCGCATACTCCACCATTGAAAGTTGCTGGCTCCAGGAGGAAGGATTCTTAGAGACTAAACATCGCAACGTTCGCTCCAAATCCTGATTGGCTCTCTCAGTCTGACCATTGCTCTGGGGGTGGAACCCTGAGGATAAACTAACAGTGGCCCCCAGCAATCTACAAAACTCCTGCCAAAATCTTAACACGAACTGGGGACCTCTGTCAGAAACCACGTCTATCGGGAGGCCATGAAGTCGAAAGACGTGGTCAATGACCGTAACCGCTGTCTCCTTGGCTGAAGGTAATTTGGGCAAGGGGATGAAATGAGCTGCCTTCGAGAACCGGTCCACTACGGTCAAAACGACCGTGTACCCTTGGGAGGGTGGGAGGGCGGTGATAAAATCTAGCGAAATGTGGGACCAGGGTCTCGAAGGGACTGACAGCGGTTGAAGCAACCCATCCGGGGAACGATTGGAAGTTTTCCCAACGGCACATACTGAGCAAGCCAACACAAAATCGCGGACGTCTCGAGCCATGAGAGGCCACCAGAATCGTTGCTTGACTAAAAACTTAGTTCGACTGACTCCTGGATGACACGCTACGTTGGAACTATGACCCCACTGGATGACCATGGAACGTAATCCCTCCGCAACAAATAAGCGGTTCGGTGGACACTCGGGCGGAGGCGTTACCCCTTCTAGAGCTGACCTGACTCTCGCTTCGAACTCCCATGTGAGTGTGGAGACCACTAATGTCTCCGGTAAAATGCACTCGGGAGTAGACGGGCGTTCGGAACGATCAAAAATACGTGACAAAGAATCGGGTTTGATGTTTTTAGAACCCGGGCGGTAAGAGAGTAAAATCAAAACGTCCGAAAAAAAGTGCCCACCGAGCCTGCCTGGAGTTCAATCTTTTGGCAGTCCTGATATATTCTAAATTCTTATGGTCGGTCCATACAATAAAAGGCACCCCTGAACCCTCCAACCAGTGGCGGCACTCCTCCAAGGCCATCTTGACTGCCAGCAACTCCCTATTACCAATGTCGTAGTTACGTTCAGCTGGAGATAATCGATGGGACAAAAACGCGCACGGATGCATCTTATCGTCTGCGGAAGAACGCTGGGATAACACTGCGCCTACCCCCACCTCTGATGCGTCAACCTCCACCACAAACTGCCGTGATGGATCAGGGGCAACGAGAATAGGGGCTGAAACGAAGCAGGCCTTCAGTTTGGCAAACGCAGCCTCGGCCGGCACCTGAACGTAGTTTTGGGGGAGGTCAAGGCAATCAGAGGCGAGGCTAGTTGGCTGAAATTACGGATGAACCGCCGGTAAAAATTGGCGAAGCCCAGAAACCTCTGTAGGGCCTTACGGTAGTCTGGGTTTGGCCAATTCACCACAGCCTTAACCTTCTCAGGATCCATGCGTACTCCCTCAGTCGACACGATGTACCCTAGAAAAGGAACAGACTGTGCATGAAAAACGCATTTCTCCGCCTTGACAAAAAGCCCATTCGCTAGCAGCCTCTGAGGCACTCGCCGGACGTGCTGTACATGTTCCTGGAGAGACGAGGAAAAAATCAATATGTCGTCCAGGTAGACATATATGAACTGATCGACCATGTCTCTCAGCACGTCATTGACGAGTGCCTGGAAGACCGCTGGGGAGTTGGAAAGCCCGAACGGCATGACCAAGTATTCAAAGTGACCCCTAGGGGTGTTAAAAGCGGTCTTCCTTTCATCCCCCTTCCTGATGCGAACCAAATGATAGGCATTTCTTAAGTCCAATTTAGTGAAAACGGATGCTCCCTGCAACCTCTCGAAGGCTGAAGACATTAACGGCAAAGGATAGGTATTCTTTACCGTTATGTTGTTCAACCCCCGGTAGTCAATACAAGGTCGCAGAGAACCATCCTTCTTCCCCACAAAAAAGAACCCCGCCCCCGCTGGAGAAGAGGAAGGGCGAATGAAGCCGGCTGCTAATGAATCAGAAATGAAAGCTTTAGCATAAGTTCTGCTGGGAAGACTCAATTACTACGTCACTTATCGCCTTCACTCCAATCCAATTATATTCGCATGCTCACTGTATAAAAGCTCGGTACTTACACATGTTTGAGTTCGCAGATACTGAAGTGACGATTACCCCCATCCTCCCCACCACCACCAGGATGGCCCTGTCCATACCTCCCGGGGGGTCTGCTACGCCCCTGCCCTAATCTTCGGCAGGGATGGCAGATCCGATACCCTCGGATTATTCACTACGGACGGGGCCTACGCCAAATGACTCTGTACATTATCAGCTTGCTGAGTTACTAATAAATACGCTTTGTCTAAATTATTCTCCCGAGTCTTTCCTGTAGAAATATATTTCTCCATAGCCTCCCTTTCTGGAACCGAAAGTGAATACAACTTGCCTTTAGGCGGAGACTTCCCTGGCAATAGATCTATGGCACAGTCATAGGGACGATGCGGAGGAAGAGAAGCAGCCCAAGACTTACTGAACACCTCCTTCAGGTCATGGTACTCGACGGCCACGTTAGACAGATCCACTGCTTCCTCCTGTAAAACAGAAACAGAGACTCACGAACATGCAGAGACAAGACAAGTATTGTGACACTCCTCGCTCCAGGTCACGATGGAGTTCTGGATCCAGTCTATCCGGAGGTTGTGCCTGGTGAGCCAGGGGTGACCAAGGACGATGGGTGTGTGTGGGGAATCAAAAATAAAAAATGAAGTCCTTTCGATGTGGTTTCCAGCGGTGATAAGGGTGACGTAGTCGGTGCTGTAAGATATGGAAGGGAGGCTCTGTCCATTGAGTGCGTGCACGGCGATTCTGTTGGAGAGTGGTTGGAAGGGAATGTGAAGTTTTATAGCTAGCGATTTGTCCAGAAAGTTACCCTCTGCCCCGGAATCCAGAAGTGCACTGCAGCCGTGAAGGTGATTCGACCATCTCAGTCTTACCGGGAGGAGGGTGGATGTAGTTGAGGACTTTCCAGCGGAGATCCCACCCGACAGTAGCCTCAAACTTACTGTCGGGCCTGCCCCTTTTACCGGACAGTAATAAGCGAAATGGCCAGCTCCTCCACAGTACAAACACAGTCCTTGGGATCTCCGCCTCTCTCGCTCCTCCCGGGAAAGCAGAGCTCGATCCACCTGCAAGGGCTCATGATCAGGAATGGGGCTGACCGTGTCCCCTCTGCTGGACTGTATAACCTCCCCGCTCCGTTGGACTGAACTCCTTTGCTCAACCCTGGATAGTCGAGCGTCCACCCTGAGCGCGAGGTCGATAAGTCCATTGAATGTCTCTGGTAGGTCCAGCGTGTAGATCTCCCTCTGGACACGGTCAGCCAGCCTATGCAGGAACATGTCCCACTGCGCCTCCTCGTTCCAGTGACACTCTGCTGCTAACGTACGAAATTCGATGGAATAATCAGACACAGATCTCTCGTCCTGGCGTAGTTCCGCCAGCTGCCGGGCGGCCTCTTTCCCAGCGACCGACCGGTCGAACACTCTCCTCATCTCCGCGGAGAGTGACTGGAACGAGGCGCAGCACGGGTCTTGGTTCTTCCACACCGCCGTCCCCCAGAGAAAAGCCCTCCCCATAAGGAGAGTGAGCACAAATGCCACCTTACTCTGTTCCGTGTTGAAGGTACGGGGCTGTAGAGCGAAATGCATAGAACACAGAGTCAGGAATGCTTTACAAAAATGAGGTTCACCTGAGTAGGCCTCGGGCACCGGAAGACAAGGTTCGGGACTGGTGGCGTTCTCTGGTGTAGGTGGGAGGACGGCCGGTGTGGGCGGCGCAGCGGGACCACGAAGAAGCTGGAACTGCTGGGTGAGCTCGGACACCTGCGCCACTAAAACCTGCACGGCTCGCCCTGTTTCATTCAGGTTCCTCTCTTGAGACTCCATGCGATGAATGCTTCTGTTGATGAACTCCTCTAAGGAAGTCTGCTGGGTGCTTGCTGCTTCCGTTCCATGGTCAGATCGTTCTGTCATGATTGATCACAGGAAGCAAGTGCAAGTTATGTCTTTTAATGAATTAAACAGAGAATGGAAACAGATAATGCCAGTGCAGGTATTCCTGGCGCAGGGACTGAGATGATCGGTGGTGGGTCCTTGGTGGTGAAGAGAGGTGATGTGATGAGAATCCAAATCCAGACAACGAACGAAGACAACCAACAGGAAGTGAAGACGAATACTCGGGAACTCACGTCAGGAACAGAGGAACAACCACACACACAGGACATCACACAACGATCTGACAAGGGAGATTAAAATTAGGTGAGTATATAAAGGGTGAGTGAATGAGCAGCAGGTGGTGAGGTGATGAGTGGCAGCTGGATCCACTGATGAGTCACGTGGCCTGAACACACACACACACACACAACCACACCCACACCGCTGTCACAACACAGAGCACACGCAAGAAGGAAACAATGCATCTGCGAACCGTGACACCAGTGGTACCATCCAGCTAATCCAAGAAATCGTTGGACTTCCTTCAGATTTCTTGGCACTGGATAGCTTCGAATAGCTTCCACTTTAATTAGGTCAGCTATAATGCCGTGGATATTAAAGGGGGGTGAAATGCTGTTTCATGCATACTGAGCTTTTTACACTGTTAAAGACTTGGATTCCCATGCTAAACATGGACAAAGTTTCAAAACATAAGTTGGAAGTTTGATGGAGTATTTATGTGTCAAAAATACTCCTTCCAGTATCTCACAAGTTTCTGAAAGTTTTTTCGAGTATGGGTTTGTGTGACATCAAATGGGCTGGAATTTCCTTTTATGGGCCATATGGGCACTTCTCCCAGAAGAGCGCGCGCGCGACCAGAGCGAGAGCACAAATGCACGCCCATAAACGCGTTTTGTTTGGAATGGCCGGCTGCACTGCAGTCACAGGACTTCACGAAATCAACAATGTCACCAAAGAAGTGTGTTTTTGATGGCGCGGTCCCAACGATAAAGGTTCACGGTCGTGCATTGGAAGTAGAGGGTGAATAAAACTGCTATGTTGTTGGCTATCATCGCGTACACATCAGTAAACAACATGATCGTGTACAGTTAATTTATCAATGGAGCATGCGATGTATGATGTGTGTTTAAATATATTTGTTTAGCTAACCACTATAGGTGTTGAACTAAATTAATTATTTTCATATTAAACCTAGGTGCCATTCACACAAAGCGCGCTTCTTCATTAAAATGCGCTACTATTTAATTGTTTTTCAATGTAAACATGCAGTAGTCTGACGTGCAAACCATTCCGCTTGCTACTGCTAACGTTTAGTCGCATACAATAGTCATAACATAAACCAAATAATGTCCTCATAAACCGTGAGTAAACATCAACAAATGTTGATAAGCCGCTAAGTAAATACAGTTTGTACATACAGTACATACCACATAGAGACGTCCTACTGTTGCTGCTGCTCATGTTCAATTTCAGCCTCCGGATCAGATTCTGGATCACATGTATAGTTGAATCTGATTGATAGCCATGGTTTAGTTAGGGAAACGTTTTCTTTTCCACTTTTAAGTGAAAAGACGCTCAACGCAATAGCTGCGCACGCTCGTGGCTCTTTAGCTCTGCCAACACGATACGCCTCCAGCCACTCGTTTTTTTTCCGGAAAGACTCGGAACAAAATATCTTACTTTTACCAGTTAAATATAAAATATTTGTATAAATAAACTAAAGACTTTTCGGAGATATGAAGGATGCAGTACTACTCTATAGGTACTCAAGATTGACATTAAACTGAGTGTTTAAAAGGTTTAAAAGTTTCCACCTTTTACAAAGTGCTCTGTATATAAAGGCAAAGTCTCTTACAGATTCTCTCTCACATTGAGTTCTTATCCGGACACATTCAGCGAGTTCATCCTCGTAGTCTTCAGAAAGAAAGGTGGTAAGGAATGATGAGTCAAACTCACTCCTGGTAGTTATCGTGGTTCTGGTGACTTCCCACCAATCCCGGGAGGTGCCATGTAGGACTGTTCTGAAAGTAGCTAGCTAGAATTTTAGAATCAGACAAGGGATGTAAAGAAAAAAAATCCTCACATTTGGTTAAATACAATAAAGGATCTGTGTCATCCGAAGGTCTTCCGAAAGCAGGAAAGCTTAACTTGAGATGGTCACTCTTCACAGCAACAGCATTTACTGGAGATGACTGTTACGTCAGCTGATGGAAAAGAGACAGAGAATCCAGTAGCAAGATTCACTAGTAATTTATTATACTCAAGTTCAGAAGAACACAAACAGTTTGCTGAAAGACGCGCAGGCAGGCAGGCAGACGAACCACTCCGGGCTGTGACGCAGGGCTGCAATCGGCTATCCACATCGAAGGGAGACTCCGGAGCGACAAGTAGAATCCAAGTAGAAACCAAGACACACAGGAACAGGAAACACCACGCAGACAGGGACCAGACAAACTGCAATGATCTGACAACAAAACTGAGTGAGCACCTCGTATTTAAAGCCCCAGATGTCCGTGATCAGATTGAAGGTAATCAGAAACCACGCCTCCAACAAATCCACACACACAGAAAAGGTGACACGATGCATTCACATAACGTGACATTGACATATCAATGGAAGGCTGTGATAATTCAATTTTCTTCTGTGGGTTCAGAGTAGTTTTATGTTAGGGACTCACTGGCAGTTAATTTACTTTATCACTAAGGCGGTCAAGCTGTAAGGTTCTATTTGAATTTTTTTTTACAAATTCGTCTTGACTTTTTTGAAAGTTTCCTCATCAGTTCCATCTCCTCAGCATCCCAGATAGCCTAAAGGAATTTGATGTTACAACAGAAACTATTGACTCTCTCTTTTCCAGCACTTTACAGTTTCTCCTCAGCACTTAGAGGAGATTAAAGCAAATAGTCCGATGCCTTGGAAAAAATGGAGCGCAGCTGGAAGAAAACAAAACTGGAGGTTTTTCGTATTTTGTGGAAAGAGATCATTATTTCGTACAGAAAGCCCTTAAAAACTGCTATATCTGCTTATTTATCGACTCTCTTAGAAGAAAACAAACAACCCTAGGTATCTATTTGATACAGTGGCAAAAATAACAAGAAATAAAGCTTGAACTTCTGACATTTGCAACAGCCCAGCAGTAATGACTACGAATCTCTTTACACTAAAGATTGACAATAATAGGGAGAAAATTATAACTATGCAACCATCTACTACAGTATCGCATCAGACAGTGCATTGCAGTGTCCCTAAGGAACATTTTAAATCATTTATTGCTAAAGGAGAGGAAGAATTGGTTAAACTCGTTAAATCATCTAAATCACTAGACCTCAACAAAATTGTAGCATAATTTTGTGTTTTTGTCCATTCAAGCGCAAAAGGTAACTCAATGTGGTGCTGCCGTGGTAGACTCGTAGCGATAATAGTGTTTGTTGGATTGAGCTTGACCATCCCCATGTCAGTGACTGGGATTTAAAGAAGAGTTGAGCTCCCTGGCAGGGGTACAAGTAGAGCTTGACAGCTGAGATTGACTCTGGAAACTTCCACTCTCTCACTCTCGTCCTCCCCAAATTATAATATTGGGTTTGAAACAGAAATATGCTTGTGAATTTGTTGATCCCCATACCTTATCACAGTATGTATCACAGAAGATAAAATAAATAAATGCCCAATAAGTGGCGCTTAAAGATTAAGGCTGTGTCACATTTGAAAATAATGTTGGACTTACAGTAATAATAATATGCATTCAGACAATGATAAACTAGCACATGTGTCACATCTCTTGGTTTTCTCCAGTCAGACAGGCGTCAACTGATGATCTGATGTCGTGTCTCTACTCAACTCAAACTCACTTACATTTGCAGTGAAATTTTTGGCAGAAATGCTTATTTTTCCAAATGCTTTGAGAGCATCATCACCTTCATTCCCAATGGACTGCCAAAGCGGTTGTGTGTGTGAGTGTATGTTCACACTGCTGAGTCAGATGTGGATTAGCATACAGCTGCTGCTTAGTGTGCATGCAGGTGCAAACGTCAGTCTGTCTCTCTCAATATAATCCAGTCTTGTCCTGATGTTACTGCTCCGCCAACCAGCTAGTGTAACATCACATCCAACAATTCATTGATAACACTTACTGATGTCACTACATTATGATATTTGTGAAAGGACAATCAAACTAATATGATGAAGAGCTTAAAAAACTGCATCATGAGAGAATATTAGTTCCAATACTCATCAAAAAAAAAAAAATCCCCCCAATTTTTTTGTATTTTATTTTTTTACAACAAATTTCTTATTACGTGTTAGAACATAAAATATGTCAGCTCTTGTTGTGCAATGTTACCGACCCCAGTCTTCCACTAAGACATTTGCAATTTCTCAAACACTTCTGGGGGGATGTGTATACACACACACACACACACACACACACACACACACACACACACACACACACACACAGTATATTCTATCCTCTTACACTAACCCTACCCCTAAACCTACCCATCACACAAAACTTTCTGCATTTTTACATTTTCACAAAAACTCATTCTGTATGATTTATAAGTGTTATGTTTAAGGAGGAAGGATCAAAAAGCAGACAGAACACGAGCAGTAACTTAGCTTTTTTTTTTTATCCAACTTCTTCATGCAGTTCTTACATCAGATGAACATGTAAACACCACATTGCCACCTAGTGGACATGATTGATAACAAATCAAGAATAACAAGCATTATGAAACAATGAAATAAAAGATATTTAAACTTTTTGTCTTACTCATTCAAATATTAACACAGCTCTCTCAAGTTTGACATATTCCTTACATATCTAAAACATAGTCCTTGGTCCAGGCAGGTTTTTTTCTAATTCTAACAGACCTATTCAATGGACTTAGTGTTGCTCCATGTTGTACCTCAGTAGGAGGGACACATCCATTTGATTTCGGCATTTCAGCAAGATGTGAGGCATTCCACACCCTACCACCATCAAGCAGTTAAGAATCTTCACCTTTTTTCTGTACAACAGCTTTGTTATGTGAACTTCTGATCACTCTTCTTTACCATCCAAGGTTTCTTAACTCAAACTAGATCACTAGGTTGTAATCTTGAAGGCTTTGCATTTCTTCTGGCATCTGTGTACTGTTTAACTTTGTCTTGTTTCCTTTTCACATGTTCTCGTATCTATGTGTCTATCAGTTTCTTTTACAGGAAAGTCTATGACTTGTAACTTGGTTCTCATATGTCGACCATGGAGTAACTCAGATGGTGTAACACCTGTGGTAGCATGAGGAGTACTTCGATAGTTCATCAAGAATGTTTGAGTGAACGTTTTCCAAGGTTCTCCTTGAATCGAAGCAGTTTGTAGTCTTTCAGGACTCTGTAGAACCTCTCGACTTCTCCATTTGCATGTGGATACTGTTTAACAGTAGATTTGTCAACCCTGGACGTGAAAGTGACTTCGGGCCATTTGCTGAAGTAATCCACGAGTGGTATTGCGTATCTGCATTCTGTCGGTGCAGTTTCAAATGGCCCGACACTGTCAATGGAGACCTTTTCCCCATGCAGCAGAAGGTAATTCAACAGGGTTGAGGGGGCATTATGTGTCACGGCAGACTTGTTATTTTGTTTGCACGTATGACAGTTGTGTATCAGAGCTTCAGTCTCGTTATCTTAGTCCACCAGTACAATTGCCTAACTCCTTGCTTCATGCGGACTATACCTTGATGCGATTCATGTGCCAGTTCTATGAGTTTATTCTGTAATGACTGCAGGCAGTTGTTGCATGCAGACTGGAAATCATCTTTGGAGATTGCACTGGAAGCAAATGAAATCATAGCAACAGACTCAAAGGTTTCCGCAAAGTCATGTTCAGTGTTAGCAAGAGGCAATCTTGATAAGCAATCAGCAAAACCAGGTCTGTATTAGACATTGTAGTCAAACTCCATTAAGCGTGCAGACCATCTGGCAACACATAACCCAGCTCGACTATTTCCTTTACTCGTGCTTGATGGTCAGTACGTAGTAGGAATTTTCTTCCCCACAGCCATATACGCCATTTCTCTGCAGCCCAGACACATGACAGTGCTTCCTTCCTTCTCGACAATGGAGTATTTCCGTTCAGCATCAGACAAGGAGCGTGAAGCAAAAGCAATGTTTTTTTCTGTTCCTGTGTCATCCAGCTGAATCAAGACAGCGCCAACACCATTGTCAAGTGTATTGTCTAACTGTGCGCTTTTCCACACTTGAAGATGATAAGTCTCACTCTTTGAAGATTTTTAACTGGATCTCACTCAATGATTAGGCCTTATGAATTTCTCCATCCATTTATTTAGGTGAAAAACCTTTAAAAATACAATATACAATAGACAGTGTAAATTTCCAGCAAACCCAAGCCAACAGTACATTTCACATAGGTCTGAGTTGTTAAATAATACATTGAAGTAAAAATTGATAGATATTTCACAGCTCAACAAAAGTTACATTCCGTATCATTAATTTCACATTTAAAGTACAGAATAAATACATTTTAATAGCCTTTACACATTTGTATAGTTAAATTGACTGCAATGACTAAAATAACGTGCATTTACCCATCTTTCCCAATGAATTGCTATTTTAATAAATTAAACAATCTACCCTTGATTTAATAGTCAAATCATTTAAGTTATTTATATTTATATATTATTTATATTTATCAAATGGATTAAGCAATAATTCATAGACTTTAAACAAGGTAAATTAAGCAATCAAAAGTAAATCAAACTCAAATAAAGTAAATATTATCAAACCCTAACCGTTAACCAAAGTATAAACATATACAAAGATGCGTTTTAACACACTACACAAATAAACACCTTGTGAACTGTGACAATAGCAGGGCTTCAGAGCTTACCGGCTGTCACTTCAAAGTCCTTTAGTGAGTACCCGCTCCCGCACAGTGTTTAAACTAAAAAAAAGGCTTCAATACTCCAGCTTTACACTCAATTGTCTTTGGGTCAGCGCTGCTGTCTGCTGTAGCGTCAGCTCCCGGTGCATACCAACAATGGCGAAGCGCGTTGCCTTATCCAACCCGGGCACGCTCAACAGATTGCGGATCAGTTTCACCTGGTGCTAATGAGGGAAGGCGGGGTGACGGGCGGTTTGCCGCAACAACCATAGTCTGAGGCGTCACAGGAAAATGTTATGCTGTGATTGGGGTTGAATAAGGAAAGAGCAGGACTATCCACTATTGCCCATTTGACTCGATCAAAGCTTTCTTGTGGTGCAGTAGTCCAGTGGAATTCACAATCTTTACGAAGTAAGGCTCTCATTGGCTCAACCAGAGTAGCGTAAGCAGGTACAAACTTACTGTACAAGGCACTAAGACCCAGAAATGACTGTAATGTAGCTGCATCTGTAGGAGGGGGTGCATTTGTAATTGCATTAGTGTAAGCATCAGCTAGGTGTAGGCCTTCAGCTGAGAGTCTGTATCCAATAAAACTAAGTGTCGTTAAGTTGAATTTGCACTTGTCTGTATTCAGTTTTAGACCAGCTTAACTAATCCTGCGCAAAACAGCTTTGAGGTTTGCATTGTGAATGGCTTCGGACACACCATGGACAATCACATCGTCCAAGTAACATTGTACACCATCAAAGCCTTTTAAAATCATGGTCATCATCCATTGAAAAGCAGATGGTGCTGAACACAGTCCATATGGTACTCTACAGAACTGATATAGGCCTTCATGGGTAATGAAAGCAGTAAATCCTCTGCTCTCCTCATGTAATTGTACTTGGTAGTATTTTTAAGGTTCAAGAGAAGAGAACATCACTGATCCATGCAACTCAGACAGTACGTCTTCGATCAGTGGTAGAGGATGACTATCTTGTACCACGGCCTCGTTAGGTTCCCGTAAGTCAACGCACATGCAAATTGTGTTGTTCTTTTGTTTTGTGACCACGGTAGGAGAAACCCACTCCAATGAATAAATGTTCTCATTTATGCCATTCTCCTCTAGCATCTTGAGTTTGTCTGACACTGCTGCTCGTACTGATATGGGTAAGTGACGAAGTTTTTGTTGTACAGGCATAATTCCAGGCCGTATCTTCACTTTGTGTGTGACATTTTTTGCGCATCCAAATCCAGCAACAGTCATCACCGAAACAGGACTGGCAGCAGAAACAAGTGAGATGCTGGATGGTTGAAGTATTGCACAGTGAGTAGCAGGTTCAATCAAGTGACCACTCTTAATCCTGATCACCAGTGCTTTACATAAGTCACGTCCAATGAGAGGAGTTCCTGATTTGACTATGTTAAACTCACCAGCAACAATCTTCCCATAGTATGTCACATTCAGTCTCAGGGAACCACACATAGTAATGTTTTCCTTCGAATAAGTCAGAAGCTTCACTTTGGTGACAGGACGCATGAACTGAAGTATTCTTTGAATATATGTTGCGGTAGGATTGATGCACCAGACCCTTTATCCACCATCATCCTAATGTTACAGGTCTTTGCAGGCGATGTGGGCGTAGCTATGGTAAAAGTACCCACTGGAGCTCCATAATGTGTATGGCAGTCATTCACACAGTGTACTGTCACTGCAGGTAAGCATACATCATACAACTGATTTTGGTAAATGGACTGCATTTATATAGCGCTTTTAACAGACCCATGGCCATCAAAAGCGCTTTTACATGTTGCCTCACATTCACCCATTCATTCTCTCTTTCATACACCGACTGCGGTGTCAGCCATGCAAGGCGTCATCCAGCTCGTCAGGAACAGCTGGGGTTAGGTGTCATGCTCATGGACACCTCGACACTTGGTCAGGTGGAACCGGGGATCGAACCACCAACCTTCCCGCTTGTAGACAATCTACATGAGCCACTGAGCCACTGCTGATTTTGACGCTGTCTTGCACACCTTTGAGAAATGTCCGGATTTCATTTGCATTTTTTAGCAGGGCAGGATTAATCATTTGCAAGGTGGTTTGCAGAACCACAATGGTAACACTGTTGCTGTCCCTTCACACGCTTAACCTACTTTGACTTAATCCTTGTTTTATTTTTGTGCATTCGTGTCTTTTCTTGCTTCTGAATTGCTGCTACTTGTTTTGATACCCCTTCAGCTATGACTTTGGCATCTGCTACTGCTGCTTCAATTTGTCTTGCAATAGCTATCGTCTTTTCAAGTGTTAAATCTGGCTCTAGTAAATTTCGCGAATTCGGGGCATGCACATTTTTTCCACAATCTGATCACTGATCATTTTGTGTTCAATGTTGCCAAAATCACATGTTTTCACTAATTCATGAAGCACTGCAACGTAATGATCAGTGGACTCACCCACGGCTTGAGTGCGTTGTCTGAAGCGATATCTCTCTGAAACCACGTTCAGCTTAGGACAAAATAACAATTTCAGTGCTTGTAAAGATCCGTCATAGGTATCAGCGGTAAGAGGTAATGTATTTTTAAATTCTTTGCCCTTCTGTTCCTAGACAGTGTATAAGCAAAGCTCTCTGTCTCTCTGCAGAAACTCTTCTCCACCGATAGCAAGCAAGTAGTTGAAATAACTTTTCCCATGCATCAAAGGACAGTTTCGGTTCATCTGGACATTCCATGAATGCTACTGGTGGTTGTAAAGAGAGTAGGGCCATCTAAACATCCTTGTCACCACTTATGTTGAAGGAGGAAGGATCAAAAACAGAACAGAACAGAACATGAGCAGTAACTTAACATTTTCTTTACCCAACTTCTTCAGGCAGGTCTTACATCAGATGAACATGTTAATGTAACACATGTTAGATAGCACTACTCTCACAGTTACTAAGTCACTATAGCAGCAGCAACTATGGAACAACGCTAAACGTGTGGATGTTTGGACCAGAATCAGAAGATGAGGATTGTCTCACTGGAGCAAAGGTAAGTAAGAAATATAATAGTATAATCTAATAATAGTCTATATTAATCACACAGGATAAAGTAGAGTCAATCAATTAGGTAAAAAATTATATTATAATGTTTTGACAGATTTTTTTCTTCAGTCAGTCTCTATTAATTGGCAATGAAATAACAGAACCAAAACACAAAAATTTAACTACAGATTAATTGAAACACCTAAATAAAGGTTAGATTCAGAATAATAAAACTGAATTTCACACACTAGATTTCAAAATCAGGGTCTCAATTTTTTCAGTTTCACAAAATCAGTTCCAGGTTTTCGTTCAAACTCAGTCTTAATGTCCAGTTGAATTTCAGTTTGAGTTCAGTGTCTCAATTTCAAGTTAAAAATACAAAGGAATGTTCAGCAAGGGTGGAAAAAAAGGAATCCAGGAAGGAAAATGTTTGATCCACTGAAGATCCAGGTAGAAAAAAATAGCTTGATTCTACCAGTTCAGCAATTTCACACTCTTTTCTCTGATTACCTGCTCAGAATGATGGGATGGCTCGCCAGTCCAAAACGGAATACGAATATTCAGCAAGGACAGGATTCAGGAACACAATTCTCACCAAAGCTAGCACCGCATGGTGCACAGTTCACATTATTAAATTATCTCTGCCCAACACGTAAATTATTTTACAAGCCTTTAAACATGACTATATACAAATACTGAAACACATTTAAAGCACTTATAACCCTTTTAAATTCCCTTTTCACATCACAATTCACAGTATTTGCAATCAAATCAACTAAATACACTTCTTATGACAAAATGCGTACTCACCAAGGAGAAATATAAATCAGAAAACAAAGATACAGTAGTTTCTCCCCGGAAAAAGACGTTGATTAGATCTTAATGCGTCCATCTCGTCAACTCCTGTTCAAACTTCGTTGCACACACTACTATTCTCAAAACGTGAGTTTCCAAAAGTTGTATCTCACAGATTTAAAGGTCAACTCGTTTATAATCTATTGCTGGATTACTAACTGGATCACCTGATGGGGTTTTGGTTTCCTTGCCACTGTCGCCTCTGGCTTGGCTTGCTCAGTTGGGGAAAAACAATTTGTCAAATAAATTTCCAAATAAATCTAATTATTAAAATAAATTAACCATATAGACCAAATTACTGATCTAATTACTAATGATAATCTAAATATATTCTGTTGCATTATTTTTGTGTTTAACACTGTGAATCTGCTTTGAAACAATCTGCATTGTTAAAAGCGCTATATAAATAAAGTTGACTTGAGTTGACTAAACAGAGGATTCTCGTCATATATTGCTCAACTGCGTCCTCTCTCGTTCAAGTTCACTCTCGGTCTGCCTGCTTGTGCGCTAACTTTTTGCAGGGGTCGGGACTAACCTTTCACGTTGCCAATGAGTAATCGATTCAGAAGCATTTCTAATTTTAATTTATAGAGCAATATGTTGTATATATACAGGGGGTACGGAAATTATTCAGACCCCCTTAAATGTTGCACACTTTGTTATATTGCAGCCATTTGCTAAAATCATTCAAGTTCATTTTTTTTTTCTCATTAATGTATACACAGCACTCCATATTGACAGAAAAGACAGAATTGTTGAAATTTTTGCAGATTTGTAAAAAAAAGAACAACTGAAAAATCACAAGGTCCTAAGTATTCAGACCCTTTGCTGTGACACTCATATATTTAACTCAGGTGCTGTCCATTTCTTCTGATCATCCTTGAGATGATTCTACACCTCCATTTGAGTCCAGCTGTGTTTGATTATACTGATTGGACTTGATTATGAAATCCACACACCTGTCTATATAAGACCTTACAACTCACAGTGCATGTCAGAGCAAATGAGAATCATGAGGTCAAAGGAACTGCCTGAAGATCTCAGAGACAGAAAGGCACAGATATGTGGCAAGGCACAGATATGGCCAAGGTTACAGAAAAAAATCTGCTGCACTTAAGGTTCCTAAGAGTATAGTGGCCTCCATAATCCTTAAATGGAAGATGTTTGGGACGACCAGAACCCTTCCTAGAGCAGTCCGGCCAAACTAAGCTATCGGGGGAGAAGAGTCTTGGTGAGAAAGGTAAAGAAGAACACAAAGATCACTGTGGCTGAGCTCCAGAGATGCAGTCAGGAGATGGGAGAAAGTTGTAGAAAGTCAACCATCACTGCAGCCCTCCACCAGACAGGGGCTTTATGGCAGAGAGGCCCGACGGAAGCCTCTCCTCAGAGCAAGACACATAAAAGCCTGCATAGACTATGCTAAAAAAAAACACCTGAAGGACTCCAAGATGGTGAGAAATAGAATTCTCTGGTCTGATGAGACCAAGATATAACTTTTTGGCCTTAATTCTAAGCTTTATGTCAGGAGAAAACCAGCTCATCACCTGTCCAATACAGTCCCAACAGTGAAACATGGTAGTGGCAGCATCATGGTGTGAGGGTGTTTTTCAGCTGCAGGGACATGACGACTGGTTGCAATCGAGTTAAAGATGAATTGTGAGTGCTTAAGACCTCAGACTGGGCCGAAGGTTCACCTTCCAACAAGACACAACAACTTCACAACAACTCCGTGACTGTTCTTGAATGGCCCAGGCAGAGCCCTGACTTAAACCCAATTGAGCATCTCTGGAGAGACCGGAAAATGGCTGTCCACCAACGTTTACCATCCAACCTGACAGAACTGGAGAGGATCGCAAGGAGGAATGGCAGAGGATCCCCAAATCCAGGTGTGAAAAACTTGTTGCATCTTTCCCAAAAAGACTCATGGCTGTATTAGATCAAAAGGGTGCTTCTACTATATACTGAGCAAAGGGTCTGAATACTTCAGACCCTGTTTTTATTTTTTAATAAATCTGCAAAAATGTCAACAGTTCTGTGTTTTTCTGTCAATATGGGGTGATGTGTGTACATTAATGAGAGAAAAAAAAAGAACTTAAATGATTTTAGCAAATGGCAGCAATATAACAAAGGGGGTCTGAATACTTTCTGTACCCACTGTATATGGTATTTATATATAACAATAATAGTTATATAAAATTGCCAATAAATGCTAAATTATCTAGGCTAATGACCTGGGTTACATAAACACCACATTGCCACCTAGTGGACATGAATGGTATATCAATGCAATAGAAAACGAAAACAACAATAACCTTGACAGTCCCCATGAATCAATGTGCATTCTGTCTCCCACTAGGATAGAAAAACATGAACACACGCAACAATTTTTTGATAGGAATAAATACTTTGATTCAACAATGATACATTCACAAGTTCAAACTTACATTTAATCAGAGTAAAGATTATACATGTCCTTCTAAAAAAATAGCATATTGTGATAAAATTCCATTATTTTCCATAATGTATTGATAAAAATTAAACTTTCATATATTTTAGATTCATTGCACACCAACTGAAATATTTCAGGTCTTTTATTGTTTTAATACTGATGATTTTGGCATACAGCTGATGAAAACCCAAAATCTAAAAAAAATTGCATATTTCATCCGACCAATAAAAGAAAAGTGATTTTAATACAAAAAAGTCAACTTTCAAATAATTATGTTCAGTTATGCACTCAATACTTGGTCGGGAATCCTTTTGCAATCAGCCTTTGGCACTGCTGAGGTGTTATGGAGGCCCAGGATGCTTCGATAGCGGCCTTAAGCTCATCCAGAGTGTTGGGTCTTGCGTCTCTCAACTTTCTCTTCACAATATCCCACAGATTCTCTATGGGGTTCAGGTAAGGAGAGTTGGCAGGCCAATTGAGCACAGTAATACCATGGTCAGTAAACCATTTACCAGTGGTGAGCAGGTGCCAGGACATGCTGAAAATAAAATCTTCATCACCATAAAGCTTTTCAGCAGATGGAACCATGAAGTGCTCCAAAATCTCCTGATAGCTAGCTGCATTGACCCTGCCCTTGATAAAACACAGTGGACCAACACCAGCAGCTGACATGGCACCCCAGACCATCACTGACTGTGGGTACTTGACACTGGACTTCAGGCATTTTGGCATTTCCTTCTCCCCAGTCTTCCTCCAGACTCTGGCACCTTGATTTCCAAATTACATGCAAAATTTGCTTTCATCCGAAAAAAGTACTTTGAACCACTGAGCAACAGTCCAGTTGGTTTCACTTTATTTTGATGGTCCCTTTAACATATTCTATTGACTATAAGTAGCGTTGCACCTACGTGTCTACTAAATATCATTAGAGTGTTAGTAGAGTTTCATGAGACTGGTAGGGTTAGGGTTAGAATAAGTTGACATGTAGGTGCAACGTTACTTATAGTCAGTAGCATGTCTGTTGAAAGACCATTGGAATAAAGTGTTAGCAGATATTAAGCAGACCGTCTACTAATACTCTATTGAGAATTAGTTGACATGTAGGTGCAACGTTACTTATAGTCAACAGACTGTTCAAAAGGGACCATCAAAATAAAGTGCTACCGTCCAGTACTGCTTCTCTGCGGCACCTGTAGTCCATTTCCTGCACATGCCTGTGCATGGTGGCTCTGGATGTTTCTACTCCAGACTCAGTCCACTGCTTCCGCAGGTCCCCCAAGGTCTGGAATCGGTCCTTCTCCACAATCTTCCTCAGGGTCCGGTCACCTCTTCTCGTTGTGCAGCGTTTTTTGTCACACTTTTTCCTTCCCACAGACTTTCCACTGAGGTGCCTTGATACAGCAGTCTGGGAACAGCCTATTTGTTCAGAAATTTCTTTCTGTGTCTTACCCTCTCGCTTGAGGGTGTCAATGATGGCCTTCTGGACAGCAGTCAGGTCGGCAGTCTTACCCATGATTGCAGTTTTGAGTAATGAACCAGGCTGGGAGTTTTTAAAAGCCTCAGGAATCTTTTGCAGGTGTTTAGAGTTAATTAGTTGATTCAGATGATTAGGTTAATAGCTTGTTTAGAAATCGTGTGAACATCGTGGATGCTCGTATGGTCGAGGTTCGCAACATGTGAGAGGAAATACGAGACGAGCCGAGCACGTTGCAAGCACCTCCCGACCTCACGATAATTTTCAACAGGTTTAAAAATTTTGGGGAGTCGGCCTGGTTTTCAACAGCTGTTCCCTATTGCCAAATCATGCACAACCACGTCACATAGGCTAAAACTATATGAGTATTTTTAGGCTTTAGCTCAGTGGCTGCAACCATATAGCGTGCATACACTCAGACACACACACACACCTCTCTCTCTCTCTCTCTCTCTCTCTCTCTCTCTCTTTCTCTCTGGTTGTTTATGTTGAAAGGAATGGCTTCTGTTCTATGCTTTTTAACAAATCATTTGCACACAAATCATTTTACTTTATTTATTTATTTATTTTTCTATCTGAAGCTATAGCAGCAACATTATAAGCCCCAGCTCCTGTGTTTAACGCGAAAGCTCGTGTGATTGCAGCGGGCTCGCTGTGCAGTGCAGTCGTGTCGTGTACCAGCTGCTTTGATTATAAAGTTAAGTGACTTGTGACGTGTGCAATATCTCAAGACCTCCCGAGTGTCCGAATTTGCACAGTGTACGCCCGCCTTAAGTCTACTGTATTCTCCTCCTGTTGCTAATTGGTTTGATTAATTAATTGTGCTCCTTCCAGTGCTAATTTGGTTGAACATGCTTCTCCCGAACTTTAGTAATAAAACATAATTTAAATAAAAAATGATTGTAAATGCATTTATAATATTACAAACTATTTTTATTTCAAATAAAAGGTTGAACTTTCAATTCATCAAAGAATCATGAAAAAAATATAATGTATTAGCCTGGCGTGGCCATACTCAATTCTAGTCAGAATATTAGATTAGATTAGATTCAAGTTTATTGTCATTACACATGTACAAGTACAATGCAACTAAATGAGTTTGGAGCAAGCCTCCGAGCCGCAGCTATTTAAAGTGCCGCCACTTGAGTCTGGTACCGCTCCACTGAGCTTTGATTATGGGGCGTGTTTCAACCGAGCCAGGAAAGACCTCAATTGGATAGACCCACAACCAATCAATGCAAGGCAAGTTTATTTATATATCTTATTTCATACACAATGGCAATTCAAAGTGCTTTACATAGAAAATGAAATTAAAACAGTGATAAGAAATAAGAATAACACGTGTAAGTATTAAAAATAAAAACAGGAAAATTAAAACAGTTGTTAATAGACATGTGGCAAAACACAGGTCCTTCAAATTCTTAAAATAAGAAGAAATAGAAATATACAGTTGTAAAGATAATTAAAAGAATAAAATTATTACAGTATGTATAGATAAAAATAAAATAAGAAAAATAATAAAGATGATGCATAGATTAGATTAGGTGCAATCAGTCGGACGTACAGTGGTACAGTGCTCATTCATTAAAGGCACAGCTGGACAGATGTGTTTTGAGTCTGGACGTACAGTGGTACAGTGATCATTCAGTAAAGGCACAGCTGAACAGATGAGTTTTGAGTCTGGATTTGAATGTGGCTGGTTCCAGCTGCGGCTGGCATAATAGCTAAACGCGGACTCTCCTTGCTTTGAGTGAACTCTTGGTATTTCTAACTGACTTGATCCTGATGATCTGAGTGATCTGTTGGGTTTGTATTTAATCAGCATATCTGCAACGCATTGAGGTCCTAGGCTATTAAGTGATTTATAAACAAGTAATAATACTTTAAAATCGATCCTAAATGTAACTGGAAGCCAATGTAAAGATCTGAGGACTGGCGTGATATGGTCATATTTTCTGGTTCTGCTCAGAATCCTGGCCGCAGCATTCTGTATGAGCTGCAGCTGTCTAATGGTCTTTTTGGGAAGGCTGTTGAGAAGACCATTACAATAGTCCACCCTGCTGGTGATGAAAGCATGAACGAGTTTCTTTAAGTGTTGCCTAGAAACAAAGCATCTGATTCTTGCAATATTTTTCAGATGATAGTAAGCTGATTTAGTTATTGCTTTGACATGACTATTGAAACTCAGGTCTGACTCCAAAATCACACTGTGGAGGGGGCGTGGTTCCGCGAAAGCTGCAGCGGGAGAAAGAGGGCGGAGCAGAGCGGTCGGTAAGTAGGTCAAGCAGATGATAACACCTGTCTCTGATTACAGTAATTGGCGTGGAGAGAGCGCTTATAAGCCGCTGCAGAGAGAGTGAGAGAGAGAATTGGACTGGGACTACACGCACGCTGCTGAGAGTGAACCAGAGAAGCTGCTATTGCTGAGAACTGAACGGGGCGACCCATATCGTGGAACTTGAGTGTACGAGCCACTAAGGTGTGCCGGTGTGAAACGGGGCGACCCATATCGTGGATTTTGAGTGTATACGCCAGAGAACGTCTGGGTGTGCGTGAGAAAAAATAAAAGTGTGTAAGTCCCAGTCAAGCCGACCCTGTCTTCTTCCTTCCACCATCGAACTTCATTACACTGGTGCGAAACCCGGAAGGGAGAAGATCGCCGCCATGTCAACTCCGCCAAGACGCCGCTTGGACATCGCCCAATCGCCGCCGGTCTTCACCAAGAACACCACCAGGATCTGCTGGCCGTGAGGGAGGAGCAACAGCGACGTTTCGAAGCTCTCCTCACGGCCCAGCATGAAGACCGCGAGCTGTTCCGGGGCTGGATAGACCGGGAGATCGACTCAGCCGCGGCCGTCCCGCTGTCGAAGATGGGGCCTCAGGATGATCCTGAGGCCTTCATAGAGCTATTCGAGAGGGCGGCCGGGTTCCGGGAATGGCCCAAGGCGGACTGGCCGATGCGGCTACTTCCCCTGCTGTCGGGGGAAGCTCAGGTAGCCGCACACCAACTGCCAGTCCAGAATCTCCTGGTCTACGACGATCTCAAGCGCGGCATTCTACAGCGGGTCGGCGGACGCCGAACAACACCGTCAGCGGTTCCGTACCCTGACACTCGACGAGTCCGGCCGACCCTTCGTGTTTGCGCACCAGCTCCGGGACTCCTGCCGCAAGTGGCTGATGGCCGATGGAAGCGACGTCGAGGGGATCATCGACCGTGTGGCACTGGAGCAGTTCGTGGCCAGGTTGCCGAAGAAGACTGCCCAGTGGGTCCAGTGCCACCGCCCGACGTCGCTGGACCAGGCCATCCAACTGGCGGAGGACGAGATGGTGGCGTGCCGAGGGGTCGGCGAACCTCTACCATCAGCATCTCTCTCTCTCTCTCTCTTCTCCTTCCCCCTCCCCGTCTCTCTCCAAACCTATCCCGCTTCCTAGGTATCGCGGGGGTGCCTCCGGCCGGCCCCAAGATGGAGGATGGGTGGTTCAGGAGAACCACCGCGACCACCCAATCAGCGCCGAGGGAGGAGGAGGAGCTCCAGAACCGACACCGCTGGCGGGCCGCCCGCGGTCTCTCCACGCCACCCCGGGCCTGCTTCCAGCCACTAGGGCGGCGGGGAGGCCTGGGCCGGCGTGTTGGCGTGGGGACCCTGGGCACTTTATTGATCAGTGTCCAGTGATGGAGGTGGGGACGCTGGTCAGGGTCCCCGACGCGCCCCACGCTGCCCCCGATCAAGCTGGACTGTACCAAATACCCGTGAGTATCAAGGGGGTACGTATCAGGCTCTGGTAGATTCAGGTTGTAACCAGACCTCTGTACACCAAAGCCTGATTCAGCCCGGGCATGGGATAAGCGCCGCATGGTTATGGTGAGGTGTGTGCACGGGAGGTGAGAGAATACCCGTTTGTGCCAATGGATTTTCTATTCAGGGAAAAACATAGAGTTGAGGTGGCGTTAACCAGCACCTCCGGCACCCACTGATTTTGGGAACAAATTGGCCAGGTTTTAAGGAATTATTGGGATGTTTATGTGTGGGTGCCTCTTGGGGGAAAAAAGAGACTGGGAAAGTGGCGGTTGCACAGGCGGGGAGGTGGAACGCGACCACTGGGCACTGATCCAGGGGAACTGAGCGCTCCGGAAACGCCAGTGTTTTCGGAACGCGATGACTTTCCCCTGGAACAGTCCCAGGATGAAACGCTCAAAAATGCGTTCAATCAGGTCTGTGCCATCGACGGCCATCCCCTCCGTCCTGATCAACCGCTCACTTTTCCTTATTTTTCTTTGATAAAGGACAGGTTGTATAGGGTGACCCAAGATGCCCAAACAAAGCAGACTACAACCCAGTTGTTAATTCCTAAAAGCCGTCGGGAAATGCTTTTCCAGGCGGCTCATCATAATCCTATGGCTGGGCATTTAGGGCAAATAGCGACACTAAACCGCCTCATGGCCCGGTTCTTTTGGCCGGGCATTCACGAGAATGTACGCCGGTGGTGTGCGCCTTGTCGTGAATGTCAGTTGGTAAATCCACCGGCCCAACCAAAAGCACCATTGTGCCTCCCATTGATGCAGGTCCTTCGAAAGAATTGGGATGGACCTCATCGGGCCATTAGAGCGGTCAGCCCGCGGACATCGCTTTGCATTAGTCCTGGTGGATTATGCAACGCGATATCCAGAGGCAGTGCCACTGCGTAACATTTCGGCGAAAAGTGTTGCGAGTGCACTGTTCTTCCTAATCTCGGTGGGAATCCGAAAGAGATTCTCACCGATCAAGGCACGGCGTTTATGTCACGGACAATCCGCGAACTTTACGGATTATTGGGCATTAAGTCTATTCGGACCAGCGTCTATCACCCACAAACAGACGGGCTGGTAGAAAGATTTAATCGCACGCTTGAAAACCATGATTCGTAAATTCGTCACGAAGACGCCAAAAATTGGGACAAATGGCTAGAACCTCTCTTGTTCGCTGTCCGCGAGGTCCCCAAGCCTCCACGGGGTTTTCCTCTTCGAGCTTCTCTATGGCCGCCAGCCCCGAGGGGTTTTGGATGTCATTAGGAAGCTTGGGAGGACGGACTGTCCGCTAGTAAAAACGAAATTCAGTTTGTTTTGGACCTGAGAACAAAACTCCACACTCTGGGGCGGCTTTCGATGGAGAATTTGTTACAGGCTCAAGACAAACAGAGACAGCTGTACAACAAAGGGGCTAGATTAAGACAATTTGCACCGGGAGAGAAAGTACTGCTGTTACTCCCCACCTCTAGTTCTAAATTACTCGCCAAGTGGCAAGGACCGTTTGAGGTCACACGACGAGTAGGGGATCTGAACTATGAGGTCATTCGGTCCGACAGGGACGGGCACGTCAGATATATCATATCAATTTATTAAAAATGGGTTGAGGCCGAGGCTGTGATGCTGGCGACGGTAGTGAGTGGAGAGGATGATCTCGGACCAGAGGCGGTTCAAAAGTCACAATCTCCCGCTCTGGTCCCGGGGGGAGATCACCTCTCACCCTCCCAGCTCATAGACCTCAAACAATTACAGGCGGAGTTCGCCGACGTGTTCTCGCCTCACCGGGTCGGACAGACCTCATCCAACACCACGTTGAGCGTTGCACGCAGCCGACCATATAGGTTGCCTGAACACAAGAAAGAAGTGGTTCAGGCCGAATTGGAGGCAATGTTAGAGATGGGGTAATAGAAGAATCCAACAGTGACTGGGCGAGCCCGATCGCTTTGGTACCAAACCTGACGGCTCGGTCCGTTCTGCGTGGATTACAGAAAAGTCAACGCGTGTCGAAATTTGATGCATATCCCATGCCACGGATTGACGAATTGCTTGATCGGCTGGGTACTGCTGCTTTTATTCGACACTGGACTTGACAAAGGGTTACTGGCAGATCCCCTTGTCTCCAGTAACCAAAGAGAAAACAGCTTCACCACGCCGCTTGGATTGCACCAATTACGCTTCCTTCGGCTGTTCGGGCACCCGCGACTTTTCAGCGCCTGATGGACCGAATCCTTCGGCCGCATGCTGCATATGCCGCTGCGTATCTAGATGATATCATCATTTATAGTGGGGACTGGCAGCGCCATATGCAGCATTTGGCGAGCAGTCCTCAGGTCGCTGAGAAGGGCGGCTCACGGCCAACCCGAAGAAGTGTGCAATTGGGCGGGTGGAAGTAAGATATCTGGGCTTCCACTTGGGTCATGGGCAGGTGCGTCCCCAAATTAATAAGACCGCAGCGGTTGCGGCCTGCCCAAGACCCAAGACCAAAAGGAGGTTAGACAGTTCCTGGGGCTGGCGGGATATTATCGGAGGTTTGTACATAATTATTCGGACCTCGCCAGCCCGCTGACTGATCTAACTAAAAGGAAGAACCAGATACAGTTCGGTGGACGGAGCAGTGCCAGCAGGCTTTTACCCAGTTAAAGGCTGCCCTGTGTGGTGGACCGCTCTTACAGGCTCCTAACTTTTCTCTCCCATTCTTGTTGCAGACGGACGCCTCGGACAGGGGGTTGGGCGCAGTCCTGGCCCAGGAGGTGGAGGGTGAGGAGCGGCCGGTGCTGTACATCAGTCGAAAGCTCTCAAGAGAGAGACGATGTACAGCACCATAGAGAAGGAGTGTTTAGCCATCAGGTGGGCCGTCCTCACCCTTCGCTATTACCTCCTGGGGCGGAGTTCACCCTCTGTTCGGATCACGCCTGCAGTGGCTCCACCGCATGAAGGATACCAACGCGGATCACCCGTTGGTATCTAGCTTTACAGCCATTTAAGTTCAAGGTGGTCCACAGGCCGGGTGCTCAGATGGCTGCGGCTGACTTCCTCTCCCGGAGGGGGAGGCTGCAGGCCGGATGGCTCCCGGCCTGAATCGGGCGGTGGGGGTATGTGGCGGAGGGGCGTGGTTCGGAGAGCGGTCGGTAAGTAGGTCAAGCAGATGATAACACCTGTCTCTGATTACAGTAATTGGCGTGGAGAGAGCGCTTATAAGCCGCTGCAGAGAGAGAGTGAGAGAGAGAGAATTGGACTGGGACTACACGCACGCTGCTGAGAGTGAACCAGAGAAGCTGCTATTGCTGAGAACTGAACGGGGCGACCCATATCGTGGAACTTGAGTGTACGAGCCACTAAGGTGTGCCGGTGTGAAACGGGGCGACCCATATCGTGGATTTTGAGTGTATACGCCAGAGAACGTCTGGGTGTGCGTGAGAAAAAATAAAAGTGTGTAAGTCCCAGTCAAGCCGACCCTGTCTTCTTCCTTCCACCATCGAACTTCATTACACACACCAAGATTCCTGACTTGATTTTTTGTTATTAGACCTTTAGTCTCAAGATATGTGTTCACCTTGAGAATTTCATCTTTGTTTCCAAATGTAATGATTTCAGTTTTGTTTTTGTTTAACTGAAGATAGTTTTGGCTCATCCAAATGTTAACTTCATCAATGCATTTGCAGAGGGAGTTAATGGGGCTATAGTCATTAGGTGATAGTGCTAAGTAGATCTGGGTGTCGTCAGCATAGCTGTGGTAAGCAATTTGGTTCTCTCTCATTATTTGGCTCAGTGGCAGCATATACAGGTTGAATAGGAGTGGTGCTAGAATTGACCCTTGTGGGACTCGAGTCATGGATGTCCAGTCAGACTTATGGTCACCTATACTCACATAATAACCTCTCCCTTCTAAGTACGACCTGAACCATTTAAGGACCATCCCAGAAAGTCCGACCCAGTTTTCCAACTTGTCAAGAAGTATGTTGTGGTCAACAGTGTCGAATGCAGCACTGAGGTTGAGTAGTACCAGAATTGCTGTTTTGCCTGTATCTGTATTGAGGCGAATATCATTTATGATCTTTATGAGCGCTGTTTCTGTGCTGTGATGTGGTCGGAAACCAGATTGAAAATGGTCAAAGTATCCGTTTGAGCTTAAGAATTTGTTCAGCTGACTGAAGACAACTTTTTCAATGATCTTGCCTATGAAGGGGAGATTTGAAATTGGTCTGTAGTTGCTCAATATGGAGTTATCCAGATTTCTCTTTTTCAGAAGAGGCTTAACTGCGGTTTTAAGGGAGTTTGGAAAAGTCCCATTGAGAAGTGATGAGTTTACCACTTCTAGCAGATCTGCTTCTAAACAATTAAACACACTTTTGAAAAAAGAAGAGGGGAGTGTGTCAAGGGCGCAGGTTGATGTTTTAAGGTGCTGTACCGTTTCTTCTAAATTTTTACAATCAATCGCTTCGAAATCAGACATAGTAAGTTGTGGTCTGATCTGACTGACCCCGGAGCAACTCAAGGATGTGCTGATCGCCTTTCTGATATTATTGATTTTCTCGGAGAAGAAGGAAGCAAACTCACTGCATTTGCTGTCAGAGAGCATTTCACTGGGAATGTGACTCGGGGGGGGGGTTGTCAGTCTCTCTACAGTAGCAAAAAGAGTGCGCCTGTTGTTAATGTTTCTGTTTATAATATTTGAGAAGAAGGTCTGTCTAGCTTTGCCTAGCTCCACATTGAAATCATGAAGGCTGTCTTTATAGATATTATAATGTACTACAAGTTTTGACTTCCGCCACATGCGTTCAGCTTTCCTGCATTGTCTTTTCATTATTTGCACTGCTGTTGAGTTTCTCCAAGATGCTTTCTGTCTGCCACTCTTTATCCTGACTTTCTCAGGAGCAATATCATCAATCACACTCTTAACTTTTGAGTTAAAAGAGTCAAGGAGAAAATCAACAGATATGTCTGTTGTCAGATATGAGTCTGCATATATGCTTGGTGTTAGAAATATAGCCTTCATAAATAGCACACTAGTGTTCTCATTTAAGCTTCTCTTTTTGACAGAGACAGATCTAGCTTCAATGGCAGGAGAGATTGAAATATCAAAGAAAATACAGAAATTATCAGACAATGCTACATCCTTAACAGCAGTTGATGAAATGTTTAGACCCTTGCTGATAAGTAAATCTAGAGTGTGTCCACGATTGTGTGTGGGACCATGTACATGGTGTGTCAAATCAAAAGTGTTAAGAACAGTCATGAGCTCTTTTGTTGTACTGGATTCAGCATTGTCTATGTTAATGTTAAAATCCCCAGCAATGGCAAAACAATCAAACTCTGAGGAGATTATTGATAACAGCTCTGTAAAGTCCTCAACAAAGGATGGAGAGTATTTTGGAGGCCTGTAAATAATGATAAGCAGGATGCGTGGAGCACCTTTTAACACAATACCCAGATATTCAAAAGACAGATAGTCACCAAATGATGCTTGCTTACATTGATAGACATCTTTAAAAAGAGCAGCAATACCTCCACCCCTCCTTAACACTCTACACACACTCATAAAAGTAAAGTTAAGAGGGGCTGTTTCATTGAGGACTGTTGGATTTTGTTGAGGATTTTCTTCAAGCCATGTTTCATTTAGAAGCAAAAAATCTAGGTTGTTTGTGGTTATTAAGTCATTGCTTAGAAATTATTTGTTCTTAAGTGAACGGATGTTTAAAAGTGCTAACTTAACAGTATACAATTTTTCCCCCACAGTAATCTTAGTTTGACATATAATAGGCAGCAGATTAGATGGGTTTGCTATACGGTCTGAGAAGGTCTTACACTTTCTATCACGTAACAGAACAGACATAGAGAAAGAGACAGGCACACTGGGTTCCCACTTGTTCTGTAAACAATTGATAAAGTTACTGTTATCGTAGCGGGGACCCAACACACATCACTGAGAGCTGGTATCAGTTGTTTTTGGTTCACCTACAGATGGAGGAGGGTGTTGGCCCTGGCGTTGTGACCGAAGAAATCTCACAGGAGGAGGCGGAGAGCGAGCTAGGCCCACAGGCTTTGATGGTTGTGGGGCTCACGCTCTTTGGTTGATATCTGGGGGCTCGCAGCAATCGAGTGTGATAGTCTGGTTCCAGCATAGACCATTTGCTCCATTTTCTCTGAGAAGCTCAGAAGCGGGGATGCTGGAGAGAGGAATAACATGTCTGGTGAGGGTGGCTGTTGTTCTGGTGTTATCGGAGGCTGAATTATGTTATCATCCATTCCATGGAGTGATTTAGACATTTAATGCAATTTCCTGTTCAGACTAGTCATAAAGCGTAACAGTTCACCAGTCTGACCCCCCATGGAGCCCACCCTTTTCTGCACCTCCACAGTCCGGGCTGAGATGTTAAAATTCAGTCCCTCAATCTGTGTCAGTTCTAATATGTCACAGTCTGTCTGTGGTGAGCACTGTGAGCAGGACTAGGCTGGGAGTGTGTCCGTGAGCAGTGGTTGTTGTGGCTGCGTGGTGTTATCAATGTCATTGTGGAGTGTTTCAGCTGCATGTCCATTCAGGTGCTGAAATTAAGTCCTGTGGTCGTCCATAGTCTGTTCAGGTGTGTGTGTGCCATCCAGGTTGAGTGGGTTAGCACACACAGCTGAGGGATGGTGTAGAGAAAAGAAAATGTTGTCCTTTAGCACTCTTGTACCAAGTTTGTTTGGGTGGAGGCCATTTGATGTAAACAATTGTCTCTGGCTCCAGAATAGATTAAAGTTGTCGATGAAGTTCACTCCCTTCATGTTGTAGGTTTTTTGCAGCCATGTATTAAGCCCAAGTAACCGTGAGAACCTATTTTTTCCCCTTGCTGGAAGTGGTCCACTGATGTACGGCTGAACTTTTAGTTTTCCAAGTGTTTCAAAAAGTACATTGAAATCCCTCTTAATGAGTTCTGACTGCTCTCTCTGAATAACGTTTTTCCCCACATGAATGACAAGTCGATTTGCAGTCTTATGTTTCATCAGAATGTTCTGAAGTTCCCTGTTTACATCAGAAACTGTTGCTTGTGGAAGGCAGCATGTAGTTGTATCCCTGCTGCTAATGTTTCTGACTGTGGAGTCCCCCACTATCAGAGTCCTGGGCTCGGCTGCGCTCTGAGCTGAGTGCCGCTGTCTGCTCGACCTTGAGCGCCTGTTGGTATCAGTGTTAGCTGCAGGCTGATATGATCTGTGTTCGTTTACATTCATCACATTTGGGGATTCATCACCCACATTCATTAATACTTCAAATCTGTTTTCAAGATGTATAGTTGGTGGTAGGAAATCAGCGTTTGCAATTCTTGTCTCTGGGGTGGAGCATGCTAATGTGGCAATATGTGATGCTAGTGACAATCTGATGTCTCGAGTCCCTTTGGGTCTTGCTTCCTGTTTGTGCCATCGGTTAGTGTGTTGATCATTTACTTGTTTCTCCTGTTGAGTAGCACTACATTTATGAGACTCACCGGCAGTGTGCTGTTGAAGCTCTGTGTGATTCGTCTGGTTTGGTGGTTCCGCAAATAACTTTGTTTCAAGAACTGCAATCCTCTGTAAAAGTCTGTGGCAGTTTGTGCAGCAAGTAGATTGTGGAAGAGGCATTTTCTTATCCTTTTGAATGTAGGCACCTCAGAGCAACGGAGCGACGCGTAACGTTAGTTGTCAAATGTCAACAGAACTCAACGGCACTGTGTTGTCAAGTCCATGTTTTTCTCCATGTCCGCGGGTTGAAGCGACCCCACTTATGTGATTATATAAACCCAGGAATGCGGATTTTAGCAGGCAGCCTTGCCAAAAAACATATTTTGCCAACCAAACGCCATTTTTTTCCAGAGAACCCCCCGGAAAAGTTATTGTTTTGGGCTATAGTTTTGAGTAGCAATTGTGCGCATCATTGCAAAAAAACATGGCAACCCTGTCTGCATGCGCGCTGGATTAAGTAACGTTACAAGAAAAAGATGAGTGTAAACGATCTTTGCCAGTTTTGTAATAAAAAAATTTAAGGATAAACAGAGTACTTACCAACACGATCATTGTTTCTGAGAGAAAGTGAAGGTGAATGCATATACGAACAAGTTCTTCGCCGTTTAGGATAAGAGCAAATTGAAGTCAAAGCGCCTTTGATGACGTGGATGATTACGTTACTGTTGACCATCTGTCCATCATCATCTAAAGCCCACCCTGACAATTTCATTGGTCCGAACAGTTTCTGTTCGGGCATAATAACTCCTCTATGGATCGATTTCAGACCGAATTGCCCGAGCAAAAATTGTTGTGGGCGGGGCTAAATTCGGCTGGCATCCAGGCTAATAATGTATCCCAGTTTCTACAAAAAACATGGAGCAGAAGTGTTTTTAACATTGATAATAATACAAATATTTTTTTTGAGCAACAAATCAGTATATTACAATGAAGACCATTACTGGATTAATGATGCTAAAAATTCAGCTTTTCATGAAATAAATACATTACATTTTACAATATATTCACATGGAAAACAGCTATTTTAAATTGTATTTTTTTTTGTTTTTGTTTTCTTTTTTACAATATTTCTGCATTTATGATCAAATAAATGCAGCCTTGATAAGCATAAAATACATTAAACATAATTTAAATTATTTACATAAACATAACATTGTACTATTTAATCGCAGTCAGTTTAGTGTTGATTCAGTTCAGTTCAATGACTATGTAAAGTTCATCACAAACATGGTGTATTTTAAATGATAGAGAATGTATGAATAATTAATAGGGGTGTGATGAGATTAAAATGTGACGAGATTTCATGTTGAGGTGAAAAGCTGACTCGAGCTATATTGTCATGACAGAGTGTGAGGGTGAATTTATGATAGAATATTCCATGGCAACGTTTACATTACGCATTACGTAATGTAGGTTCGTGTGGGTTTAGGAAGGAAGAAGACGGGGTCGGCGAGACTGGGACTGCACACTTTATTCAAGATACTCTAAAACATAAATCGAGGGCGCTTTCACTATCATAGACTCAAAACTCAGTAGATAAGGTTTCTCTGGTAATCAGCTTCCGTTCACTCAATGCACAGCGGCAACAGCGGCAGTCCAATTCCAGGTCTCTCTCTCCCAACTCTCTCTCTGCCGCGGCTTAAATGCTGTCTCTCCCCGCCAATTACTGCAATCAAACACAGGTGTTACTCATCTGCACTTGACCTACTTACTCACCGCTCGGCTCTGCTCCCTCTCTCCCGCTACAGACCTCGCAAAACCACGCCTCCTCTGTTATTTTGCTTTTTATAGAAATAAAACAATTTAATTAAAACAAGACAAATGTCTTATCTTTTAAAATGCATGTTCAGCACCACCGCTCCCTATTCACAGAGAGCCTACACATGATCGCAAAATTGAAAGTGAAAGTAAACCCGAGCACGCATTCAAACATGATTTCAATGTTTTAAGCTCTTTTACCAATGTTTGAAAGCGACTCCCTGAGGCATGCAAATAACAATCTTAGGCTGTGCTGTTTAGTTAACCATATCTTAGCTCAGTATCATACTTGAAGAAAAATTCGGTCTCTATTTGCACTTTGAATATTGAGTACTTTGATTAGGGCTGCACTTATTGTTTGCACTTAATATCTGTGATCAATTTGTGGAAATTAGTTCAGTTAGGAGGTCAAAAGTTGTACAAGCTCATAAATGATTTGCAGTTCTAAGGTCTGAAGAGACACAGGAAAGAAGTTGAGTCAGTTGAGTTTGTGACTAAACCTTTTACAGTGCTTGAGTGTTGTATTTTACTGCATATGTTAATTCATATTCAGAAAGAAGAACTGAAATGACACTGATTACAAGTTTATTAGTTAAAACATTTCAAAATGCACCTGGAGACAATTTTTCTACTCATGTATTTCATCATTGAGGATTTCTTAAAAATACTATGTAAAAATCTTGTCGCGTCTCGTCTCGTGAACTCAATCTTGTGTCTTGTCTTGTGAGCTAAGTTTCTCATCACACCCCTAATAATGAATCATGTTCTAATAATAATATCTACTGACATACAACATCATTGCTCGTGTGCTTTAAAGAAGTGAAACATGTTTAAAGCAGTTGTAATATCCACTAAAACACAAGTGCAGTTACACCTGAACATCTCTCTCTCTCTCTCTCTCTCTCTCTCTCTCTCTCTCTCTCTCTCTCTCTCTCTCTCTCTCTCTCTCTCTCTCTCTCTCTCTCTCTCTCTCTCTCTCTACCTCTCTCTCTCTCTCTCTCTCTCTCTCTCTCTCTCTCTCTCTCTCTCTCTCTCTCTCTCTCTCTCTCTCTCTCTCTCTCTCTCTCGTATTTTGGGGGGTTGTAAGGACTGGATGACAAAGCTGGTTGCTGTGGCAGAGTGTGTAGGTTGAGGGTGGGCGTGTCTGTCTGTCCGGGATGTGTGAAAGGCCGAGACATGGAATCTGTGATGCCAGTAGAAAAACATTTTTTTTTATATTGATCATGAATCTAACACTGAACCACAGTCACTTTACAGTTTGACTGCAGCAAAGTGTTGTTCTTTCTTGCATTCTACCTGTGGTGTTATGTCTAATTCTTCAGAAAATATTTAAAAATATCAAACTCAATTATCCAATTAGAAAAATACAGTTTGAGGTGTTTTATTCAGCATTTACATTGAAAAGTATAAATCAAAAGACCATTAGAGGAGTAACCACTCATGGACCTGGGCTGTATTTCCCAAAAGCATTGTAAGATCATAGATTGTAGAACCACTGCCACCAGGGGTCTCTACGATCAACTTGACTCAATGCTTTTGAGAAGCAGCCCTGGATAATTTCATTGTCAAAAGCATTTCATTGAATTCAGTGTCTCTCAGCAGCTCCCTCTAGTGAGATACTGAAACAATGAGGGAAAATAACTTAATTTAAAAGCACAAGAGAGGAAAATATACAGCCTGACACATGAGATAGAGATACTCGCACAGATGAACATGTTAATGGTTTAATTGGTTTCTGCCCATTGAACCTTTGTCATGTGTGAGAAAAGATGCACACACATTTTGATTTGATACTGAATTTGGTGCAAATGGTCACTACAAAAAAAAATAATTTGTATGATTTCCTTTCTTCAGTGAAACACAAAATAAGTTCAGAAATGTTTTTTACTTCTGTTTGACAATGAAAGCGGATGGTGATCAAGGGCTGTCCATCTGCAAAAAAAAAAAAAAAAATGGTTTCCAACACACAATAAAATCGTAAATTTTTCCTCAAAAAAGAAGTTCAATGTTAAATAAAGTTACAATTTGTAATTGACCATGTTTAAATTCTGAGATAAAAAATAATGAAAATGATGACACAGGCCCGATTTTACAGACAAAGCTCAGATTAAGTCATGTTTAGGCATTAGTTCAGTTAGGACATTTAAAGGTCCTGTTTTTCATGTGTTTTTGAAGCTTTGTTTGTGTTTACAGTGTGCAATGTGTGTATTTTCACACAATTTACTTATCTGTATACTGTGTTTTCACTGTCCTAAAAATGGCCTGATGATTTTGTTGTTCTGTGAAGTCCCTCCTTCAGAAATTCGTAACGAGTTCTGATTGTGCCAGCGGTTCCTGTGTTGTGATTCAAAGGCAGCTTAGCGCACGTTGCCCGGAAAGGTCACGCCTCTTATTATAACGGGGAGCGATATTATTTTTCCCAGGATGGTAGGGGAAGGTACTGCCTTTTTCGTCTATGATTGGGAAGGGCTCTCCTCTGATTGGTTATTTTATTTGGCCATGAAACGTCATCTCACGTTCATGGCAGGGCAGGCTGTCGTGCCGTCACACACACACACACAATTACTAGTATGTTTAACATGCACTAAAATTGTCTATTACTAGGACTTATGCAATGTTCACAATAAATAAAATCTGTCATATTTGAATCATACTGTGGTGTCTCCTACAATTGGCTGACTGCGGCTTCATCTGTGATTGTCACGGTTCATGAACTGTCTCTCTCTCGTTTCGCGTATGGTGTGTGTGTGTCTGTTTGGGAGCATGGTCACTGATCACTGGTGATCAGCAGCACCAGCTGGTACCAATTGTTTGTGCCTTTATATGTGCTTTTACTTACTTTTCTTCGATAATAATTTGGACGTAATAGTTGCATTAAATAGTTTCTGTTGAGCAGGCAGGATACAAGTTAGGACCAACGCATCTCTCGTCACCTCAGGGAGCCTTAATGAACTCTGTTGACTGTTCTGCTAATTGTGCTGCTGTTCTAAGCCTGTTTGCTGGTTGGGAAAACTTGTAGCCTATTTGTTAGAGGAGGTTGTCAATGCTAGTCCACTGCAGTGTACAATAGTCAAAGCTGAGCATGATGATGCATCACTAGTTTTCATTAGTCTAGAATAGTGCACTGCACTGCACTGCACTGCACACAGCTGGGCAAAATAGTGCCTTTTTATTGTATTGCATACATCTTAAACCAAGGCAATGCATAGGCCTAAATATGCGTTTGTACTCTAACTGTTCAGTACTTGAGAGCCACGGCGAGTTTACGGAACGTAGGCTGGTTAGATTTGTACTCCAAAGTTTACATGTTTGTCACAAAATTACCCTAAACAGCTAAAGGGACCATCTAAACAGGCTATGAAATTGTTAACTTGAAATATAAATCTGAAGATATGCACATATAGCGCTTTTCTTAGTAGGCTATGTTGGATTGACTTTGTTTACTTCTATTGTAAAGATGATCAAAACAGACAAAACAGACTAGCTGACAGCTTGCCATGAACGTGAGATTTATAACCAATCAGAGGAGAGCCCTTCTAGCCAATCATAGACGATAAAGGCGGTACCTTCCCCTACCATCCTGGGGAAAAAAATATTGCTAACGGGGAGATGCTTTTTTCTCAAAAATCCCTTCCTGAAAATCATAGCGATCAGCCGACTTCAGATAACCATAACTTTATTCCAGAGGTGTCAAGTAACGAAGTACAAATACTTCAAGTACCTTACTTAAGTAGAAATTTTGGGTATCTATACTTTATTGGAGTAATTATTTTTCAGCCTACTTTTTACTTCTACTCCTTACATTTTTGCGCAATTATCTGTACTTTCTACTCCTTACTTTTTTAAAATAGCCTCGTTACATTCTTTTTTTTTTTTAGCTTGTTTGTTAAAAAAAACTATGCAGATAAATCGCGTCATCCGGATAGTGTGAATTTGACTGTGGTTGGATGAGAAGAAGTGTAAACATATACCATTCCAACACCCTATTGGTTACTACGAGATCCATCGCGCCGCAAATGGTTCAGAGCACAAATCACTCACGGTGTTGCCAGATTGGGCGGGTTCCCGCGGATGAGCACGCACGTTCAGCCAATCAGCGATCAGCAGGCAGACGCGCTCATTCAGATCATGACAGCCAGGATTTTAGCGCGATAACTCCGTATAGCTGACTATATATTCAAGAGATCGCTATGCTAAAGTGGCATATATATATAAGTAGGCTACAGTAAGCTGTATCTACAGTAAAGAGTGGGAGAGTGAACCAACTCTCAAACGAGGATTACACCTGTGACTCAAGACTCTGTATAAATATAATCATGACTCCTGTCCATCATCATATAGGTACACACTCAGGACATCTGCAACCCCAACAGCTGCTGAAAGAGGTTAGAATCAACAATTCATCAGCTTTGACTGGGCTAAGTGTTCTACTTCACGAATGTACTGTCATTTTGTCAGAGCAAAGCTAAACGCATTGTTGTTATTTTTTTATTTGCGGATTATTGTATACAGTATCGCACATTTTGGCAGTGGTGTGTTAATAACGTGTGAAATGCCTGTCAATTACGGTGCTTTTTCCGATCTTTTATATTAGGCACTTTTTGCACTTAAAGTGGCTAATTCAATGATATTACATTATTTTCCCAGTTAAATTTTTTTTTTTTTTTGAGCGGGCTGATTTTGGTGAGCTTTGAGCCCTGCACGGGCTTCAGTTCTAGGCCCTAGCCCGGTCCGAGTCCGACTGGAGCCTGTGTTTAGTTTGTTTTTTGAATCCTCCTTATGACACACTGCTGCAGTCATTGAAACAGTTCAGCTTTGTTTTTAATGTCAAAGTAGTTATATTTCGTTCGTTTCTTTATTAAGTTCATTTAGAAAAATGTTTGGATATTTTTTAGTTTTTTTAAATTAAAGTTTTTATTTTTTAAAGTGACAACCAAGCAGTTAGCGGTCGACAGTGAGTTACACAATCTAAACAAATAAAATAAAAATAAAACATGCTGGTTGTCTTACCTTACACCTCTCGGGAAATGAATAGCTATAAATCGATGCGCGAGTTCACCAAAAGATATGAGCTGCATTTTATTCATAATCATCTCATTTCAAGATCAAAGACCGCAATATGACAAAAAGCGAGCTAAGCACTAGTAAGATCATTTAGTCTCATTCATTTTATTGAAGATGATTATGAGTGTGTCTCAATCTGCTCCCTAGTTCAGTAGTCAGGCACTGATCTAGGATCAGCCTATTGACTTATGTCCTGATCAGTGCCCTGACTACTGAACTAGGAGCTGATTGAGACACACGCCATGTGTTTTTGAGCATCTAAGACTTATTTTTAGTTTCACTATGGCCGTTTGAGTGTTGAGTGTAGGCTACTCATTTGTGGCGACGCATGTTGCAGTAACGCCCGTCGGATCTGGCTACAAAAAGCCTATAACACGCTCTCACTCGTTTATCTTTTAACAATTTGCCAGGAGTGAAATTTACATATGTGGTTTAAACAACCAGATGCATTTATACTTGTCCAGTTTTGTCTGAAATGTTTTGTAGACCACCTTCTGAATTGGTTTGTTTGAGTGAACACTCCTGATACTGCTGCTGGCGCAGCCCGGACTCTGAACACTGTGTGAGTCAGTTTTGACAATCGCCTATATCGCCTAATAATCGCCTAATAGCCTATCATGGTCTCATGCTGTTTCCACCAGCGCAGCACATCTCTCACTGTTTCTTTTAATTACTAAAATAAATATAAAATGAAGGAGAAGCAAAAAGGGCCCGAAGCCAGGCCCGCGTTTGAGGTATGACATGAAAATTGGCCCAAGCCCGGCCATAGGGCGTTAAAAAGTCAGGTCCGTGGGCTCGGCCAGAAATGTAGGGCTCTAAATCGTCGACCCAATCTGGCAACACTGATTACACATGTAGCCTACATTTACATTCCAAAAAGGTAATTGATAACATGCCCCGAAGTTTAATGTTTTGAATCATTACAATACATATAGGTAACTAGTCATCATATCTTCTGCTTGATGAAACACATGTTAATGCTTCTCAGTACACATATATGGTATATTTGCATTGTACTAAAATGCATTCATTTTCAATGGGTATATATGCCCTGAACAGGTAGCCTAGTGCATCCCAAATTTTTCAACATTAATATTTTATTACAACATTATAGTAATTATGGCCTTTAGAAAAATGCTTTTTGAGGAGGTGGGGTAGTGCACTATAGACCCTGTCTGTAATGCACTGTAGGCCCTGCGGCCTAAGCTTTTGTCCTTAATGGCATTTGTTCTCCTTACATTACTTTTACTTTTATACTTTAAGTAGTTTTAAAACCAGTACTTTTATACTTTTACTTAAGTAAAAGCTTGAGTTGATACTTCAACTTCTTTAGAAGTATTTTTAAACCCTAGTATCTATACTTCTACTTGAGTAATGAATGCAGTACTTTTGACACCTCTGCTTGATTCAGGCAAGCCATGAAATAAATGAAAAAATATTTAAAAAGGACTTGACCCCAGCTTTCATATGATATCAAAAGCTGTAAAATTTCACCATGTGATGGGTTTTTGTAGATCACATCACATATTCCTATAGGTAGACGTGATCAGCTGACATTCAGGTGATGCTGGTGTAACCCATGTTAAAGGGGTCATGAACTGGCTTTTTAAAAAAATGTATACTGTTGTCTGAGGTCAACTAATGACGTTCGTGTGGTTTTTAATGAATATTATTCATAATGAATAAGTAATAGGCTATTTTCTAGACTGGTTTTGAGGCTTTCTCCTGAACGCTGGGTTTCGATGGGCGTGCTGCACTGGAGACTTGGAAGTAAACGCCCACAGCTAGGATTGGATAAGATTTGCATATTTAATGTTGCTTCAGCTCCCCTGTCAGTTCAGTTCACCGGGATCGTTTTGAAAGCGGCAACCGGAATGATTCTCTCGATCACAGGGCTCGTAAACGTCTTTATCAAACAAACACAAAGATTTATTTCTCATCCACCCGAGATTGATTGGAATATTATTTCTGTATTACATGGCCCGCCCGATCGGTCGATAATAACGAACCGCACACACACACAGACACACGCATGCTCTCAGATCAAGAAAGGAATATTATTTCACTATTTGAGATTCATAGGCCTGCAAACCATTACATATAAAAAAGACGTTTTACTCACATAAGTTTGTTGCACCATTCCTGTCGAAGGCACAACACTGTGTCTGCAAATTCAGCACCTGAGACTTGTTTACAAACGATTCTGCAGTGAAATGAAGCGAACACGTGTACATGTCTTCCCCACGTGAGCTGGAACTTCATAAAAAATTAAGTTGCAAGCACTCATTCCTAATAGAAGCATCCGAAGGAAGCTAATGCATCGACTGCGTTCTTTCACAACCTGGCACAGAGAAATATATTACTTTGCTCGGCATGATCACTGCTCTGTAAACCTGTGGCGCCTTGACTCTGTGGGCGAGGCTTCAGAAGCATGCATACATCATCAGTTGAGGTGCGTTTTGTCTTCCCATGACGTCATTGGATTCCAGCTCTCGTTTTCTGGGCCTGGTATCTATAAAAGCTTTTCTTTGACTAACAAGGACGTTTTCAGCTCTGAAATTTACAGAATATTCTTTTATCATTATGAACTTTGATATATCAAAGGCTCAAGGGAAAGTTGGTTTCTCAATTCATCACCCCTTTGAATGTGGTGCCTAAGAAAAATAGGTAACGCTTTAGATTACGGCCCGGAAAGTACCACGTAATTAAAGTGAATTTACAGGGTAATTTTTGGTAATTATAGTGTAACTATAAAGTAAGTAGGTGTAGGTATAAGGGAACAATATGTAATATTGGGAGAATAAAGGGGTAACTAGCCCGTAAAGTACTGCGTAATGAAATCATATTTACAGGGTAATTTTCGGTAATTATAGTGTAACTATAAAGTAAGTAGGTGTAGGTATAAGGGAACAATATGTAATATTCTGAGAATAAAGGGGTAACTAGCCCGGAAAGTACTGCGTAATGAAATCGAATTTACAGGGTAATTATTTTGTAATTATACTGTAATGTTGTATGTGTTTAGGCAAAAAAACATGTCAAGTTTGGGGAATAAAGGGGTAACAACATGGAAAATTACAAATAAGTATACTGTAAGTATTTTACAACTAAGGGCTAACTATTCTAATATTACATGGTACTTATGGCATACTATACCTAACAACATGGAAAATTACAAATAACTATACTGCCCTACAAAACAAAAAGGCAGTAACTGCATTTTTGGTCAAAAATGAGTTATTATCATTTTCGTGACATTCAAGGCATCCTTTGTTATGTGACAAAACATGTTATCTCAAATGTGTGTCGTTTTGGAGAAAAATGGTAGTCGTTTGTATAGTAACTGCAAAAAGCCCTAGTGAAACAAAGCATAAATACAGTAACATCCATTACTGTATTCTTGTTATGTTTTACCTAACAAAATATAACCGTGTTGCTGCGCTGTGTAGTTACTGTTTCCATGGTGAACACACACAGCTGATTTAGCATCCTCACGGACGATTTTAACATTTGCGATTTTACCCTTCTTAATTTTAAAGTATTCTATACAGTGATAAAGTCTATGTCAATCAGCTCTGCATTATAATATACTTTATTATTATGAAAATACCCGGGACGGCTTGAAGAACTCAAATACACCATATCTTGGCGCAGTCGTGTTTACTGTCGTCATGTTTAATCAAAGTGTTTCTATCTTTAGCAGCCTACAGCGCTAGCTTCACATTAGGGATTTCCTCAAAACGATTACTTCTCTGAGGCGTATGTGCCGTTTCTGCTCGAGGGCGCCCTTTGAATTCCAGTATGAATGAAACTTTTGGGTAACAAATAAGAAAAATAATACTTCTCTCTAAATAAATTTATAGGACAATCTTTGTTTTTCTTCAGTTTACAGGAGGGTTTTCTCCAGACAGTGGATGCAAGAGGCTCATATTACATATTAATGACATAGACATTTATATTTTACAATAACTCCTTAGACCTTTCTAATGATTTTTAGTCATAGACTGTCTGCATAATAACAGGTAACCCAGCAGTTTTTTTGTTGTAAAATTATTTTTATTATTATTATTATTATTATTATTATTATTATTATTATTATTATTATTGTTAATTATATTGTTATATATTTATTCTGAAATACTTCATTTTAAATTTGTAATAATGAAAATGTAATTGTAATAGTAATTTCTTATTTGTTAAATATTTTTAGCAATAATAATAATCCTAATTATTATTAGTCATGTTAATATATAAACACAAAATGTTATTTACACACACTTTTCATTTGTATAATTTTTTTATTTTTTTTTTGCATTTTAAATCGCAATTTTAACCAGAATAATCACAATTAGAAATTTTCCCTTGCTTGATACAGCTTAGCAATGAGAGACTTTAAGCAGCCGTTTCAGCACCAGAACAGCTTCAAGGGAAAATATTGACCTAAAATGGTCAAATTAGTTTGGGTTTGGTATATCCATATTCTGGAAAGCAAATAGTTCCAATTATTTCAAATACAGTGTAGCTAACACACCCAGAGCCCAAGTTGTGGCAAAATAGTTTTTGGAGAATCTGTAGTTACTGCCTTTTTCCTTGGTATGGTGCCATGTTTTTGGTAAGTAATACAAAGCAAAAATACAGTAACTGCAAAATAGGGGTAAAATATCAAATTAAATATGAGGATTGATATGTACAAAGAATAAGCTAATATAAAGTAACAAAACAGCCACATGTCCAATTATCTACCTACAACTACTTAGGCTGGATGACAGGATAACTTTAAAGTCATTTTTCTCAGTTCTGCACTCTGCGTAGTTACTGCCTTTTTGCTTTGTAGGGCAGTATACTGTAAGTATTTTATAACTAAGGGCTAACTATTCTAATATTACATGGTACTTATGGCATACTATACCTAACAACATGGAAAATTACAAATAAGTATACTGTAAGTATTTTATAACTAAGGGCTAACTATTCTAATATTACATGGTACTTATGGCATACTATACCTAACAACATGGAAAATTACAAATAACTATACTGTAAGTATTGCATAATTGTATAAGTATTGGCACTTCCAGATGAGAACACAAACATTTTTTTAAATATTACTTTTATATTTCTTTATTATTGTGAAGCTGCTTTCAAACAATATGTAGCCTATAGTTTAAAGCACTATTTAAATATGTTTTAACTTGACATGATGGAGATATTGCATGCTAAACAATCATTTGGGAGCAATTTAGAACCACAAAATAAATTTTTTTGTAATAATAAGTGTCATATAAAAGTTTTTTTTTAGTAAGGTCGTAAGATTCATAAGGTTTTTGCTATGATTTGATTTAGAATCAAGGTTACTTACCTGAGTGTTACAGATAATTGGTCTGCTATTCTGTTTGAAAGGCATTGGAGTCGGTGAAATGTAGTGGAAAATAAGCTTACCTCTTTTCAGCTGATCCCAGAAAATAAAATATTCATATAACACGATAAAACACACTTGCATTTTACTACTTATATACAGTAGCCTATAATTTATATGATTTGATATACATGTTTCAAGGCAAGTAAGACTAAATTAATTAATTACTGGCAAAGATACCCTCGTTACACGTAGTTACAGGGTAACTACATCATCTACGGGCTGTAAATTAAAGTGGTGCTTGTTACCCCCTTGTTACACGTAGTTACAGGGTAACTACATCATCTACGGGCTGTAAATTAAAGTGGTGCTTGTTACCCTTGTTACACGTAGTTAAAGGGTAACTACATCATCTGCGGGCTGTAAATTAAAGTGGTGCTTGTTACCCCCTTGTTACACGTAGTTACAGGATAACTACATCATCTGCGGGCTGTAAATTAAAGTGGTGCTTGTTACCCTTGTTACACGTAGTTACAGGGTAACTACATCATCTGGGCTGTAAATTAAAGTGGTGCTTGTTACCCCCTTGTTACACGTAGTTACAGGGTAACTACATCATCATCATCATTGAAAAATGTTTTTGTGTTCTCATCTGGAAGTGTCAATACTTATACAATTATGCAATACTTACAGTATAGTTATTTGTAATTTTCCATGTTGTTAGGTATAGTATGCCATAAGTACCATGTAATATTAGAATAGTTAGCCCTTAGTTATAAAATACTTACAGTATACTTATTTGTAATTTTCCATGTTGTTACCCCTTTATTCCCCAAACTTGACATGTTTTTTGCCTAAACACATACAACATTACAGTATAATTACAAAAAAATTACCCTGTAAATTCGATTTCATTATGCAGTACTTTCCGAGCTAGTTACCCCTTTATTCTCACAATATTACATATTGTTCCCTTATACCTACACCTACTTACTTTATAGTTACACTATAAATACAAAATAATTACCCTGTAAATACGATTTCATTACGCAGTACTTTCCGTGCTAGTTACCCCTTTATTCTCCCAATATTACATATTGTTCCCTTATACCTACACCTACTTACTTTATAGTTACACTATAATTACCGAAAATTACCCTGTAAATTCACTTTAATTACGTGGTACTTTCCGGGCCGTAATCTAAAGCGTTACCGAAAAATAATATCATATTTGAGCGGAGATCATGTGACTGTTACGGGTGTGTAGTGCAGCAGAGATGAGGAGATCCAGGTCTTCCAAACAGATAGGCTTTTATTCCAATGAACATAACACAGAACACCTAACACCTCTTTAACATAACGTGAGACCGGACAATGAGTGACTGAACAAGGAGGAACTTAATGTAAACATTGATGACAAACATAACAAGGGGAACAGGTGACACAGATGACTAAACACAGGTGAACAGAACTAGACTAATGAAGGTTACTATGGTAACAGAACAGTGGGGAAATTAGACAAAGGAACGTGACAAATGAAAACAGGAAGTACATACAGCACAACACGACAGAAACACAGACTGCGTTCGCAACCGCATACTTTCTTGAGTAGGTATATTCAGTTTAACAGCATTGGGTTCAAGAAGTTAAATTGTAACTGAACTGCGCAGTGCACACAATTTGATGCTTAAATTATGTTCTAATGAATGGGTCAAACACGTTTGCAAAAACGGCCTAGTCCACTTGAATTTGTTTGGACTGTTCTCTCCATTATATATTTACTAAATGTAGATTTAAAAAAAAAAACAATGGGAAATTAGGCATTTCCATTAACGATGTTATGCAACAAACTTTTTTTTCTTAAATGTTGTTTGAATTTTTTTTTTTTTTTTTACCATTTTGGCATTTTGGCTTGGAATTTCGTTTGTTGAAAATATGAACTGAATTAAGAAATGCTTTTGAAATTAAAAGCTTTGCGTTTAATAAACAAAATACATTTGTATTTAGAGTGCATGCAAAAAAATCCATTCCCTAAATAATATAGGTTTATGTGTTGGCTATCCCAGCCACCGCAATAGCCATTATTTTTAATGGAAGGAGACGCGTGTTATTCAAGCTTTGATTAAAATTAAAAGAGAAATGTTTGAATTTGCTTGAACTTAAATGTTGTTTGAATTTTTTTTTTTTTTTTTACCATTTTGTTATTTTGGCTTGGAATTTCGTTTGTTGAAAATATGAACTGAATTTAGAAATGCTTTTGAAATTAAAAGCTTTGTGTTTAATAAACAAAATACATTTGTATTTAGAGCGCATGCAAAACAATTCCGTTCCCTAAATAATTTGCTGTTATTGTGAGTGTACACAAATAAAAGTAGACCGTTTATAGTTTAGTTTAAACTATAGTATAGAAAGTTTTTAGTTTCAAAAGCATTTCTAAATTCAGTTTATATTTCCAACAAACGAGATTCCAAGCCAAAATAACAAAATGGTAAAAAAAAATAAAAAAAATTCAAAAATTGTACTCTATTAATTTTAATCAATGCTTGAATAACACGCCTATGTCTCCTTCCATTAAAAATAATGGCCAGTGCGGCTGCTGGGATACACATACCAAAATATGTGGCATTATATTTGGAATGACTTATGAGAGGAAAAACAAACATTTTAGTCGCATAACATAATGGAAACGCCATCCTTTCGCAATAGTTTGATATTGACATTTAGGAAATACCGCAAGGGTTTTAAGAAAATCTGTAATGGAAACGCTGCTACTGTCACACGCACGCTCTCATGCAAAGAAAGATATTGGAGGTTACTTCATAATACAATTTAACAAGCAGAATAATACAGCATAACGATATACATTTTTAGCCTTTTGTCTTTTAACTAGCTATTATGGTATTTTGAAGGACAAAAACATAAACTATTAGCTATATATATATATATATATATATATATATATATAATACGTGTGTGTCTGAGGGTGCACACAATAATATCCTTAATTGTAATGTACATGTTTTAAATAATAATTTGACAGACAGAGATGAAACCTCATGGTAATTTATTGAATTCACAATATTTAACTATAGGCAATGTGAGTAAATGAATAAGTTAAATTAATTTCTTTTCAAGAAAAGATGAATAAAGATGACTTGTTTTGCTGACAAAAAAATATGAATGAAATGAAAATAATAATAAAAGAAAACATTCCAATGAATAAATTAGTTTATATACAAGTATTAATTTAACATGAATCAACTTAGACTGCACAAATGCAGTGTTCTAACAAACTATGTACATCAACAGATGGCGATCCCCACATCATCTTAATGCCACCTGAACAGAGCTGTGCCAATTCTGCAGCTGTATTTTGATGAGGCATTTGACCTACGAAATGACCTCCGTCTTTCTCGCCAGTCCATCATGTCCCTCACTGCTGCAATTAGGCTGGATTCCGACCATGGGTGGGAAAGGGACATTGAGGTGCTGGTATTCCTCTTCTGGCTTGGTCATGCAGCATCCTTCAGGGTGGTGTCTCGGACCTTCGATATCCCTAAGTCCTCTGTGCATGACATTGTGCACAGAGTGAGCACAGCAATCATCCGAATTTTGAGGAGGGTGATTGCGTTCCCGACCGGAAAATGACCTGGTGGCGGTAGGAGAAGGTTTTGCCCAGCTGGCTGGGTCACCAGCTTTCAGCTCAGCAGTTGGGGCAATTGACGGCTGTCACATCCGTGTTAAGCCACCAGCAACTACCGCACAGTGCTACCTGAACAGGAAGCTGTTTTACTCCATCCATCACTGACCATCAGGGGAAATTTATCGACACCTTTGAGGGATATCCTGGGTCTATGCACGATGCCAGGGTGCTGAGGAACAGCCCAGTCTACACTGGCATCCTTTATCCCCCTACAGGCAAGTGCATCCTTGGGGATGGTGGCTATCCTTGCCAGAGTGCACCCATCTGCCTCATCACCCCTTACAGAGAGCCTGTACAGAACCCTCACAGAACCATCACTTTAACAGCAAGCACTCCCGTGGTCGGACTATCATTGAGAGAGCTTTCGGATGATGAAAACTCGCTGGCGCTCAGTTTTCTTTAAGGCCATTGAAATAACTTGGAAATGACTTTGTGCCAGAAGTCATTGCATGCTGTGCTGTGCTCCACAATATCGCTCTACAAAATGGGGACATCATTGAGCCAGAGGTTGGGGAGAATAATGATGGTGCCCCCCCTGAAGCACAGAACCCCGAAACAAGATCAGGAGAACATGTGCGGAACAATCTGGCTGCTGCAATATCTGCTCCTAACGTTTGTGTTTCAGCTCTCCTTGAGCACGACTACCTGTAAAACATTTAACAGGCTAATACTTTTGCCCAAAGTATTATATTATTTGATTATAGCTGTGTTGTAGTTTCTTCCTCCTAAATGCTATTTTTGTTTATCTGGTGGAAAGTGTCAATAAATATTCTTTCCTCTATATATGTTTATTTTATTATCGTTTCTGAGCCAGGGGCCTTTATTAACCCCCCCAAGCTTTCAAATTATATAGATTTTGTCAACATTAAATAAGGATAAATATAGGATATAATTGTTTTAAACATGCAGTTTCATATGGGCCCACCGGTGAGCCAGTGACAGTTACAGCAGCTGTAAAACATCAGCATTGCATCTGAGAAAGCTGAAGGAGCTAATCCAGGAGCTGGAGGAGAGGGAGGCTGAGAGAGAGCGAGAAGCAACAGAGAGGGAGGAGAGACGATTGCCTGCAGCTGTCCTGATCAAGTTATTTCAGAATTACTTCAAAATTACAGACAGGTGTGTTTAATCACAATTGAAACTAAGGACTAGACATGGGTATCCCTGTGTGGTGTTTATAATCTACAGGTCCTTCTAAAAAATTAGCATATTGTGATAAAAGTTCATTATTTTCCATAATGTAATGATAAAATTAAATTTGGCACTGTGAGCAGGTGCCAGGTCGTGCTGAAAAACGAAATATTCATCTCCATAAGGCTTTTCAGCAGATGCATTGCTAGCTGCATTGACCCTGCCCTTGATAAAACACAGTGGACCAACATCAGCAGCTGACATGGCACCCCAGACCATCACTGACTGTGGGTACTTGACACTGGACTTCAGGCATTTTGGCATTTCCTTCTCCCCAGTCTTCCTCCAGACTCTGGCAACTTGATTTCCGATTGACATGCAAAATTTGAGCGACAGTCCAGTGCTGCTTCTCTGTAGCCCAGGTCAGGCACTTCTGCCGATGTTTTTGTTCAAAAGTGGCTTGACCTGGGGAATGCGGCACCTGTAGCCCATTTCCTGCACACGCCTGTGCACGGTGGCTCTGGATGTTTCTACTCCAGACTCAGTCCACTGCTTCAGGTCCCCAAGGTCTGGAATCGGTCCTTCTCCACAATCTTCCTCAGGGTCCGGTCACCTCTTCTCGTTGTGCAGCGTTTTTTGCCACACATTTTCCTTCCCACAGACTTCCCACTGAGGTGCCTTGATACAGCACTCTGGGAACAGCCTATTCGTTCAGAAATTTCTTTCTGTGTCTTACCCTCTCGCTTGAGGGTGTCAATTATGGCCTTCTGGACAGCAGTCAGGTTGGCAGTCTTACCCATGATTGCAGTTTTGAGTAATGAACCAGGCTGGGAGTTTTTAAAAGCCTCAGGAATCTTTTGCAGGTGTTTAGAGTTTATTAGTTGATTCATATGATTAGGTTAATAGCACTAATTTTTTTAGATAGGAATTTTGTCATACAGCTCAGTTTTCCTGAGCTGTATGCCAAAATCATCAGTATTAAAACAATAAAAGACCTGAAATATTTCAGTTGGTGTGCAATGAATCTAAAATATATGAAATTTAAATTTTATCATTACGTTATGGAAAATAATGAACTTTTATCACAATATGCTAATTTTTTGAGAAGGACCTGTATATACATTTAGTAGTGAGATAATAGAAAATAATAAAGCTATGTTTGTGTTTGAAGTGTGGGATGTCTTACAACAATCATTAAGTTACATCAAATATCAGCAATTTTATAAAATGTCTTCAATTTACTGAAATATTTAATTACTATAATTATATGTTGACCATAAAAACATATTTATAAATATATTATACACAAAAAAAAAAAAAAGTTTGGGGTATGAATGCTTCTTGTTTATAGGTATGTAAATGAATGAATGATTTGAGAATGCTTTCCATCAACAACAAAAAAAAAAGTATTATAAAGAAAACATTTATTTTTTTGCAATAAAGTCAAGAAGGGCAAGATATTGTTTATCCCTTTCCCTGGTCTCTCACTTCTTTCCTCTCTCTCAACTGCTTCCCGATGCCTTCTTTCTTCGGTTTCTCTGGCTTCTTGTTCCCATCTGTCCTCTCGCTCTCGTCTCTCTCACTCTCTCTGATCCTCCTTCGCCTCCATTTCCCGCCATCGTCTTTCCTCCCTCTCTGTAGCTTCCCGCTCTCTTGCAGCCTCCCTCTCTTCCATCTCCCGGATTAGGTCCTCAAATTTTTTTCTCTTGACCCCCGTTGCTGGCTCAGGGCTCACCGAGGATGAAGAGGCCACAGCAACATCCGGGCCAGATGAGGCAATTAGGGCAGGAGGAGTGATGGAGGGTCTGCCCCCAATCGCCTAATCCAATTTAAATGCAATTTAAATAGTCATTAACTGTTGCATTATTTATAACAAAAACATTATACTTTATATTTCTGTTTTAGGTTTTCCCTTTTTTTTTTTTTTTTTTACAAAAATGTGGCCACTGCTTTGCTCTACCACAAAAGCTCTGCAACAAGTGATCAGAAATCAACAATCAAAAAGTGCTGTAATAAATGTAATAATTATTTTCTCTGTTGTATACTCACTCAAAGCCTTTGATGGCAGCATTTCTTTTTCCAGTGAAGAGGGCTTCATTAGCCACTCTCCACTGGATAAGGCTGCATGTGTGTTCATCAGTCCCTGTATATATGGCATTAGCAAATATATATATGGAAAAGATGTGCATACTTTGATAGGGGGCTTGTTATCTTGCTTTTCATCCAACACAATCGATCCTGAATTTGTCAATGTGTGTAATCATATACAAATAACATCTAAAATTTGTGTTGTGTAAATCCGTTTCTTTAAATAAGTAAAATAAGCATGTATGTGTGTAATGCAAAGTGCTGACAAAAGCTTAGGCCAAATCAATGACATTGTAGCAGGCATACAACAAGCACACAGCTGATGAGTTTTATCTCCCATACTGTCCCCTGTCAAATGTTAAACACACATTTAGGAAATGTCTGTATTGCATATGATTAAGAGTACATTCACACGTTTTTCTTTAAACAAACTTTTGTCCATGTACACAGATAAAGCAATGCTTTTCAAGAAAACGATGTTTAAAAAATCTTCAGAAGTATGTGTGCTTATGCTGCCTTCACGTGCTCTCGGAATTATCGTAAATATGAGTTTCCTAAGTAAAAACTGAATATGATGAGCTCGTAATCACGACTTTAGAAGTGGTAATCAAACTTCTGATAGCATGTGAAGGTGCCAGAAACTAAGCACAACTGGCGAGTTGGCTATATGAAAATGCAATGTTTTACAGCTATTATTTAATATAAATGTATGTCTTAATTAAAACCAACAGTTTCCTCCTCGGTTGTTAAATAAGTGAAATTTAAATAAAATTAACTGCAGTTCAGTTTTGTTGTACCTACACTTGAAAACAGCTGCGTCTCTGTCCTCTGCCATGTTCAAAAATGACGATTCCCCATGGCCTCATGGGATATTAAAGTGTCCATCAGATGCACACTTCAGAATCTGGGCGGACACAGTAGTCCATCCGGGGATCTCTCGCCTACTGTTTTATTAATACTGAGGTTTTCGGACATACTACTCCTTTCCCGTACTGTTGTCTCCTATTTTATAGTAGGTATGTAGGCATAAACGGATGCAACTTAAGTTCACGCACGTCCGAATCTCGCGAGAATTAGTTAATCAGCCAGGTAATTCTCGCCCACTCTTTTATGAATACTGAGGATTCGGACATACTATTTGCTCGCCTACTGCTTTTTCCATACTAGAGAAGTATGCGGTTTCGAACGCAGCCACAGATTTGTAACAGTGACGTATTACACGTACACGAGTTGTGTATAGAGGGCCTACCAAGATCGCGGTATGAATGGGCAGAATTTTTCGAGCTCTCAGCACCAAACTCAGTTAAGTAGGGTACAACAGAATTTTCAAAGATCTTTCGATTTTAGCAAAAGCGTACATCATTTCGGAGTGTTACGGTAGAAGATGGAATCTGAAACTACACGGTATCCCAGAAGCAGTGAAGGAAAATGTTCGCGAAAAGGTGATTTGCATCTGTCAAGAAGTGTTACCGCAAGAAAGAGATCAGCTGCCAGCAGTGATAGATGTTGCGCACCGCTTGGGGTTCAAGCGTCCGAACAAGTCGAGGCCTCGAGCTGTCATTGTTTGCATCGTTGTGAGGCGATACAGGGAAGCAGTGTGGATATCTGCAAAAAACAACCCGTTCCTTCGAGATCGTGGCTTGCACTTCACTGAAGATCTAACAAAGGAGGATAGGGAATCAAGGCAGAAACTGTGGCCAGTGATCAAAAAGGCAAGAGAAGAGGGCAAATCGCCATACTTTGTTGGCGGTCGAGGCTTTGGAAATCCTTGTGGAAATCACATAATTAATGGACTTAAATTGCAATCTAAGACTCAAAGGTTGGTCTGTATGTCAAAAAAAGTGACCAGCAACAACCATCCCTATGTTGATTTCTTGTTGTGCTTTTAGGAACGTTAAGAAATTGCCTAATAGAAAGGATAATGGGTAGCTATCGTAGTTGTATTTGTTTCTTAATGGGTGCTGATCTTGATTCTTATAGGTTATTATATTCATCTAAAGGTTTTCTTAAAATACTTTGTATGTTCAATTTGTTCTATTAAACCTGTTGGATTTATCTCTAATATCCTTTAACGCTAGGGGATTGCGTAATAATATTAAAAGGAAAGCATTATTTATATTTGCTAGACAATTCAGGGATGATTTCTGTTTCATACAAGAATCTCATTCAGTTATTGATGATGCCAAATTCTGGAATTCTCAATAGGGGACTTCAATATGGTTTTTCCATGGTTCTGAACATTCAGCGGGGGTAATACCACTTAAGAATAGGTTTAGTGGCGAAGTTGTGCTATCTTTATGTGATTCAGAAGGTCACTTTGTTTGTTTACTACTAAATTATAATGACATGTTTATTATTACAGCTAATGTTTATGGGTACAATAGGAAGTCAGAAAATGACAATCTTTTGGGGGTTATAGAGAATACATTTAAAGGTTGGTTAGACAAATATCAAAATGCTTATATTATAATGGGAGGGGATTTTAATGGGATGGTGCAGGACTATGCTGTAGATAAATGCCCACCAGGTAGTCTAAACTATACAAACACTAATCTCAAAAATGAATCTTAACTGATCACAGAGCTATTTATATAAATGTGAAGCTTTTTTTATACCAATATAAAAAATTTAATTTATACCAATCTTCATATTGGAAACGAAATAATTCCCTTTTGCAGCATAAGGAGTTCCAAAAGAAAGTTAAAGATTTGATCTCTAGTTATTGGATTAAAGCCAAGATGGAAAATACATTTAGCACAAATTGGGAACTACTAAAGTTTGAAATTGGCAAATATATGAGAAAATATTCTTCCTTTATGGCCAAAAGTAAAAGAGCCAAAGAAACAAGAATAATAATAAGAATAACAAATGTGTCTCAGAAACATCCAGACTCTCTCCTAGAGGATTAAAACATTTAAAATGCTTGAGTTATTGAGTAAATTAGATGATATGTATAAGAAAAAATTTAAAGGTGCCTTTATTCATTCAAAAAGAAAGTGGCTAGAGGAAGGAGAACAAAACTCACATTATTTTTTCAATTTAGAAAGGCGTAATTTTGTTAGTAACACCATTAGTAGGTTAAACATTAATCAGGTTGTGACAGATGATTATAAAGTAATTTCTCAGTATTGTAGTGAATTTTATAAAAAATTGTATTCCTCTAATTACTCTCAGGTAACAGCGGAAGCCTTTTTGAATTCGTTGAAAATTAAACCAATTGATAAACATGAAAAGGACACTTGTGATAAACCTATTACAATTTCTGAATTGACGGATGCAAACGGCTCCTTTTTGCAAACGGATGCAAACGGCTCCTTTTTGCAAACGGCTCCTTTTCTTGTAGAGTTATTTACTGAAAGCATTGAGAGACAGTATCTTCCACCCACTTTAACACAAGGTTTAATTACATTGCTTTCCAAACCAAAAAAAGACAAATTGTATATTGATAATTGGCGCCCCATATGTTTATTAAAAAATGATTATAAATTGCTAGCCCTAATTCTAGCTAGAAGATTGAAAACAGTACTGGATTATATAATTGATGAATCACAATCCGGATTCATGAAAAAACGGCATTTAACAAATAATATAAGATTAGTTTTAGATGTCCTGGATTATTCAGAATTGATTAGTGATAATGGGTTTATACTGTTCTTAGACTTTTATAAAGCATTCGATTCAGTACAGCATCAATTAATCTTTGACACACTTAAGAAATTTGATTTTGTTTTTGTTTTTTTTCTGCATCAATTAAAACACAATACAAATGGCAATTGTTCTATTAAGTTATTAAATGGAACTTCCCCTAGATTCGATATTACTAGAGGAATTCAGCAGGGGTGTCCTGTCTCTCCATACCTCTTCTTACTAGTGAGTCAGCTTCTTTCTTCTCATATCAAATCAAGTCCAATGAGAGGAATCACTATTGTTGATAGAGAGATAAAAATAACCCAGTCAGCCGATGACACAACACTTTTCATACAGAACAAAAAACAAATATCTGTGGCTACTGAATTAATCGGTGAATTTTCAAAGGCATCTGGTTTATATTTAATTTTGGCTAAATGTGAACTTTTGGCCATCAAGGAATGTTCTGAATCATCTTATTATGGAAAAAATGAAGTTCAGTTATTGGGAATAATCATTACTAAAGATCAGCACAGAAGATGTTTGCTAAATTTCAATCCTATTTTTTAAAAAACTAAATGGAAATTAAATAATTTTAATTACAAAGGCTGAGCGTATTTCTAGACTAAATTATGCAGCAATGGCTTTACATATTAATAACAAATTATGTAAAGAGATTGATAAAATATTGTTTGACTTTATATGGAAAAACTAAATACATTACATAAAGAAAACAGTTATTATGAATTAATATGAAAATGGCGGCCTAAATTTTTTGGATTTTGAAATGTTAAATAATACATTTAAAGTTAATAGGCTTAGTCAAATTGTTAGAAATCCCAACTCAATTTGTAACTTTATCCCCTCCCATATTTTTTCAAACTTTGGTAATATAAATTTTCTTCTTAGCTGTAATTATAGTATTGACAAAATACCTATAAAACTATCTGAATTTCATCTTCAAGCCTTTTTATCATGGTCGTTGATCTACAAACACAACTTTTCACCACATAAGTATTATAAATGGAACAATAGGGATATATTATATCAACACAAATCATTATTTTTGAAACATTGGTTTGATAATGGCATTATACTTGTGGATCAGTTATTTAATTTAAATGGCTTTCTTTTCAGCTCCGCGAGCCGAGTGCTGTGAGTGTGATTTTGAAAACATGTGGAAACAGCGCCCTCTGCTGGCTGTAGTCTTCAGCCTCTGGCTCCGATGACGCAAAATTACAATATTTGCGTCATCGGAGGAATTTTTCCAGAAACAAAATACATAATTCTCTTGTCTCAGGGTCATATGAGGGGGGAAAGTACGATAATTTGAATATACTCCCGGGTTTCTACTGATACAAAGCTTAATGCTAATCGCTGAAGTAACCCTTTAATGGCAAAATTCCATGATCATAAGTGTACATTTTCATGTAAAAAACCTTGTTTTATATTATTCAAGAAAGAAATGGAGCATTATATTGAATCAATCCAGTTTTATGTGAAGCAAAAAGCAGTTAAAATTTTGAAAAAATTTAAACTTTTCAATGTTTTTATGTAGGTTTAGTCTAAGCCCTACCCCCTAGTGTCTGATACATTTATGATGTATTATCCTGTATTCTGTAAAAAAAAAAAGTTGTAATAGTTTGTCTTAATAAAAAAATTAAAAAAAAACACGAGACGAGACTGATGCAAAATGGGATAAAAAAGGTTTATATTGTTAAAATGCATTTAATATTGTTAAAAACAATTTTATAATACTTTAAGATTGATGATGATAAATCATTATAGAATGATGGTTGCCGATTTAAGCGTGGATGTGTATGGCACCATGTAAAGTTAGACATGAAAACATTAGACCCCCATTTAAATGTTCTAAAAGTGTGATATATTTAGTAATCTATGCAGAGTGTTTGTGTTTCATGGACTCTTGTTAATTATTTTAATAAGAGGTGAGCAGTAATAATTGTAATGGCAATTAAAATTAACTCAGTTGCATTACTGGATAAGAGACAAACCTTAGCCAATTGTCTTTATAAAGATTTATTTCTTGCAAGAAAGAGCCACAGTCAACACAGTTGTCACCGGTTGAGCTGACTGGGAACCTTGGGACCGGAATTTGTTGCACGGGGAGAGACTTCCGGTGAAACACCGGGCCAGTTCCGGTGGCACATCATGGCCGCCGACATTGACGAGCGCCAGCCGTAATCACTAATCAGACCATCATTAGGAACACATGTGAGAAGAGGTATATATAAGGAGAAGCGGGAAGGCGGTAAATGCATGTCGACCATGTCAAAATATAAGAAAAATTATAGTGGAAATGGACCAGAGATACTAGTTAGTGTAGATGATACGGATGTGGAAGATGAACAAATGGAATTAGGAAAGACAGGAGAAGACAGGAATTTAGATATAAGGGAAGAGGTAGGTACAAAGAAAAGAAAGAAAAAACATCAGGTAGAGGTAAGAGGGTCAGGGGAGAGTGGAAATGAACAGGAGGTGAGGAATGTAAATTTGGATGAGTTGAAGGTAATATTGAAATTTAAAGAGGATGGTGGAATACAAAAGGTAAGTCCAATTGTATTAACAAAAGAGTTGAGGAAAGTAGTTGGAGAAATTAAGATGGCAAAAGTGTTAAGTAATGGAGAATTGATGATTGTTTGTAATAGTGAAGAGCAAAGAAGGAAAGTGATGAAGATTAAAGTAATGTGTAAGCAGGAAGTGGTGAGTAGTAAGATTGTAGGACAGAGGCAGTGGGTAAGTGGAGTAATATCTGGAGTGCCATTAGGAGTGTCTATGGAAGAGCTTAAAAGTAACATTGGCGGAGGTAAAATAGTTGGTGCTAGGAGACTGTTTATGAGTAGAGAAGGGAACAGAATGGAGAGTCTCTCTGTTGAGCTTAGGTTTGATGGAGTTATTTTGCCAGATAAGGTCAAGCTTGGATTTATCAGTTATTCCGTGAGGCCTTTTGTGCCTCCTCCTTTAAGATGTTATAATTGTCAAAAATACGGGCATGTGGCTATGGTGTGTAAAGCGAAGAAACAATGTGCAAGATGTGGGGGGGAACATGATTATGGCAAATGTGAAGGAGCAGGACCAAAATGCTGCAACTGTGGGGGAGCATAGTGTTGCGTTTGGAGGATGTGAGGTGAGGAAGAAAGCAATTGAAGTACAGAATGAGAGAGCCAAGAGGAATATAACGTATGCAGAGGCTGTTAAAGTGGTTGATACAAGGAATAGAGAGAAAGGAAAAGAGAGGGAAGTGCAAAAGAGAGGAGAATTGAGGAAATATTAGAGAAGCAAGGTAGGATTACGGAAGAGACAATGATTGTAAGTAAAGTAAATTTCTTGTTGTTCATAGCTGAAGTAATTAATTGTACTGCACAGACTGAAAAGAAGACAACTAAGATTCAAATTATAGTCAAGGCAGTAGAGAGATTCTTGGGAGTAAAGGATATATCATGGGAAATGGTTAGGGATGGGCTAATTAGTGAGATACAGTCCAGCCAGGAAGCATGGTTTGGCTAGGAGGATGATTTTAATTTTACAATGGAATGCAAGAAGTCTTGTGGCTAATGGATTGGAGTTTAAAGGTGTTATTAATGAGATGGAAGTTAAACCGGATCTGATATGTATACAAGAGTCATGGCTTAAACCTAGATTTGATTTTGTTATTAAAGGATATGTGAGTGAGAGAAGAGATAGAGAGGAGGGAAATGGTGGAGGGTGTATTACTCTGATTAAGGAAGGCATGCAATATAGAACATTAGGCAAAGGTGTAACACAAGAATATGTTGTAGTAGAGGTATGGGTGAATGGAAAAAAGTATGTAATAATAAACTTTTATAATCCTTGTAGGAAATTAGTGTTGAGTGAGTTAGAGCAAATAGAGAGTCTTAATGAAGATAGGGTAATTTGGTGTGGGGATTTTAACGCACAGAGCATGTTATGGGGAGGTATAGTGACAGATTGTAATGGAATGGTGGTGGAAGATTTGATAGATCAGAGAAATTTGGTGTGTCTGAATGATGGGGATAGTACAAGAATAGATGTGGCTACAGGTAAAGAGTCTGTGTTAGATCTAACAATGGTGTCTGATTCAATTGCAGGGAGTGCTGAGTGGGAAATATTGCGACAAGATACTATTGGGAGTGATCATTATCCAATAATGATATCTGTTAGTGTGAATGTGAGAGGAAGTAAGGCGAGTCAAGGAAATGTTGGTAGATGGAGGTTTGATAAAGCGAATTGGGAAGAATTCATGAGTCTGAGTGAAGAGGGATTAAAGAGTATTATAGTAGAACCAGATAGATCAGTAGAAATGATTAGTGATGATGTTGTTTATGCCATTCAAGAAGCAGCAAATAAATATATACCAAAAGGGAAAGGAGGTAGGAAGAATAAAATAGTTCCATGGTGGACGGAAGAATGTACTAGTGCAATAAGAAGGAAAAGGAAAGCATTTAGGATGGTTAAGAAAACACATAATTTTCAAGATTTAATAATGTACAAACAAGCACAAGCTGAGGTAAGGAGGATAATAAGGAAAGTCAGAAAACAGTATTGGATGGCTTACTGTGATGAGATAGGAAGAATACACCAGTAGAGGAAGTATGGGGTATGATTAAGAAAATGAAAGGGATTCAAAAGTGTAATGGGTATCCAGTTTTAAGTATGGAGGAGAAATAGCTGTGGAGGATGGAGATAAAGTGGAAATGTTTTTAAAGGCATTTATAAAGTAAATAGTTCAGACAATTTGACTGAACAGAGTAAGGAAATGAGGAAGGGTGTGATGAAGGAATATCCGGATATAGAGAAGAAAAAGGGGCTGAAGATAATTTGTTAGATGTACCATTTTCTATGAGTGAGTTAAAGAATGCAGTAAGAAGAATGAAACAATCCACTCCAGGAGTGGATGGGATTAGTTACAGTATGATGAAGCATTTTAGTGAAACATCTATGGAAGTGATTTTAACATTTTATAATAGAATATGGATAGAGGGTATAATTCCTCAAAGTTGGAAGGAAGCATTAATTATACCTATTAAAAAGCCTGGGAAAGATCCAAGTAATCCTATAAATTATCGTCCAATAGCATTAACTTCTCATTTATGTAAGGTAATGGAGAGAATGATAGCTGATAGATTGACTTATCATTTGGAAAAAATGAATTGTTTTTTTCTTATCAAAGTGGATTTAGGTGTGGCAGAGGGACTATGGATCCAATAGTATCTTTAGAGGATGAAATAAGAAAGGCATTTATAAATAAGGAAAGTGTCTTTGCTGTTTTCTTTGATATAGAAAAGGCTTATGATATGTTGTGGAAAGAGGGGTTATTAATAAAGTTACAGAAAATGAGTATAAAAGGAAGAATGTATAATTGGATAAAAGAGTTTTTAATTGGAAGAAGTATTTGAGTAAAGGTGGGTGGAGCTATATCATTAAGTGGAGCAATTGAAAATGGTACACCTCAGGGCAGTGTAATAAGTCCACTTTTATTTATTATCATGATTAACGATGTTTTCTCAAGGATTGATAGAAGTATGGGGAAATCATTGTTTGCTGATGATGGGGCTATCTGGTTTAGAGGAAAGAATATAGATTATAACACAAAGAAATTGCAAGGTGCGCTAAATGAAGTTGAAAAGTGGTCAGGGGAAAATGGTTTTAAGTTTTCAGTGGAAAAGACAAAAATAATACTTTTTACTAAATTGAGAAGGAATGTGGATGTTAAGTTAAAATTATACAAAAAAAGAATTAGAGCGTGTAAGTATAGTAAGATTTCTAGGAGTTTGGTTTGATAGTAGATTAACTTGGAGAGAGCATATTGAAAAAATGGTAGGAAGATGTAAGCGTGTAGTGAATGTAATGAGGTGTATTTCAGGTCAGGAATGGGGAGCAGATAGATTGGCTTTAAAAACTATATATATATATCTATGATAAGATCTATAATTGATTATGGTTGTATTGTATATGGTTCTGCAAATAAATCTCATTTAATTAAATTAGAGAGAATTCAGTCTCAAGCACTAAGAATTTGCTGCGGAGCATATCTAACTTCTCCAGTTTCGGCTCTTCAGGTAGAGATGGGTGAAATGCCTTTGCAGATAAGAAGACAGCAATTAATGGCATCTTATTGGGCAAATTTAAAAGGTCAGAGTGAGGATCACCCGACAAGGAAAGTAATGAGTCCTAGTTGGGAATATGAGAAGAGAGAGTGTAATAGCTTTGGATGGAGTGTGAGGAAATTGGTTAGTGATATGAGATTGGAGGAGGTTGGATATGCTCCAATAATTCCTTTATCTCCAGTACCATTATGGGTCATGCCCCAACCAGAAGTAGATTTAAGTTTATTAGAAAAAAAGGCAAAAGGAGGGTTCATATGAAACAGAAGTATATAATGTAAGGGAGTATATTGGGTCAAGATATGGGAAGTATATGCAAATTTTTACAGATGCTTCAAAAGATTCAAAAACTGGTCATGTGGGTTCTGCATTCATTATTCCAAAGGTTAAAGTGTATAAGAGTAAAAGGATATCAGATTGTTTATCGGTGTATACTGGAGAGATGTTTGCATTAATTATGGCAATAAGGTGGATTAGGGAAGTTAAAATATCCAAGGCAGTAATATGTTCAGATTGTAGTTCAGCTCTAATAAGTTTGAAGGAGATAAAGTCAGAAACAAGACAAGATATGGTTATAGAGATAGTTCAAGAATTATATTCAATTAAACAAGCTAATTTAGAGGTACAGTTTTTGTGGGTTCCAGCTCACATTGGGTTGAGAGGTAACGAGGAGCGGATGCATTAGCAAAAACGCAATAGAACGAGAAGAAATAGTAGATATACAGATTTTATTTAGCAGGTCAGAAATTAAATCAATTATTAAAACCATATTTTGAAATTATGGCAGCAGTATTGGGACAATGAACTAAAAGGTAGACATATGCATCAAATAGAGTCAACAGTGGGTAAGGGAAGAATATCAGGTAGGAGTAGGAGTGAAGAGAATATGATTACAAGACTGAGATTGGGACATACAAGATTGAATGGTACATTGCACTTAATAAGTAAGCATCCAACAGGTTTATGTGAGGTATGTGAGGTGAGTGAAACAGTTGAACATGTAATAATGCACTGTAGGAGATATAAGGTTGAAAGGAAAGAGTTGAAGGAGGAATTAAATAAAATAGGAGTAAAGTTGAGTGTTCAAAATTTATTAAAATCAGATAGGAGTACAATACATTTATTGGTAGAGTATTTGTTAAGCACTGGGTTAAATAAGCGTATTTAGAGTGGGTTTTTATTTAATTAATTTATTTTCTATTTATCTATATATATATATATTTTTTTTCCTGTCATGGGGGCTGAGAGTGGACGGAGGAGCTGAACACGAGCCGGATGAAATTCGATGATGTCTCCATGCGGGTAAATAAGAGGAATTTAGGTTGGGTATAGGAGGTGTCACTGGTCCATTTCAGCTATAGGTGGCGGTAATGCACATATTTGTTTGCGATCCGCCGTAAAATCTTAATAAGAAGAAGAAGACAAAGGGGGGTTGCTTCTTGTTGTTACTTGTGTGTTTGTGGTTCACTTGGGGTTTCCCTGGACGTCAGTGTAAAGGATGAAGCAGCAACAGTAACCAATACGAGTGTGGTGATGTTTATACTTTGAAGACGGGTGAGTGACTGGCAAATGGGATCAAGAGAACTAAGGATATTGCTGAAGATCTATGCTATTATCAAGAGAGAATTTAAGTGCTCCTTTCATTAATCTATGGAAAAGGGTGGTGCAAGGATTTATCAAGAACATTCTGGATACTGACTTGTGTTTGTTGGCAGTGTGTATTGGTTCCCTCGCTGTGAGTCACAGAGACCAAGGAAGGAACCGGGCTGGAGGGGGTTGTTCTTGTGTGTGAAGTGGTGTGACATTGCAGTGTCTGAAAGTGTGAAGTGTACACATGTGAAGAGTTGTAGTATTGAACCATGCACGAGGTGGGTAATCTAACCATTACCAACACTCTGTAATCTTTGTTCGGGGAAGTCTACCCAGGGGGCATCAATAATTTAATCTGATCTGCCGGTTGTAAAGCTGTGTCCAGGTTCCTAGCCGCCTGTTGGTGCATTGGAGGAGAGAGGAGCTCGGCCTCGTGCTGGAGGAGAAGAACCGTACTTCAGCTTATGGGATAATTCCTGACTACCGTTCTAAAAGCAGAAAAGCCCAGTCATCTCACCCAGTCTAAAGATTCCCTTCCTGGAGGCTGCCACATGCTCACTGCCTGTCCTGTGAAAGGAGGAAGCCGGTTAGTAACTGTTGGATTTCATGTTCCCCGACTGTGTTCGGTGTACACATGAAGTTGCTGTGTGCTGCGACGAGTCCCTCGTCGGAAATCGGGTCTGCTCCTGCCCTGCAATAGGAATACTTTGAATTAACAACCGTCCTGTGAACCATTATTCTGAGGAGAGAGTCTGCTCGCCACCGTAACTCACCTACTGCTGGTCCATGACCGAGCCACCCTGTGAACCATTATTCTGAGGAGAGTCTGATGCCACCGTAACTCACCTGCTGCTGGTCCATGACCGAGCCATCCTGTGAACCATTCTTCTGAGGAGAGAGTCTGCTCGCCACCGTAACCCACCTGCTGCTTGCCTCTACTTGCTGCCTGTCTCGGATCTCTTTGATCCTTCGCTGGCTAGATTCCCCTCGTCAGAGGCCAATGTGGGACGCCCTGGAGTGGAGCAGAACCTGGGGTTACCCTGATTTTGATTTTTAGTTTTTAGATTTTAAATAATTAATAAAAAAGAGAAGATTATCACTTGTTGTCCTGCCTGATTGGTGTCTTTTGGTGTCGGCTCCTCCGGAGTGTGGTTCTTGACCCTCGGCCTTGGGAATCCGTTACACAGTCATCAGTGCCTGCATCGAGTGTAACTGAAGACATAACAGAAGTCACAATTTTGTAAAAATGTTTTCCAAAATACTGACTGACTGAATTAAATACATGCAAGTGAACTCCTTATGGTTTAAATAAAAATTATATGTTTGTTCATCAATAAGTTATCACGGGCTATGTGCGGGGTGCCCCCATTATATGTTTTCAACACTGACAGGGAGTCGGAGCCTGCTGGATTTACAACACAAGATCATCCACTTCTCCTGATATGTGACATTTACGTGAGGGAACAGAGTAGAAAATCATTGTGTTAGTTGATCTGTAAAGTTATCACGGGCTGTGGCATCCGCACCGCCATTATGTGTTTACAACACTGACGGAGCCTGCTGGATTTACAACATAAGATCATCCACTTCTCCTGATATAGGGTGAATTCAAGGTGGCTGGGACCCTTTTTGGCATTGCGATGACTTTGGAAAAGTGTCCCAATCACCCTGAATTCACCCTATGTGACATTACGTGAGGGAACAGTGTAGAAAATGACTGTGTTAGTTGATCGGTAAAGTTATCACGGGTTGTGGGTGTCCACACCACCGATAACGTTATGTTTACAACACTGACAGGGAGTTGGAGCCTGCTGGATTTACAACACAAGATCATCCACTTCTCCTGATATATGTGACACTATGCGAGGGAACAGAGTAGAAAATGGTTGTTAGTTGATCAGTAATGTTATCATGGGCCATTATATGTTTAGAACACTGATATCTTTATATATATTAGTATGCAATTACAAACTATATTTAGTTTTTGCTGATATTTTTGTGGTTGACTAATGTAATTTGAAGTGTATGGAACCTAAAATAAACATTAAAAGACACTGAGCTCAGTCAGTCTCTCACTCACTCAGTCTTTGGCTCAGCGCCAGTCTGTGCGCTAAAGCAGATTTTAAATTTTGAATTTGGCAGTTGATCACTGACCAGTGTGATCGTACGCTCCAGGGACCAGCCTAGAATGATCACACGGGTGTGACCGTACGTGTCAAAGGGTTAAGTAACTCACACCTTCATTTTCATATAAATGATCACTCTCTTAAATTTGTCAAAGAAGGAAGAAAATATGCATAAAATATAGTTTTTTTTTTAATGCACCCAGGTTAAAGAAAAACAAAATCCCCTAATTTGTTTCATTCTGGTCCCCGCTAGTTGTATCATCATCATCCCCATCATTGTAAATAGACACCAGTCTCTGTACTGAACTGGAAATACAGAACTATTTTGGATAATTTAATCTCTGCCCCACATCTGCTCCCTGCTCCATCTCCTGGATTGTTGATTGTTTCAGCCTTCAATTGCCATTGTGAACCCACGTGGTCTTCTCAACCTGCACAGAGGAGATATTTCTTTGCAGTAATTCAACATGTCATGTTCACTGTCAATGGAAGTGGTTGTTTAACCTTCCATTCCCATGAATGGTGATTTTCAATTTCAAACTGGCTCAGATTTGCTCTAGGCCCTTTCTCTTTGCCAATTAGTTTTTTAATTGTCCATCCCCAAAAACAGATTTTTCCCATGTGGAATTCCCCCTTTTTGGGACTATTTCAGTCAGTAGAGCTTTTGCCCCTCTTGCCACATTGTGTTGCAGATAACATCTTTTACAAAAAATTTCAGCAAATGCTGTAACCTTTCAATCATTAATTATTTCCCCTGTGGCTGCAACTGCAGCCATTTATCGTAATTTCTCGAAGAAATGTATTGGTATAAAACAGCTCATCCATACACATTCATCATAACAGTTTAGCCATGTTTCTCTTCTCCCATGGCAAAATCTTCTTCTCTGTAACAAAGACAAAACATTGGTGTTTATTTCAGATTACAAAAAAAAATGTCTGGTTCTTTTGACTGCTGCGCTGCCTCGGCCTTCGTAGCCGCATCTGCTCTCGCATTTCCTGTTTAAATAAAATCTTTTTTATTAGTGTGCGCTGCACATTTACAGATCAGCCTGGCCAGGCAAGAAAATTGCATCTAGAAGCGCAGACACAATAGAAGCATTAAGAATTGGGTGGCCCTCAGACAAAAAATTGTAAATCGTTACACTTTTACCTTTCCTCAGCTTGCAGAAAGTTTCCTAAAACATACTGATAACATGTACTCTCCTCCCTAGAGAGGTACAATATCACAGGCAATATTCATCTGGATTATTTAGTGTTTCAGTGAAAGGAAATATAAAATAAATAAAATATAAAAAAAATTAAAGACAAATTCATATTTAATCTCTGGAAGCCGGGCTAAGTGAGCAAAACCCTGTTTCTGCTCTCCCGACATGTTAGGTGTGTGATACCCCCAAAATTCAAACTCAGAAATCAAACACACTTTAGAAAACATTCAGCTTTTATGTCCCCAGTTTCTCACTGTACATCATATTCTTATCAACCTTCCTCCAGTCTGTTGTTTCAACAATTCTTCACAAACCACCCTATTTTTGTTAAAGTCATCATTTCATATTCAATAGCAAAATCACATCACTAATTTTCAGATCATGTTATAAGGTTTAAAGTATACTTTTCTCAATGCCTTGTCCATTAAAACTCTTTAGGCACAAATTCCAAATGACCAAAATCCTAACCATCATTTGGCAGTGATACAAGTCCTCACTATCCTTTCTTTGCCACTTACACTAAAATTGTCATAATTTTACCAAGAACTTACAAATTTCCATAATCTCCATATTATTTTAACTTTGTACTATAAGTCATCATCAATTTCCTTAAAAGCTGTTTTAAGCATTTAAAAAGCATTCGTAGTTCAATATATTTTAGCCTAAGGTGTTCAGAAATCCTGTCAGAAATCTTATTTTTACCACATTAATATTTGGGTCACATCATTTCTCTGGTCACATTATTCCTCTATCAAGTACCACTGTTTCATTACCATTTATCTCTACTGCTCTGCAGAAATCCAAAATAGTATTGTCTTCATATCTCAATGCCAGTCACACAGAAAGCCTCACAGCCTCTCGTTTTTCTCTTACATTTAATTGTAGTTCTCCATATAAATCAATGTCCTGCCTCCTTTTAATTTTAAAGGTTATATTCCGTTGTTCGATAGTCTTCTCAGTCTATAACATAATTACCAGTAACAGACCGAGCTGGATACCAATCCACCTAAAGCTCGTCCCATGTTCTGGATCATCTTTCCATCAGATTGCGTGAGTTTGTGCGAGTTTTTTTGAAGCGGCATTAGGATGCCGTTTGTCCCCGCGGGGTAGCGTCACCTGTGTTGCTCCGCCATGGAATCAGGTATGTACCTACACAGGGTGTCACTGTTGAAGATGTGCTGCTAGCAATCGGGGAAAAATTGGATATGAAAACATTACTACGGCATCCCGGATGAATAAAGCAGTGGTGGTTTTTGTTGAGAAGGAAGATATAGTTAATCAGTTGATAAGCGACGGAATTGTGGTAAGTGGAGATTTTCTTATTATTTCACCGCTGGTTACTCCGACGACTAGAGTTACGATATCTAATGTGCCTCTTTTCTTTCGGAATGATGAAATCGAGTAAGCGTTAACAAGATATGGTAAAATGGCTAGTGAGATTAGGATTATCGCACTGGGGTGTAAAAACACTACTCTGAAACACATGATGTCTTTCAGGCGGCAAGTGTTTATGTTCCTAAACGAACCAGAGTTGGATATTTCGTTTAGAGTCTTGCATGAAGGGAAGGCATATGCTGTATACTGGTAGCATGAAATGTTTTGAGTGTGGGGACATCGGGCATAAAAGGCATGCATGTCCACATAAGGCCCAGGTCAGTGAAGTGGAAGTTAGGCCTAGTACTTCTGCTGCTGGTGAGAGTAGTAAGTCAATTTCTGAGGATGTGCAACCTCAAGCTGCATTACAGAGGAACGTTGATAGTGATAGTTTGATTGAAAATGTTAATGAAATGGTTTATTCTGGTAAAAGTCATGATGTTTCTGAATTGAATGATAAATATGTAATGAATGAAGAAGCAGAAATGGTTAGTGTTGAAAGGGTTTCTGAGGAAAATTCTTGAATGGCAAATTCTGGTGAAATGTGTGAACTGATGCTGATTTGGGGATGAGAGACGATGATGCTTTCTCTGATATATCTGACATTGGATAACAGTGTGGAAATGTGGACGATGTATATACATTGCAAGATATAAATGGTTTTCTAGATGTGACCTCCGGTAGAACCATTGAAGTTAAAGATTTTTTTCCTGGCTTAGATAAATGTTTTCATACAGTAAAATTGTTGCAGAGAAATGTTAGCTTTGAGGTTTTAAGTAAACAAAAAAGGTTCAGGTTAAAGATGATGATAACAAAGTTAAGAAGGGATAAAGCAGGTGCCTCACAAAAAAGATCAAATGTTTAAGTCACATGAGGTGAATCACTTTTTTTGCTTTTTTGTTCTTTTTCTGTCCTCTATATATTTTATTTTTTTCTATTGAGCTTTTGAGTGGGGGTAGGGATGTGAACAAATTGCTAATGGTAGCGGAGTTATTTAGTATCAAAAAGGTAAACGTACACAGTAAAAAACAGTGGGTTATTTATTTAACCCAACCGTTGGGTTACACATATTGGGTCAATATGTTGGGTTATTTTACAAAAATGTTGGGTCATTTTAACATTGTTGGGTTATTTTTAATAATAACCCTGCCATTGGGTTAAATACGGTTTCCTTCAAATTTAAAAGGGTGAACCGGTCCAGTGACAGTCAACAGAAGAAGCTGCTGCAGCCTGGTTATGAAATGAAAGGTTAGTCATATCGATTTTTTTATGTATACAACTCTTATAACATTATGTATTGTACTGAAACGTTGAATACTCTTAAACTGAATTTTATTTATTTTTAAAAACAAAGTTCCCTTTACGTTAAACCCTACCCAGATAGCATTGTGACATTGAGTCAATGTTGAAATTCCATCAGAATCATCATTTTGGTTGAGGTTGAAATTTCAATGCTAAGTAATATTGGATCAATGTTGAAAATCCGATGCTAAAAACATATTGGACCAATGTTGAAAATTCAATGCTAAATAATATTGGATCAATGTTTGATAATTCCATGCTTTCCAGTGTTGAAAAGACAAACATTGAATCAATGTTGAAGTTCCATCAGAATCATCATATTGGTTGAGCTTGAAATTTCAATGCTAAGTAATATTGGATCAATGTTGAAAATCTGATGCTAAAAAATATTGGACCAATGTTGAAAATTCAATGCTAAATAATATTGGACCAATGTTAAAATTTCCATGCTTTTCAGAGTTGAAAAGACAAACACTGAATCAATGTTGATTTTTGGTCAGCTTAATTCTCCACTGGTGAGACTTAATTACTATCAATCTATCTGTCCCATCATTCAACACGTTAAAGGAAATCCAAATCAATTGGGTACATTTCTGTGAACATTCATTATCCACAAAGGATGAATCTCCTCCAACGAGTGTATGGATTTTCAAAGAAATCCTACCGTAAATTGAACTCAATGAGATACACCAGTTGATTATCATTAGTATTATTAATATTTATGTTTTAATTATTGTTTTAAAATCTCCTCCATCATGTAAAACATCTCCAATCCCCAATTTTTTCTGCTAGCTACACAGCGCAAGCAAGCAGTGAGATATATAATGACTGTCACATAAAGATTTTTGTGACTGTTAATAAAGAATTTAGAATATTTTCCCCTACTTATTGAATGCGCCACAATCCAATCCAGTAGGTGGCAGTAATGCAGCTTTAATCTGGCTGCCAACCACCAATCAGATCAAAGCACAGTTTAACAGACTTCAAGCATGAAAAGACAGACGAGGACAGCGACAGTGTTTTTCAGAGGTAAGTACAAAAATATTAATAAAATGCATCTCAATTTTCATTTGTGTTTTTATTTTTCTTTATTTCTTACAACTTTTGTGCTTCTCCGAGTCAGAGTGAACTGCGATGTTAATAGAGTCACGTGAACGCCCTCGTACAACCAGTGGCCAGGATAATCTTAATACATTGAGTTTCAGTTTGTTTTTCACCAAACCCTATCAAATTTGTATTCATCTTTATTTCTTAAGATTGCCATATACTGTGATTTTTGTACGATTTCGAACCGAATTCTGAGTCGTGCAACTCTTATTTGGCTCGGGCCAATTTTTAACTTTGTCATGCGTCGTTTGTTGTGAGGTGTTCGTCTATGGGATGATTTTAGTATCAAAATGATTTGTGCGTGCAACAAATAAGATTTGTGTATTTGTGGAAATGGTGCCGTACATGCATTCATTGTACCATTCATACTCTGTCATCCCATATTCGTCCAGTGTAGAAACGAGAGCGATCGGACGGCTAGATGAATTTCTGTCATGGCAGTAATTCTGGTCTCCACTCGTGAGGGTATCGCACAGCTGAAGCAGAGCTACGGACTGATTGACATATCGGCAGGTGAAGGGAAATAGGACAATCAGTTCGCAGCTCTGCTTCAGCTGTGCGATACCCTCATGAGGGCCGACCACAATTACACAATTCCAATTTCATCTTTAATGCGGCAAGAAAAGAGTGAGATCTTTAGTTCTGTAGGCAGCTATATCAAACTGCTATATCAAACTGCAGAAATTTAGCAAACTGTTGCGCCTCCAGTTCGTGTTGTAAATGGATAATCTCTTCCAAATCACTGTGTAGCTTATCCAGCTCCTCTTTTATTAATTTAGCTACTTGATCATTAATTTACTTGTTTCACTTTCACACTTTTATTTATTTCTTTACTATTATTTACTATTAAATATAATAATAACATAAGATAAAACATCGGATTTCACTTTGCTTTTCCATTCATTCCTCCTGTGAGTCTGCAGATGCTTTAAAGGGAAAAGTATATACTAAAATTAATTAAATAGTCTTGAATTTAAATTCAGTGACTTTTAACTGGGATGTAAAGATTTTGATAAAATGTCAAGTTTCACTTAATTTTGGAGTACATTTATAATGTTTAATTAACCACACTTCCAAATATGTACTAACTTCTTGTTGTTTTAGATGCCTTACAAGTGAATGCTGATAAAAGGAGGCCTCAGAGTTTATCTTTGCTGGGATGGTGCAAAAATGGCTCCATTACGCCCCTGAAAGGCTTGGGGGCATTGCTCATGGTGGAAACCCCAGAGTTTAGAGTATTTAATTCTTTCTTCTACCTTCTTTCTTTCAGTAGTACTGTCCCATTTCTGTCCTTATTGGCAAGTTTCCATTTGTATTACTTCCATTTTGCAGATGCAGGTTGTCATGTTTTTCAGGCTCTTCTCCTGGCATTTGTGTTATAAATTCAGATGTAATTGTTTTAAGACAATGTGAGATTTCCTGTTGTAATTGTGGGGCATAAATAAATACATTTGCATGTGAACTGAAGTATATTGTTTACTTTGAGTGATTTTTTGATACAAAATCATATCATTTGCAGCCATACATAGTCTCTGATTGAAAGGAATAAAATAAAGAGACAATTAACGGGCATAGAATCCTGCTGTACATAAAGCAAGATTGATTTTAAAGTGCTTCTATGTTGATTCAATGTTAAATAAGTGATTTAATTTAAGTTGAAAAAATATTGATTTTATGCCCATCTTGATCTATTTTTCATCATTGAAATAACATTTCAGGGTGCAAACCTGATGAAAAATCAATGTTAAATTTCAACATTGTTTCAATGATAATTTGATCAATGCATCAACATTGATTCAATGTTGATTCAGTGTTAAATAAATGATTTAATTATAGTTGAAAAATAGTGATTTTATGCCCATCTTGATCTATTTTTAATCGTTGAAATAACATTATTTCAGGGTGCAAACCTGATGAAAAATCAATGTTAAATTTCAACATTGATTCAATGATATTTTAGTTGATGCATTAACATTGATTCAACATTGATTCAGTGTTTGTCTGCTATCTGGGTATCTATCCCAGTTAACATTAGCTCGCTAGCAGTAATAAAGTAGTTAAAATATTATTCTAGCGAAACTGTTTAGAAACTTAATACGGTGATAAAGTAAGTAACGTTAGGCCAAACCGGAGCATTATCAGCTCAGTCCGTGCATCGCAAGCTCAGACGCGGTCACACAACACCACAACCGTGCTTATGAGATCCAGGGAATCCGTTTGAATTCTTCGAAATCACTGTTGTAAGATAAAAGAGTGCAGATATTCCCAACAACATTGATGTAGAAATCAGGAGAACTATTGTGCAACCAATGAACAATTAGTTCACGAAATGTTTTCCAACCCACAAATTACCTAGTTGTAGGCCTACTTTAGTAACACAACTGCAGCTATGGTATTTTGGCAGAAATGTGGTATATACATGTCACGCCCCGGGGCTGGCTACTGCCTGACTAAGCCACGCCCCTTTCAACTTCCACCTCGAGGAGGTCCCCAAAAGCCAACCCAATGACCAGACAACACAGGAACAGGTAAGTTAAAACAACTTTATTTAACTATTTAAAAAGAGATTGTCTCTGGGGGAAATGGGAAAGGGGCAATTAAAACTAAACAGTTCTGCCCTCCAGGTGGGCGGCCAAAGGGTAGGTGAGAGGAGGGGGAGGGCAACGGGGGTCCGTCCCTTTCGTTGTAATGTCCGTGGCGCCCTCCTCTTCCTTCCTGGAGGCAGATCGAATGTGCAAGTGGGTGGAGGGTTTATCCCAGTTACTCCTTGGTGTGGCCGCACAGTGCGGAATCGACTATGGATGTCCTGGTATCTCACAAGTTCTCCTTTTCTTCCTACAGGCTGCTGCAGATACCCAGGGACACAGTTATTTGGATGGGCTTAGTTCTCACCTCTTTGCCAGGTACGACCTGCGGTCGGTACGAGCTTGTCCAGCTCCTTCTTGAGTGTTTCACTTTAGTTCTCTCGCTCCACAGGTGACCGCTCCTTGCTGGTTACAGCGGACGGTAAGTACAGGTCTTCACAGCTCCTTTTCGTGTGGTTCGCTTTATCTCTCTTTCTCCACAGGCGGCAGCTCTTTGCTGGTTACAGCAGACGGTAAGTACAGGTCTTCACAGCTCCTTTCGTGTGGTTCGCTTTATCTCTCTTTCTCCACAGGCGGCAGCTCTTTGCTGGTTACAGCAGACGGTAAGTACAGGTCTTCACAGCTCCTTTTCGTGTGGTTCGCTTTATCTCTCTTTCTCCACAGGCGGCAGCTCTTTGCTGGTTACAGCAGACGGTAAGTACAGGTCTTCACAGCTCCTTTTCGTGGTTCGCTTTATCTCTCTTTCTCCACAGGCGGCAGCTCTTTGCTGGTTACAGCAGACGGTAGGTACAGATTTACACAGCTCCTTGTCGTGTGGTTCACCTTATCTCTCTTTCTCCACAGGCGGCAGCTCGGACACAAGGACACAGTTATGTTGGTGTGCTTCACTCTCACCTCTTTGCTGGTTACAGCAGACGGTAGGTACAGGTTCACCCGACTCCTTTACTTTGTTCACTTTATCTCTGTCTTCGGACACAAAAGATAACACACCATGTATACATCCACGGTAGTTCGTGTACTAGCACTCACGTGACCGTGATACTTCAATGATCCTAAGGGGCTTTTCCAGACACCACTCTTGTCCTCCAACACCTGGGGTAGTTCACAGCATGTAGTTGTCAATTTTAAACTGGACACAACGGCCTGTTCTTCCTCCCTCGACGGGGCGTATGAAAACGGGGGTTTGTCTGACAAGACACACAGCAATACACAGCAGAGCACAGCAGAGCACAGCAGAGCACAGCAGTACACAGCAGCACGTCACAGTGAAAACATTCCACAGCATAAAAGATTCACCCACCGCAATCCAGTGCACACATAAGACGCCCGCTTCATCCACGTTGCCAGGGACAATAGGCGATGGTAAAGTCTGGTCCAGTGAAGTAATGCGTGGCCGCACTTAACCCAGGTGTATATATTTCCTCTGGCTCTCCCACCGCGCTGTCAAGGGGTGGGGCCAGTCTTCCTTCCTTCTTGCAGATAGTTATATCGCAGGTAATCCACAATGTTCTGTCCAGTATGTATAGTTGGGTACTCACAGATGGTGTCGAATGGTATGGCGTTTCCTCCGTCCCAATACACATGTGGATCGTCTCGTTGTTGCACAAACCAGTCACTCTGCTTCTCTTCTAGAGAACAACTATACCACAAGTGATGCACAATACTGGATTCAGAATGGAGGTTTGATACTCACAGGGGTGTCGAGTAGTCTTAGCACGCTTGCTCCACAGATACAGGCGTCGGGTCTTTGTCACCTAAACAAGCCGCTCTTCTCTTGGCCAATACTCACAACAATGCGACAGTCTCTATAAGTCTCCTAGGACAGTACACTCACATTCACTCCCGGACTCCGTTTCCCCTTTGCATTCCTCAATATCAACGATCTTTGTCACAGCTTCGGCCCATAGGGTTTGTATGTTCCTTCGGTATACACACTTCAGCCTGGGAGAGAGATTTAGATCCGCAACGGATGAAAGAATGCCTGCAGCGCGACGCTACAATAGCACCAACCAGCACCAACACAACACGAGCACCAACTCCAGCACTGCCCTCCTACCTGTGATTTCCAATGTCTTTAAATACTGCTTTGTTTGTCGTATCCTCCAATCATCATCCGCTCTTGTTAATCCCACACAGCTGTACTCCATTCGTGCCCGATTACTCTCTGAATGCCGCCGGAACTTCCGTATGTACTGCAACACCTCCGGGTGGAACCAAACTTCTTCTGACTTTTGGTTCCGCCCTATAAAAATCGTCACCTTGTGACATACATAATGAATGTTGTCATATGAATATAGTCATGCATGTCACTATTAAATGTTTTACAAGAGTAGCTAAAGCATCCAATTATAGTATTCTTTCTTATGAGGCTATGACAGTTTTTGCCTTTATTTTAAATATATTCTAAATGTGTTATATCTGTTTTAGACAAATGGATTCATTTGTGAAGCAAAGACAACAATTGAACCTCTTCCATTTAATTAAAGTTGAGTAAAGGTGAGTATTGAAATAAGTTGTACACAAAAGGTTTTTATTTTTAAAACTAGTTTACTTTTCTGATTTTGTTGTTGTTGTTCATTCTAATGCAGAGGAAGGAGTGAATTTATGCTGCTTGATGACAGTGGTTCTTGACTCTAGTCCTGGAGTATCCCCAATAGTACACAATTTGGACGTCTTCCTTATCTGATGCACATTTCCGGTCTTGGAGTCTCTCTACTAACAAGCTGGTAAGTTTAATAATGATTAGAGAGCCCAAATGTGCAGTGTTGGGGCTTCTACAGAACCAGGTTGTTTGGGTAACAACCTGTTTATTACTAATGTATGTTTGTTTGTTTTTTCAGCTGTCTTCCCTCATTTTCATATAATATGTTTTTAATTTCAATAGAGTATGAGTTGTCTGATGATTGACTGATTAAATGGAATTGATCCTCTGAAATTAAATAAGTAGAACATGCCTGACTTCACGACTATCCTGGGATGGTGAGTTTAATGATGTTCATTATAGGGAAGGCATGTCTTATTTTGGAAAAATTGTTTTGGTTGTGTCTCTGCATGTGAAATTAGGCCCATACATGTGGTATAAGTGAAACCTGTTTTTTTTCTTTTTCTGTAAACTTTAAAAACCCTTCCTGCCATCCTGCCATCATCGCCATACCTCACAAATGGAAAAAATGGTGTGTCCAACATATGCTGAAATTAAGAGAAGCTTAATGGCATTCAGCCTGTAAGTAAAAACAACACTATCAAATTAGCTTTGATAAAGTACACTGCTCTGTGGCTCATATGCATTCATTTATTCTTTTCTTTTAGTGATTATGCTTGTAAATGGGTTAGTTCACCCAAATAAGTAAAATTCTGTCATTAAATGTATAGTTCATCCAAAAATGATCTTATAATTTACTCACCCTCAAGTCGTCCTAGGCATATATGACTTTCTTCTTTCAGACGAATACAATCAGAGCTACTGTATATGAATAAATATCCTGGTTCTTCCAATCTTTATAATGGCAGTGAATGGGAACCCAAAATTTGAAGCCCAAAGTGCATTTGTCCATTATAAAAGTAATCCACATGGCTCCAGGGGTTAATAAAGGCCTTCTGAAGCGAATCGATGGGTTTGTGTAAGAAAAATATCCATATTTAAAAACTTTGACAATACAACAGCTGATTCATGATGGAGTTCTTCTCCATTTCTATCAATAATAAAATCAATAGTACAATTCCAGTCCCCTCCAATGATGATACAAACATTGTCATCAATTTTCTGAATCGCATTCCTTAACTTTAAAAAAATGCCTCACACGCTCAGATCCATTATTGGGTGCATACACATTTATCAATAAGAAGACAGATCCCTCATATTCCATCTTTAACAACAATATTCTTCCCTTTACAATTTCTTCTACCATCAAAATATTTACATTAATTTCTTTAGAAAATAAGATGGCTATGCCAGCACTGGTATTTGTCCCATGACTTAAAACACTTTTTCCTTCCCATCATCTAATCCAATCAGCTTCATTATCTAAACTAGTGTGCCTTGTAAGAAAGCTACTCACTTAAAAATGTTGAGTTAAAAATAACCCAACAAGTAACCCAACTGTGGGTTGGTATAGCACCTTCCCAACGTTGGGTTATTTTAACCCACTGCATTGGGTTAAAAAACAGTTGATTTAAAAGTAACATCAGTTTCATCAGTTAACATTTTATTTTTATTCATGTCATTATCTTAAAAAATAAAATACACCTTGTTTTCAAATACAGATGGTTTATTTGTATAAAACAATACATATGTTTTTTTTTATATTATATTTTTTGATATTATATTATATTATATATATATATATTTTTAGAATCTAGCATTTAATGTATACATCTAGCATAAATGTGTACATATTAAATTTAAAATACAAAGCAGCCATTCAAAACTATAATACTACATTCAAAACTTATTGAAACAATTACAAAGAGAAAACATTCAAAACCTATATTTAAAACCTACACAATTCTTTTTTTTTACATAGAGTAAATATACATACAATGTGTACAGATGACAACAATTAAAAATTAACACAAATTTTAAAACAACACAAAAGTGTGCAAAACCTATACAACAGAATAGACAAATTCATCATATTAAATCCATCCAGAAATAAACAACTTTATTTAAAAATCTACACTGTACGCATTGATGTGTTGTAAATATACCTTAAGTAGCAAAACAAATACAAATCGTGATGATCAAAGCTCTTAATGAAGCAGCATTGTGTTGAAGGAACTCTGGATATATTCAAGTTTGTGTGCTGCAAAAACTCCCAAAGGGGGGCAGAGGTCTTTGGACAGTTTGTCATATGTATAAAAAATTCTGAAACATACATCCAGTGCTTGAAATAAGGTCTTCTGTTCAACTGCCTCCACACTGAAAATTTTAAAAACCTGCAAGTTCTCTTTGTCCCCAAGGATCGTCATGTGGATCCTGGCTTGTCTCACTGTTCAGCTAATGCACCATGTTAGTCCAACCTTAAAAATAAATAAAGTTCAGTTGGCATGCAATGTGACAGTGGTGTTAAACGTTTAAATAAAAGTTACAATAAAGCAGTGCTGTACTGAATTTAAAAAATGTCACTCTAATTAGTCATTTCTATCCCTTAACCATAATTTACCACTTTATTTACAAAATATTATTTATCTCAACGCATGTTCACGAGAGCACCTTGACGCATGCGTGTTGTGTTGATGAGAGAGCAGATGTTGTTGTGTCATTTTTGTTTTGCATAAAGCACTTGTGTCGCTTCATAAAATGGAAGCTAAAACACTTGAGTCACATGGATTACTTTAATAATGTCTATTCTGGGCCTTGAAATTGGTAATTGCATAGGCCGGCAATAGAGGGACAGAAAGTTCTCATATTTATTTTCAAAAATGAAAATTAGCCCATAATTTACTCACCTTCATGCCATCCTAGGTGTATATGACATTGTTCTTTCAGACGAATACAATCTGAGTTATATTAATAAATGTCCTGGCTCTTCATAGCTTTATGATGGCAGTGAATGGAAGCCCAAAATTTGAAGCCCAAAAAAGTGCATCCATTCATTATAAAATTAATCCACAAGGCTCCAGGGGTTAATAAGGAAATTAATCAGAAACTAATAATTAATTAGGTTAATAAGGTTTGTGTAAGAAAAATATTTATATTTAACACGTTATAAAGTAAAATATCTAGCTTCCAGTGGACCACCTTCCATATTCAACTTCCGAAAAAAACGTAACTGGCGTGACAATGATGTCCGACGTAACGTAAGACGTAGCGTAAAATAGCGTAACTGCCGTGACGATGACGTCGGACTTAGCGAAAGCGTTTTGAAATGAGTAAGGAGTTACACTTTCTTTGTAAGTTGAATACGGAAGGCTGTCTGCCGGAAGTTAGTTATTTTAATCTACAAAGTTTTAAAAGAGTCTGAATTAATAGATATTTGGAGAAAAAGAAATACAGCAATTAAACAGTATACCTGGCTCAAAGCATCTAATAATAGGGTAAGTGGAGCTAGATTAGATAGATTTTATATAGGTAAAAAGTGGAATAATAAAATTACTGATGTTTCTATTTTACCTGTTGGTTTTTCGGATCACCATTTGATATTATTTGCTTTGAATATGAAAACAAATTTAAAGCCAAATTATTTTTGGCATTTTAATAATAAATTATTGCAGGATGCTTTATTTTGTATTTTGTTTTGTTTTGTTTTTTTGGAATGACTGGCAGTTAAAAAAAGCTTATTTTGAACGTTTGCATATGTGGTGGGAGGTTGGAAAAGCAAACATAATCTTTTTGTCAAAATTATAGTTCAAATTCTACGTCTATGGTGAAATACAAAAACTTCAAAGGGATATACAAGCTTTGGAGAATATTCTGGTGAACAATAATAATGATGGAAAGGTAAAAAATAAACATTTGAATAAAAAGAAAGACCTTGGTTCATTATTACAAGAACAAGTCAAGGGAGCATTAATAAGAGCAAGAATTTGTTCCATTAAAGACATGGATGCTCCATCTTCATTTTTTTTTATCTTGAAAAGAAAATTGTCCATCAAAGGCAAATGTGTCATCTTCGCTGGCCTGATGGGGTAATAACCTCTGACCCAGTAGAAATAAGGAAACCGGAAAACTTTTGAATAATGACCGATGGGAATCCGTGGAAACTTTGAAAGAAGTAACAGGGTTAAAGTCCTCACGCTTTACTACATTACCAAGCGGCTATAGGAAAAATATTGGACAAGATTTTCCATCAGATACAAGAAATGTACAGTTTATAGAAATACAGTTTCTGCTGTCGTTGGTGAAAGACAAGAGGGCGAATCAGAAGGTTAAATTTTATCTTTTGAAACTCCACAGCTGGGCCTGTTAGAAACTACATAAAAGAAAGCAATATATATTATCACAGTTAAAGTTTTGCATCAAGTTCCACTCAGAGGACAAAAGATTTCAAGGTTGCCAGTTTTGTTGAAGCCAGACCGATGGAGAACTTTGAATAAACCTCCAGTGGAGATGAGAACAGCAGATTTACAATGGAGGATAATTCATGGGGCAATAGCCACGGACAAACATATGGTGCACCTTAACCCTGTCAGGGTTCCGCCCTGGCAGTCTTGTCTGTTTTGTCTTTGTTTAATGTTTCTATGTTTGTGTTGTGTCTTAGTACATGGGTCTGTCTTTCTTTGTGCTTGTCATGTGTTCCTCTTGTCCTGCCTCCTTGTTTGCTTTTACCACGCCCCCTTGTCTAGTCCTCGTTTCACTAATTGTGCTCACCTGTTCCTCATGTGCTCTGGTCCCTTTATATTGTGCTACCTTCCCTCATGTCTTTGCTGGTTCGTTGCGTTTGTGAGTGTCTGCTTGTGCATATTTGTATCTAGGTGCTTGTCTAGCCTGTTCCAGATTCAGTGTCTCTTATTTTTCTAGCTTTTGATTTATTTTCAGTTTTTTCCTTTGTTCCTGTATTTTTAGTCTAGTTTAGTTTCTGACTTTATTTCTCTCTTTTTCTCCAGGTTTTAGTTTGGTAATTCTCCCTAGTCTTATTGTTCAGTTTTTGTGTTTTGGATAGCCTACCTTTTATTTTATTTCTCTCTAGTTTTCCCCTTTTACTTTTAGGTCAGTCATTTTATAGAGATTGGTTTTGTTTTATTTTTCCTTGTGTCTAGCTCCAGTTATTATTTAAGTTTTGTTTCCTTTAGTCATAGTTGTTAGTTTGTCTGTTATTTCTTGTTGTCTTGTCTAGTGTCTTGTCTTGTGTGTCCTGTGTTGTTTCCTGTCCTGAGTTTTCCCTGGCCGCTGTCTCCACTGCCTCTCAGCCAAGACGGGAGGGCTGATTCTGTGAGAACTTCGATCCTCAAGGTTCCGGCCTGGATTGTTCCACCATCGCCCTGCCTGGTGTTACCTCCCAAGCAGTCGTCAAGTTCATTGGCTACCTGGACTGGTCTCAGTTGTCATCCTCCCCTGCCTGTCATCGTGGTGTCTGTCCCCTGGCCTGGTGTTTGGACTGTCACTCATCCAATACCCCATTTTGTCTTGTTGATCTGTCTTGTTATTAAACCGTCATTTATTGTTCTTCTGCATCTGGGTCCTCCATTCCTGATCCCTGACAAACCCAGCAGTAGGGGTGGGATGTAGATTTTGTGGAGAAGAGAATTTAGTACATTTGTTTTAAAATGTAAACGATTGGAAGGTCTTTTTGATGTTCTTAACAGATTGTTTCAAGATTTTGGTGAAGAATTCTCTGAGCAAGTTTGTATAGGGGGTGTGATTATATATAACAAAGAGGAGGAAGATGTGCTTGTTAAATTATTTAATAGGAACTGGAAAACCAGAAATGGAAAACCAGAAAAAATCAAGGGTTACCGCTTCAAAGTATTAATGTTGAAGTGATGTTCATGAAATTGGTAACTGGTAGACTAAAAATTGAATTTGCATACTATAGTCTTGTTAACGATGAGATGAGTTTTAATGACCTGTGGTGTGTTAATGATGTTTTGTTCATGATGGACATTTGGCTTTGAATTTGTAATTTTATATTTATTTAAGTGATTTGTTGAAGATTGATTTTAAAGTGTTGTTTTAAATACATTTTTGTAAACCCTTCTTAATACATTTTGTACTGTCCTCCACAAAATTAATGACATCACATGGTCTCAGCTGGCTCTTGAATGCCCCTTACCATCATAACTTTCCCTCAGGGTCTTCCCTCGTACTCAATGTATGCGGTACTTGGGTGATCGGTATAGAGGAGCATTTCTGGGGTGCACAGCGGTATCTGTCTGGACCCTCGACCCCTACAAAACAGCAAAGCTTTTCCCCTCTATGATGCTGCTGGCCTAACAGACATCTGCTATACTCTCATACACACCTCACGTAAACCCCATCCTCCTTTTCGGGGGTGCCAGCATCTTTACGGTGATTTATCTGGCTTGGGTTGTTCCCCGCTGGCCAAAAGAGAATCTTACCCGTCTTCGGGAATCCACCTCGTGCCCACTAGTCATCGCTTGATATCTTTGACCCTCAACAAGATCATGTGTTTTCTGGAGCATTTTTGGAAAGTGCATTCAAGAGTCACCAGAGTCATCTGGTTTGCTCACTATTGTTAAACATGGAGACAGGTTAATAATCACAAAAACAGCCGACTCTCATCTTTTCTTTCGTTTTTAAACCTTTTTAAAAGAAATCCATATATATGGGTGCTTGAAGTTAGGCAACAGTTTGACGTCCCTTGACCAATCACTCAGCTCGTAAGGATCCAGTCCTTTGATTCCTTTTATTTTCTCATCATATCTCGTCTTTGCATTAGGATTTAGTTTTAGGCGATATGGTCCAACAATGTTTTCTTTAGTCCGCTGCATTTTGTAGGATTATATTCAGTTTTTCTCTCTCATTTTTAATTATTTTCATGCCAGAACAGTAGCCTGCTATGCCAGGCCATGTAAACGGGCCAAACATACCAAAAATTCTTTGCGTTCTGATGACGTTGCCGCTTAGTTGGTCACATGTCTTAGCAATCGTTATAGCCCCATTGACTCCCTGTGCAAATGCTTTGATGAAGTCAACAGTTGGATGAGCCAAAACTATCTTCAGTTAAACAAAAACAAAACTTAAATCATTACATTTGGAAATATCGAATTGACTTTAAAATCCTGCTTTTCACATTAAAGGCACTTCACAGTCTCGCTCCTCCATATCTTACTGATCTTCTTCATATTTACACCCCTTCACGCACTTGCACTCTCTCGTCTCACCACATATATGCTTAAAGACCATGGGAGCTAGAACTTTTAGCCATGCGGCCCCTCGCCTGTGGAACTCTCTCCCTCTCGATATCCATAATATTGACAATCTACATACTTTTTAATCCTGTTTTAAGACCTACCTTTTTACACAGGCTTATTTATGATTTACTACTTATTTTTCTGTCTCTATGATGCATGTGTATTTTAAGTGTGTTGATTTATAATATATATATATATATATATATATATATATATATATATATATATATATATATATATATATATATATATATTGTTATAGCTTGTTTATCTGTAAGGTGACCTTGGGTGTTTTGAAAGGCGCTGTTAAATGAAAAATGCATTATTATTATTATTATTATTATTATTATTATTATTATTAAGCTGGTGGATATTCAGAACATTTTGAGACCTGGAATGGAATTCTGATAAGACTTTATTCACTCCATTACACTTAATTCTTCCCCCACAGACATTGGTCTGCCTTGAACTCTATCTACATATAATTGTTAATTTTGATACCAACATTTTCCATTAATTGGGTCTCACTAAGCATGTGTACGCACAAATTTGTGCGTGAAATGTGCGTACGAACGATTTTAAGAACAAGTCACAATTCACCAAAGATTTCATAATAATTTCAATAACAATTTACAACTAAAACCACACGTAAGCAAAAATAGCTTACTCTGTATGGCTTTATAATTGTGTTAAGAAGTAGTTTTATCCTTACATGACTATGTTAGTATATGCAATAGTATATTGCATTAATTGTATTATGTAATCCATATATAGAAAAACTTTTTTAGGCATGATCGTCGATTCGACGATCATGCAGACACGCCTGTCTCCTGCGAGTATAGCTTCGATCCTCTCAGCCATGAACGAGCTAAAGCTAGGCCAGGCACAGAACCAAGGGGTTTTCCCTGAGGGGAAATCCGCTCCATATGATAAAGATTGTGTGCGATTCTTTCGTCCCTTAGTCATGTGGAAAAAAACCTTGGTTTAAAATTGCCTGGAAATGCTGGCAGTGTTTCGGGCTCTGAAACACTTCCTCGCAGACCTGTGTTGAGAATAAAATATTTGTTTGTGCATTACTGCTAACAACACTTGTAGAAATGAATCATTAACAATAGTTAATTTAAGATAATGTTAGCTCATGAAATTATTTTGCATTAAGACTGTATTTACTTTCTATTGGACATAAGAGTCACCAGTGCAACAGCCAGAGGGTGTTGGTATTTATAACAGATCCATATGAGAAGTTGTTTTGCTATGCATTTTGCTGTGCTCTTAGAGTACATTTGTGTATGATAACAAAGAAGCAGTCTTGTGTCCAGGAATTGGAGGGGTGATGTTGCAAACGAAGCACAGCTGACCAGAAAATCATCTGACTCCCAAAGAAAGACAACTTATGTATTTTTTGTGTATAAATATTGGGTCAGGAAAAGGCAAGTTTGTCGCAGACTGCCTGGACAAACCTTGCATAAGCATTGTGTAAATCAGGTACAGCTGAGACCCAGAGCTCTGTATGCTTCTTCATCTGACTTACTTAATCATTAAAACAGTTAAACTATATTTTGTTCCTGCTCTCCTCATTCAACGAACACGCGGATTCGAGGAATTGATGCCGAGTCCAACAAGAGCTAAGTGAGTGTTTCAACTTTTCAAATAAATTCCTATGAAAGTTAAGCTTCCAAAGACATGAATTGAAAATGCGCCAGACTGTTCACATGCCGTGAATGCAGCCGCAGCCACGAAACCCGCGATTACCTCAGCTCATGTGATGAATGTAATCCGACTCCTCCTGCTCCATGACGGCCGTGACATTCAATCGACTCACTTATAATATATTGAACAAACACGTTCAGTTTTTAATTGTAGTGTCTCTAACTGAACTGATTTTATGAAAATGAACGTGGTGGGCAAGTAAACCGTGTCCTGCCTAGCGTAGGGCAGCGACGTGTATTCTGGGAATTGTTGTCTTTCATCCCCATGAGATAAAAATACATTTTCTGTGTTTTCTCAGTCTAGAAGGCTCCAAATTCAAAAATAATTTCACATTTCTACTACATTAATGACCGAGTTTAAATACAGATTCATCTTCCCAGCGCTGAAGTACCCCTTTAATGTCTGAGCGGGATTTGAGCGAACGTGGTTTTACCGGTGAGCCTACCCTGTTTAAAAAGTAACAGAGCTACTGAAACATGTAGTTAAGCTATAGTAGTGTCGCAACTTGAATCTCGCTACTGCCCAACACTGGCTGTATGGCAGTGCACTTGATATGAGATGTGGTTAAGCTATGTTTAAATATTAGCCTATATTATTATTGTTTTAATTTCATATGTTGATTAAGAAAAGTGAGCAGCAAGAGTACGTTGCTTGTAACATACTTCATTGTGAAGTATTTTATAATTTGTCTTTGTGTACATTTTTAAAGTTCTGTATGTTTAAATAGGTTTAAGGTAGTTTAAATAGGTTTTTATCTGTCTTAATAAGTAGGGACTTTTATTTTGACGGGTATTGCAGTCTACGGAGCGATATGGAAAGAGAGTGACCGCTCGTTAGAGCTCGTGGTTCATCGGTTCATTGGTTAGTTATTCAGTGGATTTAAGCAGATTTAAAGTTTACAGTTTGTTTATCACCCCCTGAAAAGGCTTAATGCGTGTATGTACTTGCTTATTGTAATTTGTAACGAGTATTTTTGTGTATTGTGCTGTGTTATGTTATTGATACTGCTAGATTGAGTTTGTGTACGAGGTATTAATGCGCACTTCTTTGCTTTTTGTTCAGCTCTTCCGTGTGATTTGGAGATAAACGGTTTAAATAAACTCCTGAAACACCAGTAAAGTCTGGCCATCACCTGGACGGGGTCCGCTACACTGCTGTAGCCGCGGCTGGCCTTTAAACCCCGGGGATATGTCGCCACATGTGTGTAACCTTTTTTTTTTTTGTCTGTCCGTTACCTCAGCTCAGCGTTGAAAACCAATTAAATTATTTACTCGACAAAAGTGCATTATTCTTACTAGCAACAGCATTCTTTGACAAAAGCTGTCTAATCCGTTACAAGGAATGTTTTAAGTAGTAACCAATAAAAATATGTTTTTCAACCCACCCGCCACTGTGGCTGGTATACAAGCCAAAGTCACCCGCCACTTAGAAAAAATACCCACCATTGGCTGGTGGCGGGTGCTCATTTTCCACCCTGGGCTACTACCCTTCACATCGCAGGTTCCGGCGATGTGACTATCGCTCACAGGCACATTGCGATGTCGATGTTAAAACAGAATATCATTCAGCCCTAGTTCAGAAGACTCTCTCTCTCTCTCTCTCTCTCTCTCTCTCTCTCTCTCTCTCTCTCTCTCTCTCTCTCTCTCTCTTTTTTTTTGTTCTTCAAATTTCAAACAAGCTTTATTAGCATGACTTGTATAGTATTTCCAAAGCATTGGCCATTACATAAGCAATGAAAAAAAAAAAAAAATAAAAGTCAATAAATCAATCAATCAGTAAACTAATACTTTTTTATAATCAAGATAGAACAAAACAATAATCAAGACAATAAAATAAACAAACAAATAAATCAATCAATAAATAAAAAATGTTTGTACATTTGTATATACATTTTTTTATTTAAAGTTGTGTGGGAAAAGTACAAAGGAACAACAATCATAAATACTGTAATATTACTAGGTTTTACCAAATCTAATGACAATACTAGCAATACTATCAACCACAACATTCTTTTGAATAGACTCAAATTATGTTGGCGTAAGTGGAATTGCATTGGGATGGTTCAAATCATACTTATCTGACTGTTATAAGTTTGTAGCAGTAAATGAAGAGAAGTCACACCGATCACGAGTTCAGTATGTAGGACCTCAAGGCTCAGTGCTAGGACTGTAACTTTTCACCCTGTATATGCACCTTTAAGAGATGTCATTAGGAAGCATGGCGTTAGTTTTCATTTTTATGCTGACGATACTCAGCTCTATATTTCTTCACGCCCTGACAAAATGTACCAATCCAAAGATTAAAGGAATGCATAGCTGATATAAAACATTGGATGACAAGTAATTTCCTACAACTTAATTCTGAAAAAAAAAAAAGATTTATTGGACAAAAGAACTCTAGAGTATAGTAACCTAGAATACTGTCTAACACTTGATGGCTGCTCTGTCAAGTCTGGGACAACCTAGGTGTGCACTTTGATAGCAATCTTTCATTTGAATGCCACGTTTCTAGCATCTGTAAAACTGCATTCTACCATCTTAAAAATATATCTAAATTACGGCACATGCTTTCAATGCAAAATGCTGAACAGTTAGTTCAAGCGTTCATGACCTCTTGCCTAGATTATTGTAATGATCTACTGGGTGGTTGCCCTGCTCACTTAATAAATAAACTGCAGCTGTTCCAAAACGCAGCAGCATGAGTTCTTAATAGAACCAGGAAGTATAGTGTCTCGGTTATGTATGTAACCCTCATTCTCTGAAGGAGGGAACGGAGACATACGTCAGACATCACGAGAGCCCCTATCAGCTTCGAGTGTATACAGAACAGGCCAATGGCAATTGACGTGCAAGATTTGCATTCCGTGCTCCACCCCGCATTTCGGATATAAACAGGAAGCGGATGCAGCGCACATTTGTTTTTCACTGAGGAGCTGAATTATTGAATCTGCCCTGTAGTGATGGTACAGCAACCGTGGTGACGGGATGTATGTCTCCGTTACCTGCTTCAGGGAATGAGGGTTACATACGTAATCGAGCTGTTCCCTTTCAGTCAGTCACGTTCAATGTACGTCGGACGTCACAGACGAATCGGCTGATGCCACTTCCAGCGGGAGAGTCAGTGCTGCTGTTCCCATTCAGCAGGTATTTGATAATGCTGGGAAAGCGTGTGAAGATAAAATTTTATTGTCTAATACAATTTTATTAGAATTAATAATCAACATATATTATGTATCTGTATTATTATTATTTACTAATATTCATAACCATTTGTAATATCATTATTGTTTTTGTATTATCATCATTATTTAGTCAGAGTGGGCCTGAGCACAGAAGTGTGAGGGTTTCATGGAGAGACATGGAGAGAAGATAATTTTGAACACCGGAATATGTAGCATAAGTTTCTAATTATGCCATGTGACTGAAGTTCTTTGTAAGGAAGAATTGTGTAGCATGGTGTTGTTTTCCTACCAAAGCATATGATAGAAGTCACAAGTTTTCTATAAGACATTTATTTTGGACAACGAACAACAAGTATCTATGTTTCCACTGATGCATATGTCTAAGGGTATATTGTACTGTGTGCAATCACGAGGTATGGTGTAAACAACCTGTTTTTCTGGTAATATAATTAATTTTCTGGTTAAGCAGCCTATAAAATACAACTGAGTGTCGGAGACGACAGAGAAAGATGGAATGAAGAACATCTATGAAATTGTCTTTCTCTCCTATGTCTGACATATAAAATAATAAAAAAGAGATCTCTTGTCAACAACTGGTGTCCGGTCCCGTGAATTAAACAACATTGGGGAAAAAGCTTCATTTTCAAGTCTACAATTTGGCGTCAACACGAACAGGATAGCATCTTCAGCTGTTGTCTCAGTCAATCAGGTAAGACTTTTTTTTAAAGTCTTTCTAAACAGTTTAAAGTCTGCCTGATGATTAGAGACATTGACTGAACTGCTGAAAAGAACTGTGTTATTTAATTACCAGTTGTGTTGTCAATGGACGTGTGTCAGACATAGTAAAAGAAAAATTATAATTTTATTTGATTTGAAAAATTCTGATGTTGTCTCAGACCAATGGACCTTCAAAAAATATTTGAATGAAGCTGGGGTAAAGTGGATCTTTTTAGAAAAGACCATTTAGACAAATTTTCAGGAGATTAACCGTAAGGCGGTTTGGCAATTAGCTCGATGACTGTGAAGTGGTGGGGTGTGGCGGGTCTGCAGTAATAGGTGGCAGAATCAACCCTAAAACATTTCCACACACCGAAGATCCGTGCTTTTAGACAGACGGGGAAGTGTCGAGCGGTGGGTCGATTGAAGCGGTTTAAAGTTGGCGGATCTGGACTTTAATGAGAGTCCTGTATTAAGAATCCTAAAAACGTTTAAACACACTGAAGTGGTTTGAAGTGGCGGATCTGGACTCTAACTAGAGTCCTGTACTAAGAATCCAAACACGTTCAAATACACTAGTAGCCAAAATCGCAGGCCTTCTGATTTTGACAGTGAAGCTGTTCAGTATTTGAGGAGGAGAAATTGATCTGAGTTCAACTGAATAAGAAATTAAACTAAAAAAGGAGAGAAATTGAGTTCAATTGGAAAATATAAGAGCTAAATTTTCTTGTAATTTTTCTTTTTGTTGATTATAGTGTGTTTAGAGAAAGAAGAGGGAGAGAGAAGCAGGACAGCCCCTCCTTTACACACACACACACACACACACACACACACACACACACACACACACACACACACACACACACACACACACACACACATAACTTAGAGAGGAGAGGAGAGAGAAGCAGGGTAGCCCCTCCTTTACACACACACACAAAGCCTTGCTGATCTGAGCACACAGATACAAAGTGACCAATAAGTTGCAACAATGGCAGAAGGTGGTTGTAACAGCAGAACAATTTCTGCTTGGTATCTGGAAAAGAAGAATAAGAAGCAAACTAAGTTTCTAAAAAAAGGACTTGATATTAATGCATCCATGGATGAGCAGTTAAGCTGGTTTGAAACCCAAAAGACTCTATCAAGTTAAAAGTGTTTCCAATAATGGCAGCTAATTGGATTGTGAAACAAGGTGGAGTTTGTTGCGGCATTGACGGTTGTCCAGTTTCACTTGCTGAAGCAATGAAGCCTCAAGTAGAAGCATTTAACAAGTTGAGCAAAATCATGTCCATCAAATGTCCAGAAAAGAAAACACCATCAATGATGATTCATTTGATCCAGATTGGACAGAGATTATAGCTGAAGCTGAAAAGAAATATTCACAAACATCAGCAAAAGTAGCAACAACTGTAACACCGCCTCCTTACAAGCCAATTTATCCAACTTTGCCTGAACAATGTACAAGCTACTCTAATCCTCTGATACAGCATCAAGCTTCAAGCTCCAAGCTCAAATGGAGTTTCAGCTGACAAAATGTATATCGCTTCTGCACAAGCAGCTCCAATAATTACCAGATCTAAATCAACCCAGCCAAACAGAGACATGCTGCGATGTACACCAGTTCGAAATTATGGATCTGACTGGGGCGGTGACACAAGAGATGACGACATGATCACAATTGATAAAGTTGATCCAGAATTTTCTCCACTTGCTCCTAAAAAGGAAGAATTACAGTCTGAAATGATGACAGAAGAGAGACCATTCACACCAGGAGAACGTCAAGCCATTCTCACAGCCTTGCCTCCTCTGAAGAGACAGGATCCAAACACAGAGTTTTGTCGAGAATTAGATTCTTTGGTTGAAGCACACCAAATGACACTAAAAGATGTACACACCATTGTGAAAGCTAAAATCCCAAGAGACCGATGGGAACGCTTGCCAGCATCAATAACAACAGCCCAATGGATAAACTTGTGGGTAGATGGCCAGGGACGACCCCTTGGTTTTTGGCAAGCATTAGATGGATTCCGAAAAGAAATTCAAGAGACCTTGGGCAGTGGTAAAATCCCTTTCACATCGGTGACATTGATTAAGCAAAAAGATGATGAGTCTCCTGATGAATACGCCCTGCGTAAATGGAATGCTTATGAAAGATGGGCTCTTTGTGCAAAGAAAGATCCAGATAGAGATGATGTACAGTTTACTGACACACTTCTGGAAGGCTTTAGCACAAAATACCAACAAGCCTTATCACTTGGAGTTAACCCAGGAGAAACATTTGACCAAATTATGCAATGGGCTGGTCGTCTTGAGATGACTATGAAAGCAAACAAGGATGAAATAAACTAGCCAAATCGCAGAGGAGTGGCATCAGTTCAATTTAGTGTTTGACGATTTGTGGAAAGCCTGGACACCTCAGAAGAGACTGCTGGGCTAAAGGAGGAGGAGCAGAAGGGAAAGGTCCATCATTTAAACAGGCCAATGTGAAAAACAAGGCTGAGACCTCTCAAGGAAAGATGTGGACTGAAGAGCAAGTTCGTCAGCTAATCGAGGGGATCATGCGTCCGAAATAGGAATCAGCGGCCCCCTGTGTGAGTAAGAAAAATGACAATCGACTCTTCATTTCTGCACTAATAGGGGGCCACCCATGTGATTTGCACTTGGACACGGGGGCAGGACTCTCCATAACTGACTTGAACTTACCCACAACACACAAAACTATAGAAGTGGAAGGAGTTGGAGGAGAAATCACAACATTTCGCAAAAGTATACCAGTTCCTCTGCAAATACATGAAGATGAAGTCTTATGGACATCTTTCTGAATTCTCAAGGAAGTCTCATTGGCATGGACATTTTACCATTGTTGAACATGATCATATTCACCGACAGTCGTCAAATCATTACAACAGCTGGAATAATACCACATGAAGATCGCACATGTAATATAAGTTCTGTTGGTGCAGCAAAACCAATCCACAGAGACTGGGAAAAGAAGGTGTGTGGGTCTTCTGTGCAGTCTATATCCAGACGTTTGGGCTAAACACAAATTGGACTGTGGAAAAGCCAACATTGATCCCATTGTTATTGAGGGACCAATATATACCCCTCATAAACAATACCCTATTCGACCTGAAGCAAGACAAGCCGTGGAAGAGATAGTGGCAGACTTGGAAGCTGAAGGGATTGTCAGACAAGCTTCATCTACTACCAACAGCCCTGTCTGGCCTGTCAAGAAATCAGATAATTCATGGCGTTTAACGATCGATTACACAAGACTTAACAGCGTAACACCAAAACCACACCCCATTGTGGCTAATCCAGCAACCATTCTGAATGATATTCCAGGAAATTCAAGAATTTTTACAGTACTGGATGTGCTGTCAGCTTTCTGGTCTATACCAATTGACGAGTTCTCAGGAGAAATTAGCCTTCACTGTTGGCGCAAAACAGTATGTCTGGACACGACTCCCACAAGGGCTGAATCTTTCACCTGTCTTATTTCACAGAGCTTTGGACCAGTTCTTGACCGAGCGAAAAGCTGAAATTGAGAGCTCAGGAAGTGTTTGCCTCCAATATGTTGATGACTTGTTGATTGCAAGCCCAGATGAAAATAGCCATGTATCTGCTCTGAACATTGTTCTACAAGCTCTTAGGAAAGGAGGATTCAAAGTCAACCCCGACAAAGCACAGCTGGCCAAAACTAAAGTGATCTACTTGGGCCAAGAAATATCTGTCGAGGGAAGGAGAATGACAACAGAGCGTGTAGAAGCATTACGGCAACTTCCAAAACCTCTAACAGTTACAGGAATGAGGAAAGTGATAGGACTTTTCAACTATTGTCGTCAGTATATACCTGATTTCGCCAGCATCACAAGCCCACTCATTGACCTGTACAAAGGAGGAAGCCTGGAGTGGAGCAGCTAACCTGGACAACAGAAGCTGAGGAAGCGTTTTCTTCTATGAAAGAGAAACTGATTTCAGCACCAGCTTTAGGACTTCCTGATGGTCGGTTGCCATTTCATTTGTGGACCAGGGTGGGAGATGAGACCTACTCAGCAGTACTGTGTCAAAAACCAGGTGACCGGTACAAACCAGTAGGATACTTTTCCACAAAAATTCCTGTTACCATGATAGGTCAACCACGTTGTATACAAGCCCTCGATGGTGCCACATGGCCAGTGGATGCTGTGGAAAATTTGATAGGAGCGCAAACCATCATATTGCACACTCCGCACAGTATAGTGACACTGTTGAATAACACAAACATCAAGACTATCACTGATGCGAGGAGAGCAAAATGGGAAGCGACCTTGCTGAACAAAGATTTAAGAGTGGAAATCATCAGAGATACCTCACTTAACCCTGCGACAATGATGCTGGAACCGCATGAAGGAATACCACATGAGTGTGAAAAACAAGTAGAAGAAGAAAGCCTTGGCCCAGTCAATCCAATACCTCTTGAAAATCCAGATAAAGAGTTATGGGTCGATGGATCCAGTTACTATGTCTATGGAAAACGACACACTGGATGAGCAGTTGTGGAAGCTGATGGAACTGTGGTGAAGAGAGGAGCTCTTTCCGGAAAGTACTCAGCACAAGTAGCTGAACTCGTAGCCCTTACAGAAGCTCTTGAACTATCGGAAGGAGATCGAGTCAACATCTATACAGATAGTCGTTATGCTTTCGGCGTGGTCCATGACTACCTGGCCCTATGGAAAAGACGTGGACTCATCACAAGCAGTGGGAGCGAAATACAACATGCCTCTATAATTCGTCGCTTGATTGCAGCATGCCACTTACCAAGAGAAGCAGCCGTGGTCAAAGTAAAATTGCATCAATCTGACAAGTCCAAAGAAAGCCAAGGAAGTTCGGCGGCTGATGCAGCAGCCAGAGAAGCGGCTTTACTCCTTCCTACGCCTGTTACCTTGGTTCAGGAAAACAAGAAAGACAATCCTGAGCTCCATCTTTTGTCATATCAAACGGAAACTGATGAAGAAAAGGAACAATGGATAAAAGCAGGAGCAAAAGAGGATGACCAAGGTATCTGGAGAATTTCAACTTGACAAGTGGTGATGCCTGTCGGAACAAGAAGAGAACTAATGCAGCTGTATCATGGAAAAGTGCATGCTGGAGCAAAAGCAATGAAAGCTCAAATCGGCGAAACATGGTGGTGGCCAAGAATGATGAGAGACATTGATGATTACAGTAGAAGATGCTTGATCTGCATGAAAGCAAATGTGGGAAAATCGGTAAAGGTGCGAATGTCACATGCACCCAGACCCACAGGGCCATGGACACATCTCCAAATCGATTTCACAGGACCTTTGTCACCCAGTGGAGGGTACCAATACATTCTAGTAATCATGGATCGATTTACTAGATCGGTGGAAGCATTCCCTACGAAAACTTGCACTGCTGAAGCGGCAGCACGAGTAATGGTGGAAGAAGTTTTTCCTCGCTGGGGTCTTCCATATGAAATTGATTCGGACAATGGAACTCACTTCACTGGAAAGCTGATGAAGGAAGCGATGAAATTGATGGGGATTAAACAGAAGTACCACATACCATATCGCCCAGAAAGTTCGGGAATTGTCGAAGCGAATGAACCGATCATTAAAAACGGCTCTCACCAAGGCCATTCTGCAAACTGGCCAAGGTTGGCACAAGTTACTGCCTGCCATCTTGTGGAACTTAAGAGCGACTCCAAACAGAGTGACGGACTGACCCCATTTGAACTGATGACTGGAAGAGCAATGGTTCTACCTCCTGATGCTCCGCCCCACGGAACAGGAGGAGATTCTACTTTGTTCCAAGAGAAGCTACAGCGCTATCTCGCGATGCTTGACAAAGCTACAAGAGACAATAATCAGAAAGTGCGAGAGGCTCAGAAGCAATGGGATGAAAAACACACCACTACTGACATTCCACACATTCCCGAGTTAGGAAGTTTTGTTATGGTCAAACGAATCCCTAGGAAAGGATTAGAGCCTAGGTGGGAGGGACCATATGAAATACTCTTAACCACAGATACAAGTGTTTGTCTTAAAGGGAAGGGTGTAGGGACAGATAGATGGTATCATTGGTCACAAGTTAAACCTTGTTTGGTGAACGAACAAATTGATAATGACGGCTTATGCCCTGATATTGAGCAATGTTCATCCATTAGCTTTAGAGATTGGGAACAAAGGAGTGATGTTTAATTATTTTTCTGCTTCCATTTCAGGGATCATTCCCATTGACATTGATTAGAGATGGTTGCAAGTTATTCTCGATACACAACGATGATGGTATGCTTGTTTTTAATTTTACTTGGCATTTTCCAAGGAAGCCAAGCTTTATGGACTCCTCAAGTTCAAGAAATCACTCGGAATGCAACTCTGAAATCTGGTCAACATTTTACTCTACCCTTTATCTCCAAATGGGGATTATGGGATTGGGTGCCAAGTAATGATAAAGATCGTATCAAATATCGTGAAGGCATCTATGGTGGATGTAACTATTACCATCAATGTTACAAAAGCCGAGTAATTTGGCCAGTGAAAGACGGGGGATATTCTAGTAGTACTCAAAGACGAAATTTGTTCGAGAGAACAATGTGAAATTGTGGGGTTAGACCTCATAACTTCTACTAATGTGGAAATGAACTTCATTTTGAATCGTACTCACATGCTTACAATATGGGATTCACTGACTTTAGGGTGTATTTACCCTATAGTGTTGCCATGTGAGGGATTCCTAAGGGATACTGCCTCGAGAAAGACTAGATTCAAGGGAAATTATGTAAGAGTATGGCATTCAGAAGATGAGAATGAATATTGTGAGACTGAACTAGAGACTGAGGAAATTGGACGGTGTTTTTATCTTTCGGGAGAAAAGACAAATAAAGCTAAAACATGCCCAACTACAACTACTGCACCAGTTCATGGTATCTTGTTAGCAAAAGAAACCAAAACTTTGATAAATGAAGCCCATATGGTGCGACAACGTGTCAATTATAATTTGATATCTCTTCTTACTGTTTTTAATCAATCATATTGTGGAAACTTCACACAAATAAGGAGATGGTTGGAAAAAGAAGTAAAATATTATACTTCTAAAAATACACAGAATAATCGAAGTCGTAAACCGCAAAGCATATGGGGAGACATAGCGGGTGTATTTGGTTCTGTCAATTCAATAAGTAATACCGCTCAAATGAATAAAATAAGTGAATACACGCAGTGGGTGGGAAAAATGTCAGGAAAAGGACTCACTGAGGCACTTAAAGGTTCTTTACATATTATAGCGGCAGGTCAGCATCTAAATGATGCAGCGAGGGAATTGGCAGATGCGTTAGTACAATCATCTACTTTTGAGACGCACCGAGCAGCGTGTTTATTTTTAGCTCAGAATTTAAAAGATCAAATGGTAGAGGATATTCAAGTTATTCGAATGGGTCAAATTCCTGAACGAATCTTGGAATCTTTGTTAGTTGTTTTTGGTAATCAACTTAATTTGACTTCTGCTAAACATATTCCATTAGTCAAAATTGGTATTGATGAACATTCTTTATCAGGTTCTGGAACATTACCTTTATTTATAATATGGCCTCAATATGGACAGCGCAATATAATGACTGTTCGACAATTCCAATCAATGGGTGTTAGACAAGGAAATTCGGTAATTAGATTAGGGAGAAATGGATATTGGGCTGAAGGTGAAACACCGATGATTTCTACTACAGACTGTTGTGTTGAGGAACACGAGTGGGTAATTTGCTCATGTTCAACGATGTTTAGTCTATCCCTTAATGGATCTGCAGTTTGGGAGGTTGTTCCTTTAGACCAAGCTACAGGTGCTTGGCAGGTGTCGGAAGCACAGTTTTGTATTTTACATGACGGAATAAGTGAGAATATGATATATGGAGGGAAATTGTGTCCAATTTCTCCTGATCCATTTTGCGTTGAGATTCTCTATCCTCTTCATTTGGGTGTAATTCATGTTCCACATGTACAATTGTTGCATTTAGATCCACAGTGGTGGAATAATGATTTAGTTGAGGAAAATAATCCAGAACTCTTTGAAATGGTTAAAAGAGTTAAGGAAACTGTTAAAGCAGCTCAAGAGGAGGGAATTAAAGCAATGGGTCATGTTATCGTAGCAAATGGAATAGCTAAATTGCTATCTGAGAGGAAATTAGTACAAATCCCGGGAAACTTATCATGGTCAGAATGGATAGTTTTGATTATGGTAGGAGTTTTTGTGTTCCTGCTAGTGATACAACTCATAAGATGTCTTACTAGAAGGAAAAGTACCAAACCTGTCAGATTGGTTATTTCTAACCACACAGATAGGACTGAGAATATGAAATATAGAGTGAAATAGAACATTTTACACTACAATTTACAGAACATAACCCACAAACAATCAACACCTGCTTACTGATATACAACCCCAAGGGATAGGAATTCATTAACATCAATGTTTATGTTAGTTTGTTATTTTTGGCCAGGAACTGGAGGAGTTCAGGTACCGAACGAGTCCAGGCACTGGTGAAGATTCATTAGTTTTTACTTTCTTAGAAGATTTGGGGTTCATATTAAATGCTAACACATAGAAGTAAAATAACACATAATCTGGGACATAACATGGGTTTGGGGATTTTGTTGTTTCTTTGTTTTGTTCCTTTCTGTTTCTATTCTTGTCTTTGTGTTTGTTTGTTTTTTTGTCTGCTATTCTTCTTTCACTGTCACTTCAATAGGTTGGCCACCTAGGGTGATGGCATGGAACTGACGGACGTAGTTCCAGAAGGAGGGACTGAAGATAAAATTTTATTGTCTAATACAATTTTATTAGAATTAATAATCAACATATATTATGTATCTGTATTATTATTATTTACTAATATTCATAACCATTTTTAATATCATTATTGTTTTTGTATTATCATCATTATTTAGTCAGAGTGGGCCTGAGCACAGAAGTGTGAGGGTTTCATGGAGAGACATGGAGAGAAGATAATTTTGAACACCGGAATATGTAGCATAAGTTTCTAATTATGCCATGTGACTGAAGTTCTTTGTAAGGAAGAATTGTGTAGCATGGTGTTGTTTTCCTACCAAAGCATATGATAGAAGTCACAAGTTTTCTATAAGACATTTATTTTGGACAACGAACAACAAGTATCTATGTTTCCACTGATGCATATGTCTAAGGGTATATTGTACTGTGTGCAATCACGAGGTATGGTGTAAACAACCTGTTTTTCTGGTAATATAATACATTTTCTGGTTAAGCAGCCTATAAAAAACAACTGAGTGTCGGAGACGACAGAGAAAGATGGAATGAAGAACATCTATGAAATTGTCTTTCTCTCCTATGTCTGACATATAAAATAATAAAAAAGAGATCTCTTGGCAACAACTGGTGTCCGGTCCCGTGAATTAAACAACATTGGGGAAAAAGCTTCATTTTCAAGTCTACACGTGCCTGGAGGGATGCTGTGGAGTCCACATCCTGCCCGTAGGGAGGTAACATGTGGAATATATGGACTGGCCATCTGGGCAGTGCAACATACAGAATGTCTCTGAGGTGGCTCTGGCCGATTATAGGCAGGAGACTACATCGGATGCAGACGGCAAAGCGGGCTCAATTGAGGGAAAGACAAGGGCTCGACATAGGGAGCCATACCGTGGAAAATACACATATGAAACTGCCGTAGGGGTTACAACATATGGCATCTAGCCCAGCAGGGGGCGCAGCACTGGGGTGCACTTTACCTTACTGGGCCTGGCGTCAGATGCTCCTTCACATCTGAGTGCTGTATGGTGGCAGAGGAACTCAAAGGGTTCACCTAGCTGGGGAACTCTACTGGAGCAGAAATGCCCACTTATCCGGTCCATGAGGAGGGGTATGGCGCAGCAAGCTAACACAAGAACGGGCACGTCGCTGTTACTGGCTAGTTGAAGTGAGTACACGGGAAGATACCGGCTCTACACGGAAGCTATAGAATCTAATGAATGTGTTAGGTGTTGCCCAGCCCGCAGCTCCACATTTATCTGTCAGTGAGGTGCCGTGCGTGAGCACCCATGTTGAGGTAACACTCCTAGTGGAATGGGCCCTCAACCCGAGCGGGCAAGGCATGCCTTGGATTTGGTACATCAACTCGATGGCATCCACTATCCAGTGGGCCATCCTCTGCTTGGAAACAGCCGTTCCCTTCTACTGGCCTCCATAACAGATGAAGAGCTTTTTCTGAGGTCCTAAAGCTTTGTGTTCTGCCTACACATAACTGCAGAGTGCGGACAGGACAGAGAAAAGCCAGGGCTGGGTCTGCCTCCTCCTGGAGTAGCGCTTGCAGGTTCACCACCTGGTTCCGGAAGGGAGTGGTGGGAACCTTGGGCACATATCCGGGCAAGATTCGATTCCAGGCACGATTCGTCAACCGAAAATGCCTGCAGGTCCCCAAACCTCTTGATAGAGACAAATGCAGTTAGGAGCAGTGTCTTCCAAGACAAGATCCTTAACTGACTGCAGGGGCTCAAAGGCTGCTCTCTGCAGTGAGGTTAACACCATAGATAAATCCCAAGAGGGTATAGAGTGAGAGCGAGAGGGATTTAGTCTCCTCGCTCCTCTCAGGAACCTGACAATCAGAATGATCAGTTTGTGCTTCCCTAAGGACTTACCATTAACTATGTCATGATTTGCGGCGATAGCGGCAACATACACTTTGAGGGTGGAGGGAGACAGCCTTCACTCCAACCCTTCTTGCAGAAAGGAAAGCACTGAACTGATCAAACATCTTCAGTTCTTCCTCTTCGGGGTCTTCTCTGCGAGATGAACACCATTCGACGAACAGGTTCCACTTAAAGGCATAGAGGTGACTCGTAGAGGGGGCTCTAGCAGAACCAGTGGTAGGCCAACTAGAACCTCCGCGTCCTGTCCAGGGACCAGACATGAAGTTTCCAGAGGTCCAAACGTGGGTGCCACAGGATGCCGCATCTCTGAGTCAAGAGGTGCTTCCTCAGAGGAATGGGCCAGGGAGCGGAATGGACAGTCGCATCAAGGATGACAAACAAGTCTACCTGTGCGGTAATGAGGCAGAGAATGTAAATGGCATGAAGCATCCTCAGATGGCTCAGACTCCATAGGAGGAGAAGGTGGGCAAGTTGCAACATGCAACGGGAGCATAGACCACCTTGTTTGTTGATGTACTCAACAGTCGCAGTGCTGTCCGTACGGACCAGAATGTGCTTGCCATGTAGCGGCCCCTTGAGGGGCTAGCAACTAAAGGCAGTTAATATGCCATTGGAGTTGGGCGCCATACACAGACCCGAAACTGCAAGCCCGCTGTATGTCGACCCCCCAGCCCACGGGCTGAATGTTTGGCTGCTATATGGTGTTATTGAGACACGGAATGATCCGCTCTGCCATGCCCATCTTGGGACTTGTTTGTGTAGCCAGTGTTGAAGCGGCCTCGTATGAAGCAACCCAAGCGACGTTACTGCGGCTGTGGATGCCTTATGACCCAGAAGCCTCTGAAAGTGTTTCAGTGGTACCGCTGTTTTGCACACTGGACGCACTCCTCTGTGTCAGATGGACCAAGTCCATTTCCATACAGAGAAAAGAGATCCTCTGCACGGGGCAGAGTTTGCTCTTTTCCCAGTTGACGCGAAGTCCCAACAGGCTGAGGGGACCAAGCACCATGTCCCTGTGTTCGCACAACTGATCCCAAGACAGAGCAAGTAAGAGCCAGTCGTTGAGACAGTTGAGAATGCAAACGGCACGTTCTATGAGCGGAACAATGGCTTTTTTCTTTTTATGCCTCCGCGACCTTTGTAAAGACATGAGGCAACAGGGACAGCAAGAAGGGAAGGACCTTCAGGTCGATTGCTGCAAACCAATCTTAGGGACGGCCAAGATTGATCATAACCCACCGCTTTTCTTGGACACAATAAAGTAGGGGCTGTAGAACCCTAACTTCATATCGGCTGGAGGGACCGGCTTGAAAGGCTGTAAAAAGCAACGCCAGATTGTCTGGTGGAGGACAAAGGACACTTTTTGCAGACGACATCATGCTGAGTGAATCAATTGAGAATGGCTCTAGTTTACATGTATTTTCTTCACCCGAATCTCCCCCATCCTACTTCCCCCCTCATGCTATGATCGCCTGTAACACCTAAAATCTATTTGATTTGAATGTCAATTTTCACTATACAGTATTATATGTGTTTGATATCATTGGAAATGTATCAGTGCGACTGGTACAAATATCTCATCCCCACAGAAATATTCAAGATGATAATAAGAGTTTAGAGATTAGAGATATTTTGCATATTATGATGGGTGTGGTTTTTGGAGCCATTTTGTCTCTTCTTTCAGTCCAGGCAAATGGGAGCTTGATCCAATTTAAATTCCCTTTGTTATCATGCATTTCCATTTGAAAGAGGTTTCGGTCTTGTCTGAGTTACTTAAAGCAATGTAGTAGTGAGTTCAGGGCTCAATTCTGTAGTCAGTTTGGCCCGTAATGCTGGATGTCTTAAAGACAAACTAGCGTTACGTAACATTCAGAAAGTCAGGAATGTATCTTTCACTCTTTACTTCAGAGTATTTGATATTGGTTTGACTGTTAATAAATTGTTACACTTTGATTTATTCTGACTTACTCTGGAATTATTAACGATCTCTAGGAGGTTATGAATTAGTATAATTTTAACAAAGGGTTAAACAGAATAATACATGTATGGTTAACTATTAAATATAAATTAACAAATAACCAATTGGCATTCTAATCTAAATTCGGAATTATGATAAAATGGAGTCAGATAAAGAGGAATTGGAATTAAATCCATGCTGCCCAGTTGAAAACACTGAACGCGTGCAGCGACCTTCCTCCGCGTAATGTTACCTCAATTGGAGCGATTTTCAGCGGCCTTACAAGCTCAATCGTGTCCTTCGCCAGTTGGACTGCGATCTCTTTTCGCAAGACAGGCATCACAACTTCGTACAGAAGCGAAGTGGACGCTCCTAAACTTGTGAGATGCCGTGCAAACTGTGTAGCCAAGCCTGATGGTGCAGGTGAGCCAGCGGGACAGTTTCAGAGACTACTAGAAACATTACCAACAAACCCACCTGCACCACAGACGTACCCGCATCGTGGTAGGGCAGTAAAATGGAGAGCAGGGACCCAACCCAAAAGACATAGCGTTCTGAAGTGGGGTCTAAGTGTGTAAAGCAGCACCTATCTGCCCCCAGGGTTGGAAAGAAGGTACTAGAAAAGACATGGTAGCATACTTGAACTGTACGCTGCTGTCCGTTGGCGACTGAAGAAGAGGTTGAGAGCAGCAAGGCGAGGCACACACTATCTTCCTCACCTCCTTCTTTAGCGGGGAATGAGAGCGGCGAGGCATAGCGTCATGCACTGTGTCCTCACACGGCTAGAAAGAGGGGAACAAGAGAGGCGAGGCTCCTTGGCGTTGCACACTGTCATTCTCGCCCTCTTGTGGGGAGGGGAGCGAGAGCGCAAGGCTTAATAGTGTCACACGCTGACAGCTCCTGAGAAACCAGAGGTACTGGAACTGCTTTTATTAAGAATTTGGGTACCACTGGGAATTTAGAAATTTGGGTACGCAAACATGGGACTGATGCCCATGGCGACGAGCAGACTGAGGTGCCGCCCACGGGTGACACTAGTAATGTCGGCGAACAGCTACCTCAGCCGGCTTTCTGAACTGTGGAGGACTGCTGTCTCTAATATAGTCATCGACAGTTTTGCCGAAAAGGGCCACCTTGTGAGATGAGAGCATCGAGAAAGCGTACTTTGGCGATGTCTCAAACCTCTGCAAGGTTAGCCCAAGGGCATTTCTGGACCACCAGGGTGGACACCGAGGGCCAGCACCATGACTTTAAATGCGATCAGTCACTGTACATAGCTCAACCTTGGCTCAGAACTTCCCTTGTGTATTAAAGTGCAGGGTAGAGGGGGTCTGCCAGTGGCACTGTCAAGAGTAGTGAGAGAGGGGAAAACTCGATATAGATTATGGCCCCTTTGGTGTTCCATATTTTGGCACAAAATAGTTCCAATACTAAGTTTTCCGTTGCACATCCGGGAAAAAGGCAAGGGGGCGGGCAAGGCTATTTATGCGTTGCATTACGCCTCAGCCACCCGGGAAAGCATGGCTGTCAACTCTGAATTAGATTCAGCATGAGTACACACCAGTGGCGGCTACTGGTCTGTCAGAGAATGGAAGCTCATTTTCGGCCTACATCATAAAATTGTCTATTTATTTAAAATTAAATTCTGCCCTACGTTTCTTTTCAAGAAAATGGTCTTGACCAGTGTCCTCTCAATGGCCAGCAGAGTTAGGCTGCTTAAACGGCCTTGGCCCATTGTGTTTCGGTGTAGGACTTGAGTCACTTTAAACAGGAGAAGCTCCTTTCTACACCTGCAGATGTAGCTCCAATTGTTGCCACTAATGAGAACAGTTTGTAAAGCTGAGGCATTGCACTGTCCAACTCCATGTCTTTAAGGAACACCAAGTAATCACACAGCTTTCCCCTGTTACCCTGCAAGTCCTGATCTGAATACAGGACTTGAAGTTCTGACCTCAGTCTTCCATAACTTTTCAGGACACTTTGGAAGGCCTCCTCTGGAAATACCTGTGTCATGTCATCAAATTTCCCTGGATTGACTAATTCTAAGAAGAGCATGCTTTCCAAATTTGAAAAACGTCAAGGAATCTGCTCCAAGATGTTATCAAGGATGGCCATGTACAGATTTCTGTAACGCACTTGGGGATCCTGCAATTGGGTCAGACGGCGCTTTCTCATGGGCTCATCTTGTGGGTCTGTTGTAAGATCTGCTGTTTTGGCATAAATGGCTTGGAAAGCCCCCTCTGACCTCTTCTCTTTGACAAATGCAAGAAGAGATTCAATTCTGTTCTTGGAGTAAAGAACATCCATCGCCCTCTGCTGGACAATATCAAAGACCACATCAGTCTCAGAGAAGATTTGTTCATATGTGTACAACATGAACACAAACTCAAAATCCTCCAGTTTCCTCACAAAGCCTTTGGCACAATCCAGTGTATCATCATCCATTGTTGTATCTGCAATGATGTTCTCAAATGTCTGCAGGAGGCCATCATAATTGTTTGCCACAGTGCTCACTATCCGTGATGTGAAATTCCATCGAGTAGGAGCGTTTCTGGGCAACCTTGAACAGCCTGCAGATTCCAAAAAAGATGTCCTCTTTGTGGATTTTGAAAAAAATGTGGCAAATCTAGAGAGTGATGCAAAAATAATTCTGCACTCAGGCAAGCATTTAGCCCCCTGTGACAGCACCAGATTCAATCGGTGTGCATAGCAATGCACAAACATTGCACTGGGGGCTATTGCTTTCACTTTGGCCTGGAGACCATTGAGATCTGAAGCCATGACAGCAGCCCCATCATAGGTCTGTGCCACAAGCTTGTCCTTAAAATTGTAGTCCTGCATGTTCTCATTTAATATTTCAAAAACGGACTGGGCATCTCAGCAGTTTTTATTTCGACTGAACTTGAGAAATCCGCGATGGGACTGAGTGCGAATAGCTTCAGTGATTCCTTATAGTACAGATTCGCTGTCAGTCAAAAGGAGATGCAGTCTTTCGACAGACCCGCCAATCATCACGCAGAAGCTCGGGAGTCCGGGCCAGCCCACTCCCCATTCACCCCAGAGACGCTGAGCGTCCGTGGGCGGGACATAATTGCAGCGTTTATCCAATGACCGTCTAGTTTCGAAGCGCTGGAAAAAAAACGTTCAAAGCAGCCCATTTGAAGTCAATGGACGCTGGGCTTAAATAGGGAAATGCACTGTGACGCTGCGGGAATGTATGAGAAGGAAGTCGAGTCAGCCGACCTGCTATATGTAACTGATTCTGAACGAACTCATCTTTGAGATGAACATTTTCTAACACATTTTTAGTCAATAAAATGTTAATACAATAGTACATAATTTGACCATTAATTTTGTGACATTATAAGGAAAGCCGAGCTGTCTTAAAGAAATCGCCACTGGTACACACTATTATAGTGGGAATCTCAGCATCATCTTCATTTCTAGCGCATAACAGCTCTCTCTCCGATGCAGTGATTGACATCTGTCCTCTGCCAGAGCCATACAACGGTCGTGTAAATGTCAAACCCTGTGCTTTACTTGTTATGAATTCAAAATTTAAAAAAATGGCACACTCAATAAGCATTAGGACATGTTTTATAGCAGTGGTATCGAATAGTCATTGGCTTTCTTTTGCTTCATCACAGATTGCGACCTGTCGTGTTTAGTCGATGTAAATTTGAAATGGGAAATGTGCACCTTCAAAGAAAGAAGCCAGATTAACATTTTCATGCATAATACTTAATACTGGATAAACTTACAATTGTGCTCTGTGCCCCATTCAAAACTATACCACAGTGAGAAATGGGATTGCAACACATCATCTGAACTACTTTTGGTAGAGCTTTTGACATTTTTCGCTAAAATAAATTGTGATTTTACACTTGTCTGTCCATTATGCTTTTATTTATAACAGTACATAGTTTTGAAAAATGGTTATGGGTAGGTTTAGGGATAGGTGTAGGATTAGCGGCTGGATATCATTTTAATGCTATTTTGTTACTAAAATTTACATTTTCCTACACATTTCTGTCCATTACGATTTATTATTTTAATATTCTGTATAAAATGGGTATGTTTAGGTAAGGGTTAGGGGATCTTAAATTTTTCTGTAAAATAGTAAAAGGGAAATTATATAGATATCTAAATTAAATGAAATGTTTATAAAATGAAAGGTTTATTAAATTAAAGGTTTTAAGTTTTTTAGCTGTAAAATCGTAATAATGCTATGTTTAAATGTTGTCAATAGATCCATATTTTATGTTTCAGCACTTATCCAAACGTACAAAAACGTAAGTTTTGTGTTTTTTAAAGTTGCATATTTATACCTACATATTAACAATGAGACCAGGCTGTATGAACCCATTATAAAACACTTTAGATGTTTAAAAGAAGACTTTGTTTTTGTCACTTTGCTTTAAGCAGTAAAAGATCTTAAGTAAACAATGTCAAGACATGAGACTTGGGAAAGTAAAAGATATGAAACTATGGGAAAACTATAATCCATTATAACTTAAGTGTATAAAACTGTTCATTGTGTGTTCATCATCATCATGGTTTAATTAATTGAATTGTATTGGAAACATTTTTAAAAATTGTCAAAATTGTAAATATTATATTAATAAAATTATTGAATAAAAAATAAAACAAGTTACGCACCAGAGGATTAAGGTCAGCTTGAAAGCTTCACCAACATGGATCAGTTCTGAGATTTGGTTCTGTTCAGTTCAGAAGATGGTAAACGGTAACCGGTTCAGAGCCTGTGTGTTTGTGTCTAGAGTATTAAAAGACAAGCGGATCATTTTTTTCATCCGCACACACACACATGCACGGAGTGAGACCTAGTTGTGCAGATAGTGCCAGATCAGGAATCTTTTCTCTCTCTATTGGGGTTGTTCTATAAAAAGAACTGCAGCGTTTTACTCCCTCTGGTGCCCATTACTGACGCAAGCTGCCATTAATCACACACACTAAAGGATTTCACTCTCTCTCTCACTCTCTCTCTCTCTGTCTCTCTCTCTCTCTCTCACACACACACACACACACAGATCTGACATGTCATTTATACTGGTCTGTGTTGTCATACGTGTATAGCGATAAATGAGAGATACAAGGCAGTGAGAAAATCATTCAACTTAAGTTAATTTCATGCTATTGTTGTTGGCGCTCACACATTTAAATACCTCGCAATATTAGTAAGGCCAAAAATGTCATCATTAGCAAGTACTGTACTCACTGATAAGGAAACCTGGCTATCAGCTCTTATGTGAACAAGCATCTGCTGACCAACTGAACACAAAGGAACAAGGGATGACATAATGCAAAGAGCTTTTTTTAATGCTTAATTAGGGGTTCAAGCACAAAGTGCTGAAACCCAATTGTAATTGTAAAGATTTTTATTATTAGGGGTTCTTGTAAGGATTTTTATTATTAGGGGTTCAAGCACAAAGTGCTGAAACCCTATTGTAATTGCTAATTTTCCCATGACGCATCATTCTACATCTAAAACTGATCGGGCAGACCAAACCGTAAGTCGTAGAGACTTGAAACTTTCAGGGATGGTAGTACTCACACCGACTACCAGCATCAGTTAGGCACGCCCGATCGTGCTGAAGGGGGCGCTACAGCAAGCAAAAGTATGAAATGGCTCTTAACTCCTAAACCGTTAGGCGTGGGCTCAAGTGTCTTATATTGTTGACCCTCGATATAACCGGTTACCCTCGATGGCTGCTCTGTCAAGTCCTCGTCGTCAGTGAGGAACCTGGGTGTGCTCTTTGATACCAATCTTTCATTTGAAAGCCACGTTTCTAGCATCTGTAAAACTGCATTCTACCATCTTAAAAATATATCTAAATTACGTCACATGCTTTCAATGCAAAATGCTGAACAACTAGTACATGCGTTCATGAGCTCAAGGCTAGATTATTGTAATGCTCTACTGGGTGGTTGCCCTGCTCGCCTAATAAATAAACTCCAGCTGGTCCAAAACGCAGCAGCTCGAGTTCTTACTAGAACCAGGAAGTACGATCATATTAGTCCAGTTCTGTCAACACTGCACTGGCTCCTATTAAACATCGCATAAATTTTAAAATCTTGCTTATTACTTATAAAGCAATAAATGGTTTAGCTCCCAGTACTTAAGCGAGCTCTTAACGCAATATACTCCATCACGTCAATTGCGGTCTCTAAACTCTGGCCAGTTGAAAATACCTAGAATATCTAAATCAACTGCAGGCGGTCGATCCTTTTCCTATTTAGCACCTAGACTCTGGAACAGTCTTCCTAGCATTGTTCGGGAAGCAGACACACTCTGTCAGTTTAAATCTAGACTAAAAACACATCTCTTTACTATGGCATACACATAGAACATTTTTAACTTTCTTTATTCAAATCAAATGACTGATTATTAGGCTGCATTAACTAGGTCAGCGGAACCGGGAACACTTCCCATAACACCTGATGTACTCGTTACATCATAAAAAGTGGCATCCACACTAATGTTAGTCTCTCTGTTTATCCCGAGGTTTACTGCAGTCGGCCGGATCCAGGCCGTGTCCGGATCGGATGGTGGACCTGCATCTGGACATGACCAGCTCATCCTGGAGTGTCTGCTGAGACCGTGTCCATTAGTGTCTCCTCTGAATTCGCCTCACCGGGCGTGATCCTCAATTAACCCGTCTCGGCAATAACTCCGATCTTTCAAGTATTCATATTCTTGTGTAATCGACGCGCCATCCTAAATGAGCCCGTCTCGTCGTCATACCCAAAATTTCGAATATTCCTATCTAATATGATTTAAGACCTGCAAGGTTGCCAGAGTAATAATTATACACTGTTAATAATAGGCCAGAGGAGAACTGGCACCCGACTGAGTCTGGTTTCTCCCAAGGTTTATTTTTCTCCATCATGCCCTGATGGAGTTTTGGTTCCTTGCCACTGTCGCCTTTGGCTTGGCTTGCTCAGTTGGGGACACTCAAATTATGATCCAAGTTACTCAACTAAATATACAAATAGAATTTATTAATTTGGTCATATATAATTCTATAAACTATCCAAATTAAACTAGCCAAATCAAATTTTGTTGCAATGTTGTCCTGTTTAACACTGTGAAGCTGCTTTGAAACAATCGTCATTGTAAAAGCGCTATATAAATAAAGTTGATTGATTGATTGTTGGAATCATTGGCTCAAGACGGACAAAACGCATGCCTCGGATTGGCTCGTCACCTGGGAAAAATGTAGGCTATTTTGGCTTTTTCCGAAAACCTACTTTTGCAAACTAGTCCTAGGTTTTTGGCCCGACCGGAACCACACCAGTGCAGCAAGATTCTCTGGAGTCTGAATGTCAATAATTATCAAAAAAAGCCGCCAAAACGTCCGAAGTGGGAAGAGCCGCTTTCACTTAATTGGCTAGAACACGTAAAACGGAACAAGATATCTGCACCAAACTCAGCACGCCTATGTAAGAGCTCATTCTGTGGTCACGTGAAAAAGGTCGCAGTGGCTGGCCACTTGGTGGCGCTATAACAGTTAAAAAGGTGTCAAAATGATGCATTGCTATGGAAAATCCCATTCAATTGCTGAAAGCGGCCCCCTTCCTGCCTGATTTGCATACAACTTCACCAAGTCGGGCGTGCGCATGCGTCACGTGGTCCTAAAGAAGCTTGCAAACTTTGATGGACTTTGGGTCATGAATGGTGGTTTAACTCTTATAAAGGTGGAACAAAAAACCTCTTTATCATTCCATGCAAAATGACCTTTAAGTGACCGAAACATGGCCTGCTCTGCGCAAAACTTCACCAAATTAGCTGAGCACGTGCGTCATATTATTCTACAGAAGCGTGCAAACTTTTATGGAGATCGGGCCGTCGGTAGAGGTTTTACAGTTTAAAAGGTTTAAAAAAAACAACACATTTCCACGATAAATGAGCTGGAAATGCAAAAATCTGCCTTTTCCCCCTCCGACATGCATGTCAGAACGCTTGATAACGTTTTTGGAACCAGCAGCCCGAAAATCTAATTCTGAGACCCTATAGGTTTTTTTTTTTTATTCTTTATTTATAGGCTTTTTTAGGCTCTTTTATGCCCTATTTATTAAAAAAATTGCAATGATTGGCCACTTGGTGGCGCTGTAAAAGGAAAATATATCATGAAAATGGCTATATCTGCACCCAACCATTAATCTGATAATAAGTGGCATGCAGTGCCTTTGTCCAGGGTGTCATGATAGTCTATGAGAACTTTGGGGTATCTCAAAAAACACAGTTTGCATCACTGGCACAATACCTTGAAGTAGCCTAAGAAGTTTCAAGCCAGTGATTTTCACAGGAGTCCTTATACTCCTGAGTCCTTGCTGAGTCCAACAATACCAAACATGACAGGTTTTGCCTTATGGTTTGTGTAAGGGTGTCATTTAGCACTTATAAAACGTTTGCGATTATCTTAAAAACAGCTAATCCGATCAAGACAAAACCACCACAGGAAATTTGATAACATAGGTCGATAGCTAAACAATAATGTCCAAATCTCAAAATTATGATAGGAAGTGAAATTCAACCAATGTTGCCCATTGGTCATTGAAAGGTTTTAGTCCCTTGTATAATGCCTCATCCCAATCCTGAATTGGCAGTTGAATAAACAAGTCTCAGCGCTGAGGGAGAGTATCTCAAAGAATCTCATAGAATCTCAAAGAGTCTCCTTTTATTAAGGCGAGTGATGCAGAATATATACATAGGATGTAAAGGGGGGTAGAAAAGTTTTAACCAATCACAGAGAGAATACATCATCTAGCTCATGGTAAAGGAATGTGAGATCTTTTCAATAACAAGGCTAATATGGTTGCCATCTGGTCAGCTATCCATTTGACCTAAAGGCCCTGCAAGACTTCTTCATACGTTTAACAGAAAAACCAGGGACCTTTTCTCCATCCAATCCCAGCAGAACCTGTTACCCTAGGTGGGGGTGCTTCCATACTGAAAACCATATGTTGGACTGCAGCCTCACAGAGAACAACAAATACCTAAGTCCAGTTTTTACTCTATGCTGAGATCAACACAAAATCTATCAGTCATTTTTATACTCTCATAAATATACTGTAAGACTCTATAATAGTGTGGCCAATCTGGAGGGCCTGGAGGGCCACTGTCCTGCAGATTTTAGCTCAAACCCCAATTCAACACACCTCTCACAGCCCATCAAGGTCTCAACTCAAAAAAATTCTAGTGTGTCTAGGTACATTTCATCTACGGGCTGTACACCTACAAAAAGTGGTGTAGATTGAGCAAGATGTGGTTCTATAACTGCTTTTTCCTTTGTAAATTGGCTGTAAAAAGTTTTTTTTTCATCTATAATCCAAGTTTATTTCTTTATTTGAATCCCCATTAGCAAGTACCTAGGTAGTGGCTACTCTTCCTAAAGTGTCCCAACAAGTAAAAAATACAAAACTACATTAAATCCACAACAATAAAAAGTCAATAAAACTTACAAACCCAAAATTCATTCCAAATATCAAAATTTACTATATATATATTGTACCATTGAAACCACCTTAAAACTTTTTTTTAAACCTTAAAATATATAATATCTGATGGTAAATCATTCCATATTTCCAATCATCTATACGTTGCAATACATCTTTTAACAGTAGTTTTACTCTAGTACAGCAATAAAAAAACATCCCTTTAATGTTTGACTGGTGTTGAAATTATGACTATTACTACTGAATAAAAGTTGACATTACAGGACATTAGGAACTCTAAACTTTTAAAACAAAGCAGAGAGGCAATCTTTTACCAGTGGCCATTCTAAAGTTTTGTGCATTCTTATTATATTAGCTCTTCTATTACAGTTTTAAAATAAGTCGTGAGGTTCTGTTCTGGACTGATTGTCATTTTTGAGTGTCTTTACTTGATGAACTCAACAACCACACCACTGGATAATAATCTAAGTAAGAACCATTGTTTGCTAAATTTAAGAAATAGTGTTGTAGTAAAAAAGTTTCCCTGGTAACCCAGGCCACCAGTAAATTATTTAAAAGTTGTAAAAAGTTCATAAACTGAAAGCATAAAAGTGTTCTAGGAGGGAAAGAGATTAACCCAATCAATGATTGTGCTGCAGTGACTGACACTCCTGTGAGCCAATAATAGCGCTGCATTCAGGTCCCGCCGGTGTAGCTGTCAGCCTGTCACTCAGAGAGTCAGATCAGAGCACATCATATGAGAACGTTTCTCCAAAATCTCTCCACTAAACGGTAATCTAACAAACATTTGATTGAGTACATATGGAAAGTTCGACTTTAGATGCGTCAGCTGAACTGTTGTCGTCGGAGAGAGAGAGAGTGAAGTGGAAATCATAAGAGAAAAAATTGATCGGATCTGGATTGTTGTGAATAATCAGAAATAGTGATAATACCTGGCTTTGGAGAGTGACATTTCAGATATTACTCTGATAATATGTAAAGTTTCAGAGATTATTCGTTCTTAGCAGAGTTGAGTAAATTAATCCACATGCACACACAGCGTGAGCTAAACTAATCAGCACACAGGCTAAACGCCTTTGTTACGGATCAACTGGGGATCATGTTATCTTAAATTAAAGACGGTTTCACCAGTTGTACATACACTGTTGTACATATATTGTGTAGTGTATTTGCGTATTTGATGAAATTACAAAGAACTATAACACATTATTGTAAAGCTAAGAAACCCAAGAATAGTAATAGGAGTTACTAGATCAGTGGGCGAGGCCATAAATAGAGGGATGTTTTTCATTGCAGTAGCTGATTTGCCCACGTCACAGTGTGGGTAGGGTTTAGGGGTGGGGTCAGGTGAAGGGGCTCATTTTGGTAACGCTTTAGATTACGGCCCAGAAAGTACCACGTAATTAAAGTGAATTTACAGGGTAATTTTCGGTAATTATAGTGTAACTATAAAGTAAGTAGGTGTAGGTATAAGGGAACAATATGTAATATTGGGAGAATAAAGGGGTAACTAGCCCGGAAAGTACTGCGTAATGAAATCGTATTTACAGGGTAATTTTTTTGTAATTATAGTGTAACTATAAAGTAAGTAGGTGTAGGTATAAGGGAACAATATGTAATATTGGGAGAATAAAGGATTAACTAGCTCGGAAAGTACTGCGTAATGAAATCGAATTTACAGGGTAATTTTTTTGAAATTATTGTGAAGCTGCTTTCAAACAATATGTAGCCTATAGTTTAAAGCACTATTTAAATATGTTTTAACTTGACATGATGGAGATATTGCATGCTAAACAATCATTTGGGAGCAATTTAGAACCACTACATAACTTTTTTTGTAATAATAAGTGTCATATACAAGTTTTTTTTTAGTAAGGTCGTAAGATTCATAAGGTTTTTGCTATGATTTGATTTAGAATCAAGGTTACTTACCTGAGTGTTACAGATAATTGGTCTGCTATTCTGTTTGAAAGGCATTGGAGTCGGTGAAATGTAGTGGAAAATAAGCTTACCTCTTTTCAGCTGATCCCAGAAAATAAAATATTCATATAACACGATAAAACACACTTGCATTTTACTACTTATATACAGTAGCCTATAATTTATATGATTTGATATACATGTTTCAAGGCAAGTAAGACTAAATTAATTAATTACTGGCAAAGATACCCTCTTGTTACACTTAGTTACAGGGTAACTACATCATCTGCGGGCTGTAAATTAAAGTGGTGCTTGTTACCCCCTTGTTACACGTAGTTGCAGGGTAACTACATCATCTACGGGCTGTAAATTAAAGTAGTGCTTGTTACCCCCTTGTTACACGTAGTTACAGGATAACTACATCATCTACGGGCTGTAAATTAAAGTGGTGCTTGTTACCCCCTTGTTACACGTAGTTACAGGGTAACTACATCATCTGCGGGCTGTAAATTAAAGTGGTGCTTGTTACCCCCATGTTACACATTGTTACAGGGTAAAGGCTTCAACATACTTCGCAAGAACAAAGAAAAAAGTTCTCACTCCCAGGGCTGCAAGAACCAAATGACGTCATGTTGTTCTCGCAGCCCTGGTTTGGGAGTTCTCGCAGCTTGTTCTCGACACATCGCCTGAGCAGAACTTTTTTCTTGCGGGTGTCCGAGAACTATTGTGTGATTGGTCACATTTAAAGTGGCCGTGGTTAATGCGGAGAAACGCAGATGATGGGCACCTGCTTTTCTCGTGAAGTATGGAATGTACTGCCACCTCGAGAAAACGAACAAATTTCTTTGTTCTTACAGAGTATGTTCCAAGCTTAAGTGCAACATTAAAACATATTAATTATATCTTCAGCAAAAGTCATAAACAATGAACTGAATTACTAATTGTAAAAGCACAGTAAAAAAGACTTCAATTTAATCAAATAAAAGTTTATTTAAAAAAAGTCTTGAACAGAACTAAAACACATTAAATACTAAAAATTTAAAATTAATAAACTGTAAAAAGAACAAATACAGAATTCAACAAAAGCACACAAATTTGAATATTTTTTACATTTAGCTACAAAATTTATTTTTAATAGGCAGCAGCTGGTTTGCTGCCTTCATGGTCTCTATTTTGGACCTCAGCTGGGGGCAAGATGAAAGCAACAGCCACATCTCCTGAGAGTAAAACTTCAGGGTTGTGCCTGCAGAATAGGGTGGCAGCATAATGTCTTCCCCCTCTGCTGCAATTGTCACCTGTAATCAGAAAGAAATATATATATATTTAGCACAGACTTTTCTCTAAAAAAAGCGACTCTATAGGTCATTCTTTAAGCACCTTATTACAACCTATATTTACGTTTTTAAGTGATGCGCCTTCTAGCAGACGTAAAAGTAATGACAATGTCGTGTTAGGTATGATGTCACGAAATGACGAATGGCTGTCGTTACCAATCAAAATGCGTGTTCATTTTAATGCACACATTAAAAATGTGTGGACTTTTTACCACCATTTCCCTAAACCTATCCAGTGATTTATAGTCATACACACTTTATGAGCACATGATTGCATGATCACATGATTACATGTTGTATATAGCAATGCTTTACCAACTGAGCTATGCAAAAACATAAATATTATGTAGATAAAAGGGAAAAATGCTAAATGAAAGAACTTTAGAAAACGCTCCAGTGGGTCGTATTTCAATAAAGTGACAAATTACCTATATATTGGCGTATTAGTTGGAGGACATGTTGCAGAAGCACAATGTCTAAACAAATGTTTTGCACTAGTAAAAAAAAATAGCTTGTTTTATAGAGTATCAGATAATAAAATATTCAGCGGAGAGACATTTAAATGTCAGCGTAATTTAAAAATCACAAAGTTAGCAGGAAGCAGGAGATAAAGTAACTGAGGCTTATTTAATTAAATCAAAGTAGAACTAAATGTGATGTAACTGAGGGAATCCACTTGAGGCAAGCTTAAAAATTAACCCAAGTGCAGCTTAATGATAAACATGAACAGATACAAAACAAACAATGACTTGAACTTGACATGACATTGACAATGACATAACCATGACCATAACATGAACAGACTTGACAATAACATTAAATACTCACCAATAGGGGGTACATTTACAAAGCTAGACAAAGTCGCACGGCAAACAGGAGGGCTTAAATACACTGACTACTGATGCTAAGACAAGGGACACCTGTGAGCAATGTTTAAACAATGAACCAATCAGAATGTGACAACATAGAACACATGACAAGTGAGCACATGGCAGGATCACATGAGGGCACAATGGAATCACATGACATTGAACATGACAAAATATTAAATAAGAACATGAACATGAAACAAAACACTAAACATTACAGACCTGTAAACACTACAGATCACAGATGAAGGTGACCCCTTGTTTCATGAACGCAGACGTTCCTCTCACCATTTTTAAGCCTTTTTTTATTCTTGACGTGTCCGCAATAGCACACGGGTGTTTGCGCTTGATGTCTTTTTGTTGTGTTTAAGATCAAGGGTGAATCTTAATCCAAGATTGGATGTGTTCTTATTAAGACTGGTGTTACAAATCATCCCTTGAAGAAACAAACTTGGAAGGACAGGTGGACTACGCATTAGGGCTGAACGATATTCTGTTTTACTATCGACATCGCGATGTGCGCGTGAGCGATAGTCACATCGCCGGCACATGTATTATACCCATGGTGTATTACGAGAACGGTAGCACACAGTAAACATGAGTTTGTTGCTGGAGTGACATGCACGTTCCGCGTGCCTGCACAGTGGTTGGGTCGTTGTGCGCTGCTCTCACAGCCAAACATTCACTGCTAAAATGCGCGAAGAGGATCCGCAAAAAAAAAAAAAAAACTTTTTGGGACTATTTCGGCTACAAAAAGGAGGATGTTGACCAAAGAGAGGTACTTTGCATGGAGTGTCAGAAAGTTACTTTACGATGAAAGTCTTTACGATGAATACAAAGCAGGGCTCGACATTAACGCTTGTCTGGGACAAGTGGATTTTTTGAAGGGACAAGTGAAAGAGAATTACTTGCCTGACGGACAAGAGCCTGATTAAAACAAAAAATAACTAGCGAATCACCAAAATTCAAGAATGTTTGTGCATTAATTTAGTGTAAGTGGCGATCGATAGTGGATAATAATATATAATGAACTGACAATAATAAGGTCGCGCTGTTGACGCACGTGCAGCCTCTCAAAGAGAAATTACAACACTTGAGCGTTTTCCTGAATACCATCACGACTGAAAATGACACTGATTTCATATGACAGTTCCATAAACAACTAATTAACATTCTTAAAGTCACTTACATTTTAGATGCAATATTTAGTGTTTTTGTTTTATTTCAGCAGTGAAAACCGTTCACAGCAGAACCGTAACGCGTCTCACTCACAGCAACAAGTTTTACCAAACGATTCAGCGTTTGAATGAACGGCTCATTGACTCACTCATTAAGACTGTCACTTGCTGCCACCTACTGGAGGTTTAGTTTCATGTTTACACATACTTTCCAACATTTCTTTTTGTCACTTGTAATGAAGCTTGCTTATTAGTCAAATTATTAATATCATGGAATGGTAATTATTGACTTTAGCCCGGATTGATGGCTCTCAATATCGCAATACTCCCTACTACACTGTAAAAAATGTCCGTACATTTAACAGTAAAATACCGTATAAATGCTACAGAATAAAACAAAACATGCAATAACCATAGAATTTACAGTGAAAAACTGTAATTAGTTTTACAGAGTAAGACCGTAAATCTAACAGTTAAAAACATATGAAAATATGGGTTATTGCCGTAAAATTAACAATATACTGTGGTACTTCCCATAAAAAGTAAAACATTATTTTGTCACATAGAATTTACAGTGAAAAACTGTAATTAGTTTTACAGAGTAAGACCATAAATTTAACAATTAAAAACACATGAAAATACGGTTTATTGCTGTAAAATTAACAATATACTGCATTACCATAAAAAGGAAAACATTATGTTGTCCTGGGCAATTCCAGCATAATGGATTTGACATTGTGTTATTGATGTAACAAACTCTCAGAGAATGTATTTGTTACCAATATATTATTTTTTTTTCTTTTCTTTTTAAAAAGGAAATAAACGTGTTATGGATGTTAAATTTTTTTATTTTTTTTAAGTTATATGACTTATTTTAAATAAAATGCACAAACCAGAAGCAATAACAGGCAAAAAATGAAGGGATGCCTCTTCACAGAGATTTATTTTAATTTTCATGTGCCCATTCATGAGGACTAGGCCTATGTACTGTTATGGATATGACAATCCTAAAAATGGCACTTAATTATACCGTACTATGGAAAATCATGTACTAAAAACAAATGTTGACATTTGTGCTATGGTAAAAACTTTCTTTTCATTGTAAGGTTACAATGAAACCTCTTAACATGTCTTATTACAAAAACATAAACATATTTGACACCCCTGTGCAGTGTGCACTTAAAAAAACAGTGCAGGAGGCAGGACATAAACAATAGATAAAATCATCTTTTCTGTGTAAGGCTTTATAGAAGGACTTCAATACAATTTATATTTGATTTTGCTAATTGAAATTGTTTTGCTGTAATTAACAGTGGTTTTACTTTTTTTTAAGGTGTGTGAAAACAAAATTTCTAAAAATGCAATTCTCTGTTTTGTCTCTGCCCTCAGGAATTTGTTGTAGGTTAGAAAATAAATTCAACAAGCATTTGAAAGATAACCGTTAAGCATCATCCAATCATGATAAACATTGCGCCTTGTCTCCACTGGGCAAAGAATTTGATTGGCTGAATAGCCTTCTCATTGGCGCGCAGCGTTTTGCTTTCCTGCATATCGGGCTTGGGCCAGTGGCGATCTTTCACGATTCTTACGAAGCAGAACAACAAATTAGTTGGAATATTCTGTCAAATTAATGTGTCTGGGCACATTGGTAAGTTGGATTAAACCGTTTTAAGCAGTGTGTGGTTTTAAACACAAGTAACATGTACCCTGGCTGTTTTACCGACACATAAACATGTCATGTAACGTTAACGTTAACTTAGTCAGACTGGCAAGCTCTATAATGTCCAACCGGAGATGTGAAACAGCATTTAGGTGTATAAAACAGCAGTAGAATGTGGGTTTGTTCGCGAAGTTACAATGTTTAGCTGTTATTTCTGTGGAGTAACAGTGCAAACCCTTAGGGAACACGTTTTACATGTCAAACTTCACCGTAATGAACCACGATGCGTGTTCAAGTGTGGCGCTACAGATTGCTACGAAACGTTTCGTTCATATGGGGCATTTAAGGCTCATTTTTACCGTAAACATAACATAGATTCACATGTTGATACTACAAATGCCCTTACGGTGTTTACGTGCAATATTTCTATGTGCCAGCGCCAGTGTCGCGATGTCAAATCACTAACAGCTCATTTAAAAGAACATATAGCCGAAGGACGCGTTGTGACATGTCCGGTAACAGGATGCAACCATACGTTCACTAATAAGTCATCGTTTACATCCCACATGTCCAGGAAACACAGACAGTGTTCTGTGGACAGGATAAGTGATCTTTATAAGGAGTCAGTTTCTCAGTCTCTTGAAACTGAACCTTTAGTTACAGGCCCTACAGAGAGATTTAGTGAGACTGATGAAGGTGAAGTTCATCTTACAGAAAATTTCAATGACCTGTTTCTCAGAAATATTTGTCTTTTCTACTTGAAATTACATGGGCAGTTTCTTCTGCCAGCATCAACTATACAAAATATTGTTGAAGAGATGCAGAGCATACATGAACTAGGACAGACATATACTTTGAATAAATTGATTACATTTCTGAAAAATGATTTGGAGTTAACAGATGAGGACATTGGTAGAATATGTGATGTTGTGAAAGAATCTGACCTATTCACCATTAGTCACGAAGGACCAATGAGAACCAATTTTTCAAGAACAAAGGCTTTTAAAGAGATGTTCAGATACACAGAACCTGTAAAGTTGTACTTAGGAAGAGATGAAACAAGGTCACAGAGGTTTGCCTACTACGTTCCATTGAAAGACACTCTGACATGTTTGTTGGAGTCTGACTTATGGCGGAATTGTGATGCACAGGATAGATGCTTACAGTGCACAGATGTATTTTGTGACATCAGTGATGGTCAGGTATACAAAAACAATGAGTTCTTTTCTCAAAACCCATCATGTCTCAAACTAATTCTATATCAAGATTCTTTTGAGGTGGTGAACCCATTAGGTTCAGCAAAAAGCAAGCACAAAGTACTAGCTGTATATCTGTCTCTGGCTAACTTACCACCACATATAAGATCAAGTACAGACCACATGTCACTTGTAATGCTGTGTCAAGAAAAAGACTTCAAACATTTTGGACATGACACAATTTTCTCAAGGCTAATTGCAGACTTAAAAGACCTGGAAGACAATGGAATAACGTGGCAGCGGAAAAAGTTAAAGGGACTGTTTTTTGCATTGCAGGGGACAACTTGGGGTCTCATAGTATCGGTGGATTCACAGAAAATTTTAGTTTTTCTGAATATTTCTGCAGGTATTGCCAGATATCACGAAGGGATTTTCAAACGGATCCAAATGCATGTGGACCTCAGCGAACTCCTGAAAGCTACAAGTCTGCTGTAGAGATTTTACAGTCGGAGGGACAACAAAACGTTGAAGGTATAACATCGGAGTCAATTTTTAACTCGTTGAATTACTTTAACTTTTGCATGCCTGGCCTGCCACCTTGCTTAGGCCATGACATTTTTGAGGGTATCCTTTCCTATGATTTAGCCCTTTACCTAAAGTACTTCATCAAGCAGAAAAAGTGGTTCACTTATTCAATTCTGAATAGACGCATTAAACAATTTAAATACAGTGCCTCTGATGCATTGAGTAAGCCATGTGCAGTGAACTCCAATGGATTCAAGCTTTCTGGTCAGGCTGTTCAGAACTGGAATTTTCTAAGACTTCTTCCTGTGATCATGTGTGACAAGGTGAAAGAGCCCATGGATGATGTTTGGCAGTTGACCCTTCAGCTTAAAGACATTGTGGAGATGGTTTGTGCACAGAAAATTTCATTGCCAGAGGTCGCATACCTTGACGTTCTTATCCAAGAATATCTTGCTTCTAGGTTCTCTCTCTTTCCAGGACATAGACTAAAGCCTAAGCATCACTACCTGCGACACTACCCTGCACTGATTTTAAAGTTTGGTCCTTTGATCAGGTTGTGGACGATGGGCTTCGAGAGTAAGCACAGTTACTTTAAAAGATGTGCTAGAAACTTAAAGAATTTCAAAAACTTGTGCTTCACTCTCTCTGAAAGGCATCAAATGTACCAGGCCTATCTGTCAGAAGGGTCAATGTGTGATCTAACTTTGAGGGTAAAAAACAGCACTGCATTTTACCCAGAGCTGTATGGTGATTCTGTTAAAGATGCAGTGAGGCAGTTTGGATTTACAGAGAATAATACCAAAGTCTCAGCAGAAGTAATGTACAGAGGTACGTTATACAAAAAAGGCCAGTTCCTTGTGACAAATAATATGGACTCAATAGAGTTTGGAGAACTTGCACTTATTCTCATAAAAGATGAAGTTGTTCATTTTCTGCTGAGAAAGTATGTTGCAGAGTTCATTCCTGCATACCATTTGCATGAATTGAAAAATCAGACTGAAATAATGCATTGTGTGAAAATCCATGACCTGGCAGATTTCTATCCTTTAACATCATATTTGATGAATGAAAAAAGGGTAATTCCACTAAAGCACAGTGTGATGTCACTCTGAACATGAGTGTTGATTTCTGCAATTTTTGGTTTATTTATGTGAATTATTATTTTGTTTTTTCAGAAATGGGTGATTCCGAGCTAAACATTTCAAACATCAGCAAAGCCATTGATGTTGTATTACCTGACCCCCCAATCGTAACCAAAAAATCTCTTGAGGACACCTTAAAGTCACTTGGAGTGGAGACCCCAGAAGATTTTAGATTTCTTGAGGAATCAGATCTGGCAGCTGTACTGAGGCCTATTCAAGCCAGGAAATTTATTTCGGTTCTAAAGGAGACCAGTAAGTCAATGTTTTTGTTTCCGTTACAAAAAAGGTTTACCGTAGTTTAATTTCAAAATTAAAATTCTGTCATTTACTCACTCTCAGATGGTTCCAAACGTAAAATATTGTTAAATAGAACAAATAACAAAAAGTAATAAAGTAATTGCTACTTTTAAAAACAAAAGTAATAAATATGTCTGACCAAAGGGATGGTTCACCCAAAAATGAAAATTGTCATCTTTTACTCACCCTCAGATTGTTCCAAACCTGTATACATTTATTTGTTCTGCAAAACACAAAGGAAGATATTTGAAGAATGTCAGTAACCAAACAGATCTGACACACGAGGAAAAAATACTATGAGAGTCAATTGGGTGAGATCTGTTTGGAATTTTATTTTTGGGTGAACTATCCCTTTAATAATCAGACATATTTAATTAATATTTTAAAAATATTTATTACTTTTGTTGTTAAAAGTAGCAATTACTTTATTACTTTTTGTTATTTTTTCTATTTAATACAATTTATTTACTGTTTATTTTAACAGTAAGGCAAAAAAAAACTAAAACGTGACTGTTAAATTAACTGTTCAACTGTAAAAACCAGTTTCTCTGTAATTTACTTACTATCTTGTTATTCTAAATGAACACCTGGTTTGGAATAACAATAGGGCAATAGACGGTGATGATGGTTTTCATTTTGGTTGAACTATTCCTGGTCCAACTAAGTACGTACATATTACCTTTTTTACAGCGCAAATTTCTGAAACCCCAAAACAGCCAGTCTGTTCATCTCCAGGATCTTCTCTGTCCCAGAGTTCTTCATACTCTTCTCCCAGCACCTCCCCTCTTAGTGTGAACTGGGTGGACAGCTTTGAAGTCCCATGGAATACGTTTCCTGAGGAATTAATGCAGGCACTTGAGAGACAGAAAAGACCAAGTCCTCGGTTCCGTAGGGAAATGGTGAGGATTGTTGTTGCGGCAATGATGAAAGTTTGTGCTTGTCCAAGTAGGAAGAATTTAACAGAGGTCGCCAAAAGGATGGTTGCCAAATATCCAAAGTCTTTGCAAGATGTGATTGAAGAGAGTGTGATTGGTCCTGGATATTACTCCTTGGTCAAACAATTTCAAGCCAGGGTTGAAAATGCAAGAAGGACCAGCACACCAAAAATAAAAAAGCGCATTCATGATACAGAGGAATGTGACACTGAGGAAGTCTCACCTGAAAAAAGGGCTGCAATCCAAGACACATATGGCTGCACTAATTGGGAAGTTAAATTTATGCCCCTCGGTGAAACTGCTGAGAGTCAGCGTTTGAAAAAAGAGAAGATGAGGAATCTGTCGCAAACAACTGTCTGGATTGAAGAGGAAGTGAAGGTTCACATGAAATCTACATACTACAGTCAACGACAAGATATCAACAAAGGAACAGAAATGAAAACCCTCAATGAGGAGTGGTTTGTTTCAGGAAAGTGGAATGGAAGTGCACTTTAAAGATCTCACAGGGATACCACTTAAAGAGACCTTCCTGAACAGCATTGACAGAAAAGGAAAAAGGCTGTTAAACTTCATGAGAAATGTTTGTGCAACCAAGAACAAGCGGGTCTTACAGACTGTCACAAAACTTCAAGTTTTGAGAGGACAGACAAATGGTTGCTCAGAGGATGTAAAAGACATGATTCTTCTACTTCTCTCCTATTTTTATGAGAAAGAGGAGCTCCTTCTTCATTATGTAGAAGACACAAGCCTGGCAAAGGATGTAGAGTTGGAAAACCTGCCTGTGACGCCTTGCATTATTGTGTGTGGTAAGTTACATTTTTTTTCATATACAGTAGGACCCTTAAAGCTTTACTGGTTAAATGTTTATAATGATGAGTTTACATATTTTACATACTCCTTGCAGTGTATGTTTTTTAATACTGCCCAGATCAAACTGCACCACATAATAGATGTTTTTACATATATTCTACAACAGAGACCAATAACTCCGTTTACAAAAATAATCCCGTTCGAAAGTTTAGATAACCTAGTTTCTTAATACTTATGAACATTTCTGTGTTTTGTGATTATTGTTCACAAGAGTCTTATTTATTCTGAGACAAAATTTCTGAAAATTCACACAAAATTCAAGCACATTATTTGCTTTTTGACATGTTCTGCATATTTGGCCTTAAAATAATGTGGACATTTGAGAGAGGTAATAGTTGTGAATGCCCTTATAATTGTCCTTAAAGGTGCACTATGAGATCCTGCATGGGTTCAGCACGCCTTAATTTTTGTCTCAAATCGTAGGCATCTCTCCTTGATCCAGTAGCTGCCTTCCCCCTGATTACACTGTGAAAAAGTTCTAAAAATTATTTGAACCAAAATATAACAAACCACGCTCAGCCAATCACCGGCAAGATTGTTGGGGGAGGCGTAAGGGTTACCAACCATTTTGTTGGTGATTGGCTGGAACATGGTTTGTTATATTTTGGTGCACAGCCTGTGTGTAGTGTTTGTTTGACGTTTACGACCCCTGTGTTGTCTCCCGAGACCAAGCTTTTCCACAGTGTACTCAGGGGGAAGGCAGCTAGCGGATCAAGAAGAGATGCCTACGATTTAAGACAAAAATGAAATTGCACTGAAACAATGCAGGATCTCATAGTGCACCTTAAAATATTAACCATTTGGGGTATCTAAACATATGAACTAGGTTATTTTAGTAAATGGAGTTAGTAATGTTGTAGAATATGTAAAAATCTACTATGTAAAATAGTTTTGAGGGGCAATACTAAATAAATGCAATTTGTATGATAATCATATATCTAAATACACAATTACCTTGCTACATATGGAGGACCAAATTACTCAAAATTAAATAATTAAATAAATAAGGAATTCAATTAAACAACAATTAAATGTACCAGTTTATTCTGAAATAATTAAATAATTAATTAAATAATTTATTTATTAATTTAATAATTAAATAATTGATTTGATTAAATATTAATTAAATAATTAAATAAATAAATGTATCTATTTATTTTGTAAAATTACATGAAATTATTTAATATATTTCACAATTACCACACTCTTCCAAATAGATACAAATCTATTTTTTAATTATTTAATGTGCTTTTTCAAAAAGATGTTTTTCATAATAATATGCTGCATTTACGAATGATGCCTATTTTGAGGAATCATGCATTTTCAAAGCAACATTTTTCCAAAGATTTTTTTCATAATAATGGAGGACATTTCACAAATGCCAATCAACAGGCAGTTGGCAGGGCTTGGCGCTGATTGGATAATCCTTTCAGATTGATTACTTCTTCCTGTCTGGGTCTGGCAAGTTGCAAGGGGAAATAGGGGAATTGATTGTAAATTAATATGGCGGTAGGAATTGATCAAGATAAAAACACACTTACTTAAACACAGCCACATTTCTCATCATTTACAGGTTTTTAGAAAATTCAATAGAGTCAAAATACATTTTCAGTCACAAATAAGAAATGAGAAGCACCCTTGGTGTTCCGTGATGTCACCACAGCACACACAGATCGATCTGTCATGTCTGTCGACTCTTTAACTTCAAACCAATCAGTGCCAAGCTCCGCCCACTGCCTATTGATTGGCATTTGTGAAATGTCCTCTATTATTATAAAAACAATCTTTGGGAAAATCATGCTTTGGAAATGCAGGATTCGTCAAATAGGCGTCATTCATAAATGCAGCATATTATTATGAAAAACGTCTTTTTGAAAGAGCACATTAAATAATGAAAAAATAGATTTTTAAACATAACAATAGTGTGTGGAAGAGGTAATTGTGAAATATATTAAACAATTTCATGTAATTTAAAAAAGAAATAGATACATGTATTTATTTAATTCATATGTAATTAAATTAATTATTTAATTATTAAATCAATTTATTAAATATTTAATTATTTCAGAATAAACTGGTAAATGTAATTGTTGTTTAATTGAATTCATTATTTATTTAATAATTTCCTTTTGAGTAATTTGGTCCTCCATGGCTACATGTACATAACTTAATTTCATTGAAATGTATCCGCAGGACCCTCCTGCTATGCTGCTGTTAGATTCATGCTAAGTGTGGACCGCAAGATTGTGAATGATGACATCACTACATTCATCGCTGCTGTCTGCCTAATGTTTGGCAGTTATTACTGTTTCAACATTCACTACCCTACTGAACTGGCATCAGTGCTTGAATTTTTGCAAAGGTATGTAAAGACACCTAGGATGGGATCTTAACTTTATATGTGGCTTAATTTATAGAGGTTTTCAATGTTGCTTTTTCTTTTCAAGGTGTTTTTTCATCATCAATCCCGAAAAGGGCTCAAAGGTTGTGGAAAAGAAGAACAAAAAACGACTCCCAGTGAACCCAAGAGTCGTCACCTTAATCTCTGACCTTTCTGATCATGAGTGGCGAGAGATGTTGTAAAGGTGGCCTGCAAACGGTTTCCAAGTTTAAACTAACATTGAAATGTATTTGTAAGCACTTGTGTTGTGCCTTGTTCTGCTTTAGTAGTTATTATTGTAAATGTTCAACTTAACCTTTACTTATCTTCCCAAGCTCAGTATAAAGTGGCAGAAATTTTTTAAATTCTGAATCTAAATTTTAAATGAGTAGTCTTGACTGACTGATCCTAAAACTGATCTTAAGCCATTTTATACTTCTGATAAGAGCAGAGAAAAAAAACAGTAATGTTGTTTTAAATGCCTGACAATCTTTATTAAAAAAATACTTGGGATCACACTGATGTTTAAGTCTTTAATAGATTTTGATGGGTTTTAATTTGACTTAGGTTTTTATATTCATCAACTCTTAAAGGGTTAGTTCACCCAAAAATGACAATTCTGTAATTAAATGTCGTTTGACACCCGTAAGACCTTCGTTCATCTTTGGAACACAAATTAAGATATTAGTGTTGAAATCCGATGGCTCAGAAAGGCCTAACTAAGGCTATGCCTTAGTTAAATTAGGATATTTAAGTTGCTTTTATAAAAATGCCTTAGCTAAAAACATTACAGGTGAGTATCTTGAGACAAAATAATGCCAATAACATTTTAAGATGTGTCAGGGCAATTTATTTTCAGTTAAGACAGTTCAAACTTTCATTTTAGTCTTAAGCCTTGTTTGTGAAACTGTCCCTTAATGTTTTTCCATAGTTTAAATAGTTTCCTGTCTGCTTTGTGAAATAATTACAGATTTTAATCATAACTTTTACAACATAAACTTCTAAATTAGACAGTTCTGAGCAGTAAAAAGGATGGTAATGAACCGTAAATATTACAATGTAAACCTTTAAATAAGACCGTTCTGAGCTGTAAAAAAGATGGTAATGAACCGAAAATATTACAATGTAAACCTTTAAATTAGACAGTTCTGAGCAGTAAAAAGGATGGTAATGAACCGTAAATATTACAATGTAAACCTTTAAATAAGACCGTTCTGAGCTGTAAAAAAGATGGTAATGAACCGAAAATATTACAATGTAAACCTTTAAATAAGACAGTTCTGAGCTGTAAAAAATATGGTAATGAACCGTAAATATTACAATGTAAACCTTTAAATAAGACCGTTCTGAGCTGTGAAAAATATGGTAATGTACTGTAAATATTACAATGTAACCCTTTAAATAAGACCGTTCTGAGCTGTGAAAAATATGGTCATAAACCGTAAATATTACAAGGTAAACCCTTCAATCTGACAGGTTTAAACTGTTTTTATAGCAACATAAATATGTTAATTAGATGGTTATAAACCGTAAAAAAAACTATTCAAATCCGTAAAATATACAGTACAGTGGGTGTAATCCCGTAAAACCAATAACGTCCCTACCGTATTTTTGACGGTAAAGTTCTGGCAACCACAGCTGCCGATTTTTTACCGTAAAATTTACGGTTTATTTTTTACAGTGTACGCATCTATTTCTAGCCATGAAATGTCCTTGCGTTTCTCCTGTTTCGCAACTCCCTGTCAGTCACAGCATATTTTAATCAATATTTGAATTAAAGAAATGATCACATTATGACACAGCATTCAAGGGATAGTTCACCCAAAAATGAAAATTGTATGTTTACCTGCTTACCCCCAGGGCATCCAAGATGTAGGTGTGTGTGTGTTTCTTTATTAGAATTAAACCTCATTGCCATGCATTATACGAGCAACGGTTGGAGTTAAACATCTTCATTTGTGTTCTACTGAAGAAACAAACACACCTACATGTTGGATGCACTGGGGGTAAGCAGATAAACATCACATTCTCATTTTTGGGTGAACTATCCATTTAAGGTTTTACAGGATTTGTGACAGTTTATTAAACACAACTATTATATCCATGTGTTTATTACTTGATTAATATCACTACTGTAATGTAATTGGAAGTGGTCACTAATTTATACATGAGATCAAGCTGCAAAAAAAAAAAGTAAAATTATAATTACATATTTATTTACACATACCTCAGCAATGATGGCTGTCAAGGCCAAGTTTGTTTTGTCAACCTTGTGCCTTTTAAGTGTTTCCGGAACACTTTTAAGTTTTGTGTATGTCCGCAGGATTTGCCGGTAACGGTGGGTAACCTGCTCCGGGGTTGTCACTAAAAAGAGAGACATTTCTGGTCATTATTACGACTGTTATCAACTTCTGTACTGTTTTGCTGTTTGATAACTGTATAACAATACATACAAAAAGTCCATACAAATTGACATCATAATTGTGTAATGACATATTTACACTTAAATCGATACTGGCCTGCGCTTCGCTACAATGTATCTGTCACTGTCCTGTGGGTCACGCAGCTTTTGCCACACAGATGTTGATAGTTAAACTTAAAACAACTAGTGGTGTGTCAAAGAAGTAAGCTGATGGGCAATGTGGGTGCAGATGCGAGGTAACGTACATTAATATTTCTGAAATAATCAGTTAATATTTCTCTAGCACGTTGGTTGTCGTATTCATGCCAGAGAAGAAAACCCTTTCTAGTCCCTGTCCAGCGTGATCTGTCATAGCATTTGTCCGGTGGTTTGGCGAGAGAGAGTTTATTAAACACTTTAAGAATCTGTCCAGCAGCGGAGGACTGTTATTCTGCACAGTACTGCTGAAACACTGAAAGCGGCATGTGTTGATCTTTGGTTGACTAATCAGCGGAAAGGGGCGTTGGCAAAAGCCAACATGTGGAAATCGAATATTCAAGCCTTTTATCTATTTTCTATCCCTGAAACTAAACATTTAAAATCAAGCCGAATTCTCGTTTTTAAAGGATAAAAAAAAAAAAAAACGAAAACTGAATAAATGAGCCATTTTCTTATTTTTCAACTTGATTTTAAATCGAAAAACGAATTAATGCAAAAGTGCACTGACCGTTCTTATATCGTCCTCTTGTTGCATACCCTCATAGTGACCAACTAATACTGATGTAGGTGATTTGCAGTTAAAAGATAAAAACTTAAAGGTGTGGTAAGTGCTTTGGTAAAGTGGCTACGTAAAACCTCATAAAAGCTCACTGAGATGATAGACATCATAAAGTTATCACACAATTACTCTGACAAGATCATTTTTAGCAAAATATCTCAGCATTCACTGAAGCGTCCAGGTCACACTCGGTCAACCTTTATGTTTGGTCTAAAACGTAACTCCACTCGTGTTTTGCCACAGGACAGCAAATGTGAATACATTTTCTGTCATCCTTGCAGGATTGTGATATGAAATGTGCTAAGTAACATATTTTAGCAACTGTGTGAAAGTGAATAGCACATAACTGGCACAATAACAGTATAAACATACATATCTATTGGAACAATATGCGTCACTCACATGACAAAACATGGGTGGACTTGGCCTTAAAGTGATCACTTTCTGGACAGTGGAAACTCAGCTTATGTTAAATCATGGTAAATAAATGTATTTTCAACAAAAGTTGAACACAAATAAATTATTTTCTAAAGAGTGTGTGTTTTTATTTATCTATAATGCAGAACAACAAGACTCCTGGGATTCCATCAGCTCCTCAGTATCAGAGACCTCAGTGAAAAAGAAGAAAAAGAAGAAACCAAGCAAGAGAAACAAAAAAGGGCAAAAAATAACTGAATTTGTTGTCATGGCTATATCATCTAAAAATAACGTTGACAATATTTTTTTAAATAAGTTGTTTGTAAAATAAAGGTTATGACATAAAGGATATAAAATGTTGTGTATGAATATTTATTGCACCTACTGTACCCTGTAACTATGTGTAACAAGGGGGTAACAAGCACCACTTTAAATTACAGCCCGTAGATGATGTAGTTACCCTGTAACTACGTGTAACAAGGGGGTAACAAGCACCACTTTAATTTACCTTCCGCAGATGATGTAGTTACCCTGTAACTACGTGTAGCAAGGGGGTAACAAGCACCACTTTAATTTACAGCCCGTAGATGATGTAGTTACCCTGTAACTACGTGTAACAAGGTGGTAACAAGCACCACTTTAATTTACAGCCCGTAGATGATGTAGTTACCCTGTAACTACGTGTAACAAGGGGGTAACAAGCAGCACTTTAATTTACAGCCCGATGATGATGTAGTTACCCTGTAACTACGTGTAACAAGAGGGTATCTTTGCCAGTAATTAATTAATTTAGTCTTACTTGCCTTGAAACATGTATATCAAATCATATAAATTATAGGCTACTGTATATAAGTAGTAAAATGCAAGTTTGTTTTATCGTGTTATATGAATATTTTATTTTCTGGGATCAGCTGAAAAGAGGTAAGCTTATTTTCCACTACATTTCACCAACTCCAATGCCTTTCAAACAGAATAGCAGACCAATTATCTGTAACACTCAGGTAAGTAACCTTGATTCTAAATCAAATCATAGCAAAAACCTTATGAATCTTACGACCTTACTAAAAAAAAACTTTTATATGACACTTATTATTACAAAAAATTTATGTAGTGGATGTGCTTTCTAAATTGCTCCCAAATGATTGTTTAGCTTGCAATATCTCCATCATGTCAAGTTAAAACATATTTAAATAGTGCTTTAAACTATAGGCTACATATTGTTTGAAAGCAGCTTCACAATAATAAACAAATATAAAAGTAATATTTAAAAAAATGTTTGTGTTCTCATCTGGAAGTGCCAATACTTATACAATTATGCAATACTTACAGTATAGTTATTTGTAATTTTCCATGTTGTTAGGTATAGTATGCCATAAGTACCATGTAATATTAGAATAGTTAGCCCTTAGTTATAAAATACTTACAGTATAGTTATTTGTAATTTTCCATGTTGTTAGGTATAGTATGCCATAAATACCATGTACTATTAGAATAGTTAGCCCTTAGTTATAAAATACTTACAGTATACTTATTTGTGATTTTCCTGGTTGTTACCCCTTTATTCCCCAAACTTGACATGTTTTTTTGCCTAAACACATACAACATTACAGTATAATTACAAAAAAATTACCCTGTAAATTCGATTTCATTATGCAGTACTTTCCGAGCTAGTTACCCCTTTATTCTCCCAATATTACATATTGTTCCCTTATACCTACACCTACTTACTTTATAGTTACACTATAATTACAAAAAAATTACCCTGTAAATACGATTTCATTACACAGTACTTTCCGGGCTAGTTACCCCTTTATTCCCTTTATTATAAACAGCCATTAGTTTAAAAACAACCACACACTTAGAAACGCCCACTTTTGTTCTGCAGAGACTTCAAACCACGTCTATGTTAACATGGGGTTAATGTATCTGCAGACTTATCAACTTTAACTTCAAAAGACGTTTAAGAATTTTCTTCTAAACATTACCATATTGTGTCTTTAGTGTGTTCTAAACATAAATAACAACAGATGTAGATTAAGTTGAAGTAGCAGTAGGCTACTTAAAGGAAACATGAATTGCAAAGTAATTTAAATTTTTTTAACAAGTTGTATTATGGTTTGCATATATAATTGTATAATGGATCTATTATAATCAAATAAAAACACATTGGCTTATTTTACTCTGCTTATTTTATTAATTTATAGGTAGGCCTATCTCTTGTTTATACATCCATCTCTGCTGCCTTTGTATCCTTTTCCCAAACATAAAGCAGCTATTCCACTATTCTATTCATTAAGGTAGCTAAGTGTCTCATGAAGTTACATTTTCAACAGATTTATTTTAAAAAACACAAAAAAAACTAAGTTTGACTCTGCTCTGTACGACTGGTGAACACATTTTTCCTATATCCTATTGTTTTGTTCCAAATGAATGAAGCCAATAAGTCTTGAAAAATTAAACCTTGAAGAGGGAACAACTCCTGTACTTTTAATATTGTGATTGCATGGCTTGTATGGAATTATACAAGGTGTGTGACTGTCAATGAACTCTAGGTATGTTCATAACTTTCATCCTGGATTTTTGTATTGGTATTTTGTATTGGCTGAATTATAAGATCACATTGTTTGTAAAAATGTAAAAAAAAAAAAAAACTCTGTATGTAAAAATGCATCTTCTCAGAATCATTTAAATTAAGTGAATTTTATATTTGCTTATGTAGTAATATTTCCTTATTGCAGATTATGCTCAGTTATAAGCATGAACTTGAATGTAATCAATTTGTCTTGCATCATAGAAAACTTTTTATTCAGTAAATTTTCTGAGTTCACATTTTACATACTACACACGGATCTATCGCCAAACTACTTATATTACTGGCAGCAGAAACATGATGAGCTGTGCAAGATTTAAAGTCAAACTCTTTGATGAACACATTTTTCCACAACTCATATATACAGTAATAAATATAAGTGTTTAACACTTGTTTAACAAATAAAATAAACAAAACTGCGAAGTATGTGTTGTATACTATAATGTATTATTGTGGCTCAATGAAGAATGCACTCACACAAACTTCTATTTAATAGATCTTTGCTTAGGATGAAAGGTCTGGACATTTCAAGGCATTCCCTAATGTATATTATTGTTAAACATTCCCCCAAATAAATGTGTGTAATTCACTGGATCCTTTTTAATTCTAAAATTAGATTTGCATAGCTATGGCTTATCACTTTTCACCACTCGTTAGGAACATTAATCGAGTGTACTTTATGCTTTAACTTAAAAAAAAAAAAAAAAATGCTTGATATGTCTTTAAACCACAGCAATATTGCCGCTGTTGCGGCAAAATAACGTTAACTCTGTTGCATTTCTGAATAAGAGACAAACCTTAGCCAATTGTGTCTTTATAAAGATTTAATTCTTGCAAGAATGAATCCACAGTTGGAGCAACCATGCTCATGGTGACCACAAGTGTGAACTGAGGAACAATAGAAGGCCCAAGCTTTTATACCTCTCAGTGTCTCAGTGTTTTTCCGTACCGAGGAAAAGGTGATACAAATGTCTTTCCCCCCCACCCTTCTGTAACAAAATGAAATAAGAAAAGCAAGGTAATGTAAATGCACATACAAAATGTGGGCGTGGTCTGTGTCGCGAAATTAAACCACATTAAAACTTCCCTTAAACGGGGTCTGAAACAGCAGAGCTGCGACATAGAGGAACAGCCTGATATGATGCATACATTTAACGTTACCAATGTGCGTTTTAAATCTGGTCAGTGCAAAATTCGCTGTGACGAATATGTCACCGTCTAACATCTGCTGGAAATCCAGGTAAAACTGTGCACGCGCCCGTCCCCAGATAACATGATCTCCAGTTGATCCGTAACACCTTGTCTTTTGCAAGGCTGGGTCATTTCCCCTTGTTCGGTGTAATCTCCTGCGAGAGTTCTCTGGAGAGGAATTGTCTGTGTTGGACACGATTAAAAAAAGAGACTGTATTGTTTATTAATTTTTTTTAACATGAACTGTTCAAAAGAGAGTTAAACAACTCTTTGAACTGAATCATTTGATTTGCGAATTTTGCTAACTAATTCAAATGTGTTGATTCATTCATGGACTTTGTTCAACCGAGTCAATTCATATGTTTCTGTATTTCCAATTCATATTGTTACATGTGCTGTTTACTCTTTGAAACAAAAGGGATTTATTGGTAGGAGTTTTGAATTATATTCTATGTTTTGTCAAATCAAATATTTAAAGCTACGCAGGGACTTTGCTCCTCTGCAGCAGTTCCTACCAGTCCTCTCTGAAATAGTCCCAATATAAATACTTATTACTCTAAGTGTACCATAATGAATCAGGGTAAGACAAAGAACACGGTTTGGAAAATGGATTTATGTTGTACATTTTCATTATATCATTTTTGTAAATATTGAACACAAAAACAGTTACGGACAGCTGCTTTAATTAATTTCATTTAATTTTACATTTGGTTGATATTGAATAATATATTATTGAATATTATATTTAGTTTAAAGAGTTGTTGTAAATTACTTTTGTCAAATTGAAAGACAGTTTTTTTTTTTTTTGAGAATCTACTTTACACAGTGTGTGAAAAGTGTGAAACCCCATCAAATTAAATTGAGAGCTGTTAAGATGTTGAAATCTTGTCCTAGACAAAGCAACAGAAGAATTGACAGATGTTTTAATTTATGACCTCATTCATTGATTTTTCAAACCTGTGATTTTATTAGATTGAAACAAATTAAAAGAGACCAATTTCTATTAATGTTAATTTAATCTTCAATCTGAACCAGAACAAAATGGTTGACTCTTCACTCAACTGTGGCTTCTATACCTCCCTCCAGTGGTCCTTACTTCTGATTTAATTGGCCCATACTGAACATCATTAACGATTCTTGTTATTGATTAGTCGGGTCTGCTCTCTGTACGCAAAGCATCTGTGTCCTCAGCGCAAAACAAAAATTTTACAGGTTATATCCACTAATCTACATGGAGAACAGTAGTTATATCTTCATCTGTAAATGCTACTAATTCACACAAGTAGTTCCATTCTGCATGAAAGCGCATCCTGACAGTCGGGGTTAAACTTTACTGAATTAGCAGGAGAGCAAACCGAGAGAATGCATTTCAGAGGGAGACAATTAATATCAAGAGCAAAACCATCAAATTAGCTGAAATATCTGCTGTTTGATGCTAAATTTTGTTTTAAATGTCAACATTTAAGTATTTTATGAGAGTAGTAACTGTAAAGGGATAACAGCATGTAATTTGAATATAAATGCAAAACGGTTCTAAAAGGATAAAAAATTACAGTAACAGAGCGTGTGTGTGTGTGTGTAAGCACGTTTTATAGACTTAAGATGGAAAATGTACTTTGAAACCAAAAACAAACACTTTAAGAATGAAAGCGAGCCAATTACTGATCCTCTACTGCCACCTGCTGGTTAAAATAGTAATTTTGTCATACTACTCACCAATTATGTTCTATAATTCACATTTAGACTTTATAAAGTCACCATTATAACATTTAAAATTACATTTTGTCAGTTCATCACTTCATTTCACCTTCATTTTACTGTTAAAAGGCCTTAAATGCTTGAACCCCAATAAATGCTGCTCGTAGCTTTAATTATTATTATTAATTATTATTTGCAAATTTTGTTTATTCTTGTTGTTGTTCATTTCTATATCATGTAGCCTCCTTTCCATTGCGCATGTTTCAGTGACCAAAAAGGACTGAACTCCTCACGCATCCGGTGAGACGTAATCAGATTAACGTAAACAAAGGTCCCTTTTTTGTCACGACCATATAACTAATTAACAGCTTGACGCGCCTGAATGTCTACAAGAGGAGCGTTGTCAGCATGAATTTGATTGCACCCCTGTGGAATTTTACATCAGCAACCCCGCTACCCCCATTTCGTGACTTTTGCCCCCACAATCCATCTAAAAAACGTATTTAATGTATACTTTCCTGCTTGAGTGTTTTTATATGTGTCTGGAATAATTAGGAGGGTTACATAAATGTTAACTCAAACTCTGTAGACCAATAGACCGTGGAAAGCCAGTATCCATGGGTTCCCAAATCTCAGACTTGTCATTCATGGTACCAATATAATCAGAAAAAATAGATCGTACCGAATCGTTTAAAAGAATTTACAGAAAATGCATTATTACAAGAGTACCAGCTTTATAAGGATAAAATGCACCATCATGTAAATTCAATATATTAGCCAGGAGGCGTAATCGAACTGAACAAAGAACCTTTTCGCGCCTAAAAAACTCTCAGGCATGATTGGATCATCCCGAAAATGGGTGTCGCTCGATCTTATCTATAAGAACCGACGTGACTATTATCAAAGTGCATTTCTTCACCAAAGGCATTTCGCCAAGCGCACTTCGCCACCAGCTTTCCGCCCCCGAGGGCATTTTGCAGAAAGGAGGAAACAGCAGCTTCCAGAACATCTCCAAGAGACCTGAATCTGGCTGAACTTCGTCTCCACGAACCGAGAGCCACACCCAACAGACCTCAAAAAAGGACCACGGATCACGCGGGACATTTGAACTCAGAATACACGCATACACGAGAAGCCAAAAACAAAAGCAAGTATTCTTATTTTACAATCTAAACTGCTGTTGAAAGGTTGTCTAAATTATTCCCTTTTTCGGGATAATTTTAATTCCTTGAGGGCTCTTTGCAACGAACTGAAGTGAATGCTGTGATCTCCTTTCTCTTTCTTTCTTTTTGTTTTCTTTCATTCTTTTCATTTAGGTACCATATTTCTTTTGTTTACTTTATATATTTCTACTATCTTTATGCATATCTAGTATGTACTTTCTGTGCGAATTGTAGTGTTATCCTTAATCTGTGTTTATTAAACTTCCAAAAGGTACTTTTGAATTGAATCTGTTATTTCTCCACATACACGAAGTCAATGAAACTTACGATTTTAAACGTTACCTAAAGCTGTCTTGTGCTACTATTTTAGTAATACAAACTGTACGAACATATGAAATATTAATTTGTCCTGATCAGTAAATTTAATGTTTATTATGCGCTTATAAAGCAGTAATCCCTTATTGAGAATTGATTTGAAAGTCTATAACTAATTTGCAGGACAAACGTAGTAAGATAATTTCAAGCAATTCCGTAAAGGTTACTTGTACTTAATTAAACATTTTCCTTATCGGAAAATTTAAATAACGTAATGAACGACCAGCAAATTATATTCATAAACTCATGAATATTATATCCCTTTTGAGGTAATTATTCCCCGAGACATTAGACTCATAGTCGAAATCATTACAACTGGATGTAAATCAATCTCTGTGTACTAGTAACTGTGAAAGTGTATGGATCTTTGTACTTTGAACTCTCAGAATTATAATTCATGGTGTTTCCAGAATCGCGGAAACCTGACGGTACCGAATCTCGTCTCCAAATTACAACAAGATGCATTATTACAAAATTGCCAACTTTCTGAGAATACATTTTCAAACTTTTCACTCCTCGTGAATAGTCAAGAAGGCGGAGATTTCAAGACAAAGGAAACTTCGCACCTTTGACCTCTCCGACGTGATTGGGTCATCTCAAAGGAGCTCAACCCCTTTCTTCGGCTATAAAAACCGAGAATGACCATTAACTCTTCACTTCCTGCCAAAGAGAGATTCCGGCACTCCGCCGATACGGGCATTCAGCCAGCAGAGAGAGAGCCCAGCATCTAGAGAGAGAGAATGACCGGCACTTCATCACCCACGGAAGGCCCACAGCTTCATCAGCGCCAGAGAACTCCTCCAAGGACCAGATCCTTGCCTCGCTGCCCCGAAAGATTTAGCGGACAATTTAACTCAGACACACACACGCGAGAAGCCAGATTAAAGCAAGTATTTTATTTCCCAATCAAACTGCGCTAAAGGTTGTCCACTTATTCCTAATTGTGGAATAATTTATGTGAGGTTTCTTGTGAAAGTACTGCGTGATAAAGCTGTATCTCCCTGTATCTCCCTAAAGCTGATTTTTCCCTGTTTGTACCATATTGTTTGTTTTACTACCTACATATATATGCATATTTCCCTTGTGTGAATCGTAGTTCTGTATACTTAGTTGTTTAATTAAAACCCAATAAGTACATGAAATTGAATCTGTATCATCTTGCTCACACATATCGAAGTCAATGAGATGTAAGATCGTAGCTACCTATAAAGCTTGATTTTCTTATTACTATTTAAGTAATACAAATTGTACAAACAAAGGAAATATTATTTGGCCTGATCAGCAAATTAATGTTTCTTATAATTTGTAAGATTGACATTTGATGAAGTAATCTGAATTTCAGGTTCCGTTATAAGTTAATATTGTTGTGTAGGACAAACAAATCATATTCATAGACTCATGAATATTTACCCAATTTGAATTTAATTATTCCCCGAGACTCATTGTCACGACAGTTGCGTTTAATAAACAATTTTTTTTTAAATGACATAAGCCCACATATCTAACAGACAGGCAGTCAAGTATAAAACACATAGACCCAGCAACCATTCATCAAAAATTATACTGCCTAGTAGGCCTTATATTGAAAGTCAGGGCTGGCTTTGATAAATTAAACGAACAAACGACTTACCCTCAGAAGAGTTGCAGGCGACGAGTGTTGCTGCTGAACCATCTAAGTACTGTGTCCTTCCATTCGCTTGTGCATTTGCGTGTCAAGTCTCTCGAATGCAAGCTGCAACAACCTGGCCTTTCTCTCGTGTAGCATTGTGCGTCTGTGTTCCGAAAAAACATTTTTCAAAGTGGAGAATGATTTCTCACACATTGCTGTGGATGTGCCAAATGTTAATGCATGTTTGAAAGCAGTCAGCACACTGGGCATGGCAATCAGATGGTTGTGGTAAGTTGAGATGATGTGCTGTATGGTCCAGTCTCTCTGCATTGCTTGCTTTTGTGACATTAATAACTCTATAGCAACTTCAAACTCAGCGTCAATCATAATCGATTGAGACAGGTCGAGAATATGCTTCACAGCTTTCACATCATGAACTTATCGCAAGTGCACTTGCCAGTTGTGAGTTGCCCTCACTGAATCTACGCTCCAGTTCCCCAACCACCGAATAAATAGTGTTGTAGTACAATCTCCGAAGTTCAGTTTCCCCATCATCATTACATCTGTGTCCTCCTGTAACGACGTAACCATCCATCCGTGTGCTCTCTGTGCGTCTCCGTTTGGGTCCGGGTTTCAGTGACTTGCTGGTGGGCATGGCAGTATCCAGCATCTGCTTAAACTCTTCATTACAGAGTTTTTTAACACATGCTTTTGCACTCGCCACAACACTTAAACCTGTCAACAAGTCAGTGTCCTCTTTCTGGAGAAGCTTGTTCGCTTCCATTCTCGTCTCTGCGCCATAGTTCAGCATCAGTCAGAAACGATTTGATGTCATTAAATAAGTTAAGAATGACTAAGACAGTGGCAAGATGCCCTGTCCATCTCTGCTCTAGAATACGTTTAAGATCCGCACTTTTATAATGCATAGCAACCGTTGGCTTTCTACAGAATTTGTAGAGGGAATCTCACACCTCAAAAAACTCCAAAAGTGCGGTCTCTGTAGACATGGCATGAACCACAACCAAATGCAACTGATGGTTGAGGCAGTGCACATATCTCATATATCTCAGTGCACATATCTCACGTCCACGTCTGTCCTGTAGAATTTTCTGAACACCATCACGTTTCCCCGACATAAGCGCATCTCCATCATATACCTGACTCCGAATTTTTTAGCTATCCAGGCCAACCTTGTTAAGCTCAGTCAGAACGGTGTCAGTTAATGTCTGTGCGTCACCTTTCTGAGCAGTAGTGATGCACAGTAGACTCTCTGTAACTTCGTAAGACTCATTCACAAATCAAAGCACAATCAATATATTTTCACATCCTGTGGGGTCACGCGTCCCATCAACTTTCAAAGTGTAATAGGAGTCACCAACATCCTCCACTATAGCCTCTGTCATCACATTACTGAGTGTTTCTATAAGTTCATTTTGCATATCATGACAGGTGTAAGTGGCATTGCGAGGGAGTGTCTTTACCACATTAGCCAATTCAGGATCTTTTTGGATGGTGTAATAAAGCATGGAAAGAAAAAGTCCAGACCCCCCTCCGACATGTCATGGCATCAACCTTCCCCCGTAGTGGCAACTGGTTTTCATCCAAGAACCCAACCACATCTATTAGTGAGGACACATAATACCGTTTTTCCTTAGTTGATCTGCATTGACAAGGGTTGATACCTCATTCCCCATATTGCGACGCATCTCCTTCTCCTTCCACATTGCATAGCAAGACATGTGGTCCTTCAAAGTTTCATGTTTATGAAATCCACTGTCTTTGGCCATAGCAAAGACGATAGCCCACACTCGCGAATGCATCCAATGATCCAGATTTTCTAGTAAAGCTGAACATCCGACAGCAAAAACAAAATGCTGCATCTGCCTTGACACTGTTCTCCAACCACTCTCTTTTGTGAAACCATTTATCAACGAATAATCGCCTCTTACCACTGTAAACAGTTACAGGATACTGTTTTAACACAAGTTGGACACGCAAGTCAGTCCCGAGATCATCAACCGCTGTCCGCTGACTTGGAGGGCTTGTATATTGTTGTTGCTCTATGGCTGTGCTAGTTAAGTCTGTTGGCAGTTGTTCAGAGCTAGCATCAGCAGAAGGACCAGCTCGGCTCTCAGAGACCATGGTACTGGTGGTGGTGGCCGGAGTGTCAGACTCTGCTGATGGAAGAGGCTGAGGAGGTTTAAACCATTTTTGTAAATATTTTTGTTTATAATTAAGCTAACTGTTAGCCCTACATGTCTGAAAATCAAAGTTTACTCAGCGACCAATTAGCATTGACCTATGATGACCAAGCCTACATGTTATTAACAACCAAAATTAAAGTTTTCCCTGAAGATTTCATTTTATTTCATTTAAATTACAGTTTTTACATTTAATAAAAGAATAACTAAAATGTTTTTTTTTTTTTTTGGGGGTGCATGGCAAACCATGGCCTGTGGTAGGAGGGGCACCAATGACCGCTGGGGGGGGCACGGCCCTCAAATGCCCCACCACAGCGCAGAGACTGTATTTTAATCAGACATAAGAGTCAAACTGCTAAATGTAACACATTGTGTAAAAATGTATAATCTTTTATTGGAAAATCAAACATTTTAATCAAACTTTGATAATGCCTTGACCTTTTAAACAAATGAGAGTGATAATAATCAAACTACATTTTCTAAAAATGTATAAAATGAGAAACAGCTGTGGAAACGATGTGGCTGCACTTTTCAAAATGGTGTGGTGATGGCAAGCCTTGTTTACCCCGAAAATTCTTTTACCATTATGTTTAGATGGCTGCATGGATGATCAGGCAGCCAAAGGGGGAATTAGTTAAATGAAAACTGATGAAAACTGTCTGGGGTACAGTATTTTTATGAAAATTTTGAATTAGTTAAATGAAAACTGATGAAAACTGTCTGGGGTACAGTATTTTTATGAAAATTTTTGTATTAGTGAAATAAAAACTGACGAAAACTGTCTGGGGTACAGTATTTTTATGAAAAATTTTGTAGAAGAAAAGGCCTAGAGCAAATCTGAGTCTTTAATGGAAGGGGTAAACAATAGCTTACATCAATATAATTAGTGAATTATTGCAAAAGAAATGTCCTCTCTGTGTCTAAGATCTGTGTGCAGGTTAAGGGACTCCTTTACGTAACATCAGACCAGATGCTTGATGTCGTGGTACGGGACTACAGAAGGAACAGATGGAAAGTGAAAAGGTGACTAGGGCCTTTTGTCGTGCTTCTGATGACAACCATCACCATCAAGGTAGCTGAGAAAGATCCCACCAGTGATCAGAGAGAAGGAACCGAGAGGAGCTGGAGGCACACGTCTGTGCGGACGGAGGTCACACAAACATCACTTGCGCTATCACCTCAGGAGCTGAGACAACAAGTTTAGAACCTGTTGCAAGCCCACAGAATCAGAGTTGCACAATCTACAGAGAGGTGGAGTCCTTTCATTAACAAAGCAGCTTTCTGGGCGTAAAGCTGTGCGATTCATCTTGCCAACTGAAAGACTGGAGCAAAGCAAAGCCTTGATGCTCTTTTCGATGCTTGGACTGTGCGACTTGAGAAGAATAACATTCATATATACATTTAAAAATGTTCTTGTGAATTATCAAAGAATGATAAAAGGGGGAATTGTAGAGGACAAATGTAATCATAGAAGAAAAGATTTATGTTTGAGTTCATTCAGAAGTCAATGTCTGTTTGTGAAACACCTTTTTCAGCTGTTCAGACACAGCTTCTGCTGAAGCCCAGGGGGGTAACGGTGGGACATCTAAAGTGGGAGCTTTCCCATCTTAGGGTGTCGGATCATTTAAATGATATTAGCTCCAAGACAGTGAAGGGCCAATTTACATATTGTGTTTGTGCCTTTACTCTGTGGAAAAATACTGGGGTTGTTTAAACATTGGGGTTATAAAAGCTTAGGCCTTCTATTGTTCCTCAGTTCATACTTGTGGTCACCACGAGTATGGTTGCTTCAACTGTGGATTCATTTCTTGCAAGGAATTAAATCTTTATAAAGACACAATTGGCTAAGGTTTGTCTCTTATTCAGAAATGCAATGGAGTTAACGTATTTTTGCCGCAACATGCTGATGAATGCTAGATGAGTGTTTTACCTCATTGTGACTTTGGCACTTTGTAGCCTGAGAGGCCATTTCTTGCATGTTTTGCCATCTATTGCTCCTTTGTTTCTGCTAACATGTGTAAATAATGACTGGCAGTTTGCAAGTGGATGCGAGAGTTCAGTATGTGGCTGTGGCCCATTTGGCTCAATACCAATACCATTCAGTTCAGAGGCATTTTTGGCACAGTGGAAAGTTGCATTAAAACCGCCGCCAAAGAAGAGTGAATTGGGACACAGCTGTGCATACCAAATATTAAAGGGTTACTTCAGTGATTAGCATTAAGCTTTGTATCAGTAGAAACCCAGGAGATTATTCAAATGATCATACTTTCCCCCCCCTCATATGACCCTGAGACAAGAGAATTATGTATTTTATGTCTGTAAAAAAAATTCCTCCGAAGACGCAAATATCGTCATTTTGCGTCATCGGTGGAGTTTTTGTCCAGAGGCTAAAGACTACAGCCAGCAGTGGGCGTTATTTCCACATGTTTTCAACATCGCACTCACAGCCCTCGGCTGAGGGAGCTGCGGAGATTCATGTAAATTGAGCGGTGGAGAGCAAAGTGAGTGTTTCAACTTTTCAAATGAATTCCTATGAAAGTTAAGCTTCCAAAGACATGAACTGAAAACGAGGCAGACTGTTGACCTGCAGTGAATGCAGCCTGCACCTGTGAATCCCGCGATTACCTCAGCTAAGCTCATGTGATGAATGTAATCCATTTCCTGCTGCGTTTGTGCCATGACGGCCGTGACACGCAATCGACTCACTCATAATGAACAGATACGTTCAGTTTTTAATTGTAGCATCTCTAACTGAACTGATTTTATGAAAATGAACGCGGTGGGCAAGTAAACCATGTCGTGCCTAGCGTAGGCCAGCGAAGTGCATTCTGGGAATTGTTGTCTTTCATCCCCATGTGACAAAAATACATTTTCTGTGTTTTCTCAGTCTAGAAGGCACCAAATTCAAAAATAATTTCACATTTCTACTACATTAATGACCGAGTTTAAATACAGATTCATCTTCCCAGCCCTGAAGTACCCCTTTAAGAGTCAAATGACTAGTTTAGCTTAGCATAATTAATGGAATTCTATGTTGCCATCTAGCATGTCTCGAGTAAAAGTGATTAACCCCCCCCCCACCTTATTACTTCTTGTGGCCTGCGTATTCACAATGAATAAAAATAGCGATGCAGGTGAAGACTAGGCGATTTTCTAGGCAGATATTAACTTGGGACTATATTATGGGGAAGCACAGGCAGAGCACTGCTACTTGGGCCCAGAGATATCACGCAACACATGCACAACATATGTATGTTGATGGATGTTTAGGAATTTCATGTGTTGCGTGATATCTCTGGGCCCAAGTAGCAGTGCTTTACCTGTGCTGGTGCATGCCAGGACGACTATGACAAGTGACCTGCGGCTTTACCAAAAAACAAATCAATTAAATAACAGACATATTTCTACATGAATGCCTCAAAGGAAGCACAGAAATTAGCCATTTGGAGCCATTTGCTATCAATTTCCTATCAAGACTTAAATCTGATTCAAGACCTGATTCAAAATCTATACATAATATATAATACATAATATACATAATACATAATTCAAAACAGAGGTGATACGAGATTAAATCATACCTACTACTCTCTTATTTGCTTGTCTCTGCACTCTGTCTTCTGTAGCAGCTTATCTGAAGGGTAAAACAAAATAAATACTAAGTTCAGCCATGAAACTCTATTAATCGCAGATTGGTTCCTTCAGTTCTACAACACCAACCAATCGGAGGTACTTCCTCATCTACGTGGCTTTACTTATACCGTATCCTAGCAGCTATCCGCATGCTGCGCAATTTTGAGAACTCTGATAATCTATTTACTGCTATTACAATATACAATCTACTTACTGGGAATAATGTCTCATCTGGAGGTCGATGAGATTTTATCCTTGGTAGGCCAAGCTTTCAATTCAGACCCTGATTCTGACAGAGAGAACCTAAACTCTCCTTTCGCTGGAACGATCCAGGCAGCTCCTCACAGCTTCATACGCCTGGCTTCTATTAACCACTGGCAAGTACATAAGATTCTGGAATACCTCTTCAATCTTAACATCACGCCAAAAACCGGGTTATCTCATCAAGAACTTTTCGCTCTCTTCCTCTCTGTTCCCGAAGCCACTCCAAGCCAGCTTCCTTCTCCATCCAGCCCTGCACCGGCCAAAGCTAAGGCCAAGCGAAAAAATACAAATCCACCTTCTGCTACTCCTCCAGCAAAAAGGCGCAGCGACCTCTCGGATGACAACGATCCAGTTCTTTCTGTTCTCCTCCAAATCAGGGATTCCATCGGGAAACTGAAGAACAGAGTATCAACTCTGGAAAATAAAGGCCCTTCTCCTTCGACACCCAGCGCTCTCCCAACAGACCATCATACGGTCGACGTAACACTGTGCATCAATCCAGCTCCAAGGCACACCCTCGCTTCAGCGCTGCCAGCTCCACCAAATGGTTCTCCGTTCCTTTCTCCAGCAGCAGCAACCCCTCACAACCTGAGAAACCAGATCATTGCAGGTAACGATATCAATCTCGTGAAAATTCTGATTTTTCTCTACTAATGCAATCAATAAACATAATGTTGATTGTGGAAAAATTTCTGTCGTCCTTAAAGATTGCGACCCAAGACTGGTCCAAGTCCAAGACTGGTCCAAGACTGATCTCTAGCTTTTGCCGTTTACAGAGACACTTTATGCAAAGTTTTCCCCGATAGAAGAGCTGAATTAGACACTTATTTCCGACCTCGCGCTCAATTATGGCGGGTCACTCTTCTACGAATACCATAAGTCTTTCTCAGCAAAAGCAGCTGTGTGTAGAAAATTAACTGACAGTAGGTTAGCCATCTGTTTCAGTGACCAGAAGCCTGAACCCCTCACGCATCCGGTGATGCCTAATCAGATTAACGTAAACAAAGGTCTCTTTTTTTTGTCACGAACATACAACTAATTAACAGCCTGACACGCCATGGTAGACTTTGTGAGGAGAGATTGTTAGCGTGAATTTTATGGCACCCGGGGGCACTTTACACTTTACCGGGGGCATCAGCAACCCCGCTCCCCCCTCTCGTAACCTCAACTCACGCGCACATTTGTCCTGCTACACGCGGAATGTTCCTGACTTCACATCAGCATATAGGGACATTGGACAAATTGCCTCTTACACTATTAAATATGTATATTTGGTTGATTTACCGTCCTTATACGATGCATTAAAATGACTAGATTGTTTACTGTATGTAAATCAAACTCTGTATACTAGTAACTGTGGAAAGTTTATGGATCTTTGTACTTTGAACTCTCAGAATTATAATTCATGGTATCTCAGGAATCGCAGAAACCTGACGGTATCGAATCTCGTTTGCAAATTACAACAAGATGCATTATTACAAAATTGCCAACTTTCTGAGAATAGATGCTTAAAGTTCTCACTCCTTGTGATGAGTCAAGAGGGCGGAGAATTCGAAGACAAAGAATGCTTCACGCCTTTGACCTCCCGGATGTGATTGGGTCATCTCAAAATCGAGCTCAACCCATCTCGGCTATAAAAACCGAGAATGACCATTAACTCAGGGCATCCTGCCAACGAGAGACCCCGGCATCTAGAGAGAGAGAAAGACCCTGCCTTCCGCGAACCACTAAAGGCCTACAGCTTCCACCTCACCATAGAACCCCTCCAAGAACCAGATCCGCGCCTCGCTGCCCTGAAAGATTCTGAGAACAATCGAACTCAGACAAACACACACACACGAGAAGCCAGATCAAAGCAAGTATTTTATTTCCCAATCAAACTGCGTCTAAAGATTGTCCACTTATTCCTATTTGCGGAACAATTACTTGAGGTTTCTTGTGAAGTACTGCATGACAAAGCTGTATCCCTCTCTCTCTCTCTTCCATTCTCTCTACTTTATCCTCATCCCTTTTCATTCGTTTAGTGTGATTTTTCCATGTTTGTACCATATTGTTTGTTTTACTACCTACATATATAGGCATATTTTCCTTGTGTGAACCGTAGTTCTGTATACTTAGTTGTTTTCGCGCGAGTTCTGATGACGTCAGCGAGTTCACGGATGTGGCGCTCTGCTTTATCAACACACTGACAGAGCAAGCCACACAAACAATAACTTTAACGTCCTTCCCTAATCAGAAACCGTGGGTGGACAGTTCTATCCGCTGCAGTAAACACACGCACTGCAGCCTATAATGCCGTCTCCTAACAGGGGATATGAGGGAGTACAAAGCATCATGTTACGCCCTCCGGCGCGCCGTCAAAGCCGCATAAGCTCCGTTATAAAGACCGAGTGGAATCTCATTTCCAACTCAACGACTCTCGGCGGATGTGGCAGGGACTTAGGACCATCTGTGCTTTTGGAACTAAATCCCTGCAGAGGTGAGAGCTGATCCGCTGCTTGTGAACGAGTTAAACTCTTTCTACGCCGCTTTGATTGTAATCGCGGCAGCGCGACTCCGCCGAGTGACGCGTCAGAGAGAGTCCTCAGAGCAGCAACAGTCACGTGATCTCTGTCTCGGAGGACGAGGTTCGGAGGGCACTCAAGCGTGTGGATGTCAGGAAAGCTCCTGGGCCAGATGGTATTTCAGGTCGTGTTCTACGGTCCTGTGCTGATCAGCTCGCTGGGCTCTTTACATCCATATTTAATGAGTCCCTTGCCACATCCGTTGTCCCCACCTCCTTCAAAATCCACCATCATCCCTGTACCTAAGAACAGTAAACCCTCTTGCCTAAATGACTATCGTCCAGTGGCTCTCACATCTATAGTCATGAAGGTCTTTGAGAGACTCATTAAAAACAACATTTGCTCCTCCATTCCTGACACTTTGGACCCTCTTCAGTTTGCCTATCGTCCCAATAGATCGACTGAAGATGCCATCTCTCACGTCCTTCACTCCTGCCTCACTCACATCGACAGCAAAAGTGGGAACTACGTCAGGCTGCTATTTATTGACTATAGCTCAGCCTTTAACACCATAGTTCCCATTAAGCTAACACACAAACTCCTGGATCTCGGCCTGAATTCTTCTCTCTGCCTCTGGATTGAAGATTTCCTCACTGGCAGACCCCAGGCGGTGAGAGTAGGCCAGTTCACCTCCACCTCCATCACCCTGAGTGTGGGAGCTCCACAGGGCTGTGTGCTGAGTCCCCTGCTCTACTCTCTCTACACCCATGACTGTTTGTCCACACACAGCTCCACCTCTATCATCAAGTTTGCTGATGATACTGTTGTCCTGGGTCTCATTTCCAACAACAATGAGGCGGCATACTTGGACGAGGTGGAGCAACTGACATCATGGTGCCAGGACAACTGTCTCTCTCTGAATGTTAGCAAGACCAAAGAACTGATTGTGGACTTCAGGAAGAGACAGCAACGGTCATACTCCCCTCTCATGATCAGCGGGACACCGGTAGAGAGAGTGAACAGCTTCAAATACCTGGGTGTGAACATCTCCGAGGACCTGACCTGGACTGCACACATCCAGGCACAGGTGAAAAAGCCGGGCAAAGACTGTACCACCTGCGCCAGCTGAGGAAATTCAGGGTTCTACCAGATATCCTGAAAACTTTCTATCGAGGGCGATAGAAAGTGTCCTGACTCAGTGCATCACAGCGTGGTACGGAACAGCACCAGTCATGACTGCAAAGCCCTGCAAAGAGTGGTGCGCTTATCCGAGCGCATCTCAGGGTCAGCTCTCCCGTCTCTGCAGGACATTTACACCAAACGCTGCAGAGGTAGAGCTACTAAAATAATCAAAGACATTACCCACCCTGCGAACTCTCATTTCACCCTGCTGCCATCTGGTAAGCGCCAAGCCTGATGGCAAAAACTGAAAGGCTCAGGAGGAGTTTCTTCCCCAGGCCATCAGACTCCTGAACTCAGTCACGTGACTGCACTTCACCCGCACACACATAAACATCCGGTTTTAACATTAACATCCACATACTGTCATTGCACTGCACTTATGTTCTTATTGTTACTGTGTAACAACCTGTTATAAACCTGTTTGCACATTATACTTCTGTTTGCACATTACATTATACCTATTGTTTGCACATTATACTTTATATATATATTTTTATGCTAACCAGTTATTTAAGTCTACAGTTTATCCCACTTATCATATTCCACTATTTTTATCTTTATTTCCTATTTTTATCTTTTACTTGATTATTTATAATTCTACATATGTTTAGTACTTTTTATTCTATTTTATTCTATTTCTATTTTAATCTCCTCTTGTGTTTTCTTGTAACTGTTATTTGCACTGTCTTTAGAGCGGACCTGTTTACATTTCACTGCCAGTTGTATATTCTGTATATAACTGTGTATGTGACAAATAAAACTCTTGAATCTTGAATCTCTTTTATTAAAACCCAATAATTACATGAAATTGAATCCGCATCATTTTGCTCACAGATATCAAAGTCAATGAGACGCAAGATCGAAGCTACCCATAAAGCTTGATTTTCTTGTTACTATTTAAGTAATATAAATTGTACGAACAAAGGAAATATTATTTGTACTGATCAGCAAATTAATGTTTTCTTAAAGTTTGTAAGATTGATATTTGATGAAGGAATCTGAATTTCAACTCGCAGGATGAAAAGAAATTATAGATAACTAAAATCTATTTGGATAAAGGTTACTTTTACATGATTAAAGGTTCCGTCTTAAGTTAATATTTGTGTGTACAACAAGCTAAGCATATTCATAGACTCATAAATATTTACCCCATTTGAATTAATTATTCCCCGAAACTCATTGTCGCTACATTTGTATATCTTCCGTTTCAACCAAAAACTCGATTGGTCAGTTATAGACCTCAAACTGATCAGCCGGCACTTCACCGGCCACAGGGCGATTTCGTGCTCAGTTCGCGGTTCCTTCTCTCACACCGAAAGCTTATGCCCCAGAACGGCATACCTCCAAACCCAGCGAGGTTCCATCAACTCCGAAAAAACACCTTCTGGGAAAAAAAAAAACTTTTTTCTCTAAACAGGTGAATGATACATTTAATTCTGCTGTTCCTCTATGTATTAACTTTAACGAATATGTGTGACCTTACACCAAATGTAGATTTCTTCACTGCTGTTCCAACATGACATCATGACTTTGCGTAAACATACACGCCACTTTCTAAAGCCCAAAATGGCGTTATCTGTAAGCATTTTGAGCTATCCGCGTGTATGTCTATGCTGTGCGTTTTCTGCATGTATGTGATCGCCGAAACGAACCATCATCTCCGCGTGCATATGTCTACACCGTGTAATTACACGTGTATGTCTACACCGTGTGATTCCGTGTGTATGTCTACGGCAAAACGAACGTGTGTGTGTGTGTGTGTGTGTGTCCACAATGTAAATGTATTTATAAACATACTAAATTATGTTTTTTTTTAATGTAAAAATGCTAAATGTTTCTTGTGATGGGTAGGTTTAGGGGCAATGTGTGTGTGTGTGTGTGTTTGATTAGTAGGTTTAGAGGTAGGGGCATTGTAGGGGGATATAATGACGTTGATAAACATGCTAAAAAGCGAATATGTGTCTTAATTGCAAATGCATACGAATTGGCATTTCATACATACGCCATTTCATGAGATCAGTCTGGCTGTTCTTTGTGTGGCGACAGTCATCCTAGAAATGTTTGTCCCGGCAGGTTCAAGAACCCACAACATTTCAAAAGATGAATAAACATCCTTCTACTCCTGTCAACGTGAAAGACCTGTCAAAAAATTTATCTTCTCATCCAAATCGTTGTTGGGTTAATTTCCTCATTACAGGTCTACCCCAAGGTTTCTCAGCTGGGCTCAGTCTAATCCCTTCCTCCATACACGTTTGCAAAAATTTACTGTCAGCCACAAATCAATTCGAAATCGTTGATAATCTAATTTTAAAAAAGAGCTAGATAAAGGATATCTTAACAGGTCCTTTTAGTAAATCTCCGTTTCCTACCTTCCGCATTAATCCTATAGGTATTGCTACTAGGAAATATTTAGGAAAGAAAAGATTAATTATCGATCTCCCTTCTCCCCACAATTATTCTACACCTAGTATTAACAGCTTAATTCCGGAGGATATATTCTCTCTTTCGTACGCTACCATAGATCACGCTATTTAATGAATCAAAACAGCAGGTGAAGGCGCATGGTTAAGCAAAGCAGACACAACAGACGCATTTAAAATTACATCCTTCTCAATGGCACCTTTTCGGTGTCAGGTGGAGATCAGGTGGAGAATGTACTTTGCAGTGCGTTTAACTTTCGCCTGCCGCATTCGCCCTAAGATTTTCAATTGCCTCTCGGAAGCTTTATGCAGGATTCTGCTTAACAAATGTAAACTCCCTTTTGTTTTACATTTATTAGATGATTTTTTCGTGGTCGATTTTCCCAATTCTCCCGCTGAGCGCGCTCTATCTAAACTCAAGAGAATTTTTTCCAAATTAAAAATTCCCTTGTCAAAAGAAAAAACTAATTAGTCCATCTACTCGTCTCGAATTTTTAGGCATCATATTGGATAGCAAAACAATGCAAGCATCCCTCCTAGAAGAAAAGCTCAAACACATTCGCCAAATTATCTCAGAATTCCAAACTGTTCGGTCTCTTTCGAAACGAGATATGCTGTCTTTATTAGGTCACTTTAATTTCGCTATGCAAATTATTCCTCACGGCTGTGCTTTCATTTCCAGACTCTTAAATTTGTCAAACAGTTGACAATCTACACGATCTAATCACATTAGACGAAGGACGTCTTTCCGAATTACGTTTCTGAACTCACTTACTAAATGAATGGAACGGAATATCTTTCTTTTATAACGACACCTTCGAAACTTCCAGCTCCCTCCAATTTTACAGACGCCGCTCCATCCACAGGTTTCGGGGGGATGTTCGGGAATAAGTTGTTTGTGCACAAATGGCCATCCGAGATCATCAACCTCGCACCAGATATTAAATCTACCACGCTTTTTGAAATTTACCCCATTATCATATCATGCCTACTCTGGGGAAACCAATGGTCTAGGAAAAAGATAACCATTCTGAGTGATAACCAAGCTGCCGTACAAATAATTAACAAAAGCCGTTCATCGATTCCTTTTATCAATCGTTTAATCAGATGCCTTACTTGGATTAGTATCACAAATAATTTCATTCTTAAAGCCACATTTATTCCAGGTTTTAACAATAACAAAGCTGACGCTCTTTTCCGTTTTAAATTCCAGGAATTTCGCTCCCTCTGCCCAGACGCCCTTCCTTTCAGCGCTCCATGCCCTCCTTTTTGCCTAACGATTCTAGATTGAATAGCCTCGCCTCATATCTGGCGGAAACAAAAGAATTCATGAGAAAGGGAATGGCTAAATCCACCCTTAAATCTTACGACTTAGCCTGGTCTCATTTTTCTCTATTTTGTGCAGCCTTCTTATTCTCCCCTTTACCAATAAATTTCAAAGTGCTAGCCGCTTTCATGGTCTATTGTGTCAATTCCCGCAAATTACAACCCCCTTCCATCAAAGCTACACTGGCAGGCATTCAGTTCCATCTTCATTGCATGGACCCAAACGCACCAAGCCTCTTCAAAAACCCTGCTATTCGTCTGCTATTGAACGGTATCGTGAAGACTTCTCCTGCAACCAAAGACAAACGGTTACCCATTACTCTACCTCTTTTGCACAAATTGCTTCTCTGTCTAAAAAAGGGTGTTTTCAATCTTTATACCAACACACTCTTAGAGTTTTTCTTACAAGCTTTTATGGGTTTTTAAGGTGTGGGGAATTCACATGCAAATCCTTCTCATTTAATCCTGATGTAGATCTTACTATAGCCGATCTCACCTTCTTCAAACACCATTTTTCTTTACTATTAAAGCACTCAAAAACCGACAAATCCAATAAATGGTCGCATATCTTAGTATCCAGAATTAATTCTGTGTTTTGCCCTTTTTCTTCTATGTCATGATATCTGCGATCCTGGAGAAACGCCGCCCCCCAAGACCCGCTGTTCCTCACAGCAGATCGCAAACCTATGACCAGCGCCTTGTTCTCCGCTAAACTGAAACAGCTATGCCATCTTTGTTGATTAAACGGCGAAGTATTCACCCCTCACTCTTTCAGAATGGGCGCAGCATTGACAGCCGCTCCGAAAGTGCCATCCGCGACCCTTAAAGAGATGGGGCGCTGGAAATCGTCAGCATACGAACATTACATTAGACCTAATTCCAAAGACATCTTGGAAGGTCAAAAGCAAATGAGCATTGAATAATTAAATAAAAAATAAAATAAAAAGTCAGGTGGCGCAGGGTTTGGACTTCAGTAAAAAAAACACACCTATGCAATTGGTAAGAGGCACACTTACAGGTGTTACGGAAGAGACACAGAGGCAGAGGTAAAAGCAGTAGATGGTGTTTATTGTGAACAATCAGCAGAGATATCGATGATGAGTAGTGGAAATATAAGATAGATGGAATAATTACTGTCCTTAGATGAATAGTTGCAGCAGAGTAGATATGGCGTGGAAGGCTGATGACTGGAACACTCACACACACAGACAGGTAGGAACACGGGGAGCGATGGAGACTATGGAGGCGATGGAGACAGGTAAGTCTAGTAATCAGAGTCCTTGAGGTAAGCAAACTAACGGGGTAGTGCAAACGAGACCGAACAGTGAGTGTGGGTGCTTTATAGTCCCAGGTGATTGGATGCTGAGTGGCTGCAGGTGTCGGTGATCAGAACGCTGGTGAAAGGGATCGTGGGTAGTGTAGTGCGCTGGAACCTTACGTGTCTGTGACAGTACCCCCCCTCCCACGGCCCGCTCCTGAGGGCCGAGGACCCCACCATTGTGGTGGTCGTCCTCTAGGGCGTGGGGCATGTCTATCCGGGTGGCTGGCGTGGAATGTCTGCAGTAACTCAGGATCAAGGATATCATTCTTGGAGACCCATGAGCGTTCCTCGGGTCCGTACCCCTCCCAGTCCACCAGGTATTCGAGCCGACCACCACGGCGCCGGGAGTCCAGGATTTCACGAACCACGTAGGCAGTACCATCTCCTAGGAGGAGTGGAAGGGGGGGCTCGGCGGCTGCCACGTCAGGTTCTGTGGAGGGAAGAACAGAGGAATGGTGAGGTTTCAATAGTGACACGTGAAATGTGGGGTGAATTCTCCTGTATTGTGCGGGGAGTCGAAGACGATACGTGACTGGGTTGATCTCTTGAAGGATCGTGAACGGGCCAATGAAGCGGGGACTCAGCTTCTTGCAGGGCAGACGCATTCTGATGTCCCTGGTGGACAGCCAGACCTTCTGCCCGGTTGATAATTGGGAGCGTTGGAGCGCCGAAGGTCGGGTGTCAACTTGCGTCTGCGCAGGGCTCTCTGCAGTTGATGGTGAGCTGTGTCCCAGACCCTCTCGCTCTCCCGGAACCAGTAGTCGACCATCCCAGGGGAACAGGGGGGGCTGGTAGCCGAGTACGCACTGGAATGGTGTTAAACCAGTTGTGGCTTGTCGGAGGGAGTTTTGTGCGTACTCGGCCAAGCCCAGATACTGGTTCCAGGAGTCTTGGTGGCCGTGACAGAAGGTAGCGGCCAATCTCCTGAATCTTCCTTTCCGTCTGCTCGTTCGACTGAGGATGGTAGCCAGAGGACAGACTGACGGTCACACCCAGGAGGGAGAGGAATGCCTTCCAGACCTGAGAGATTAATTGCGGTCCTCTGTCGGAGACAATATCTTCACGGATTCCGAAGTAACGGAAGACATGGTTAAACATTAGCTCAGCTGTAGTCATGGCTGTAAGTAGACCTTCCAGAGGGATAAGGCGGCAGGCTTTGGAGAAACGATCCACTACTACCAGGATGCATGTGTGACCGTCAGACTCAGGGAGATCCGTGACGAAGTCCACTCTCAGGTGTGACCAGGGTCTCTCAGGAACGGGCAGAGGAAGTAGCTTGCCGGTGGGAAGATGGCATGGGGTTTTGGAGATGGCGCACTCCCTGCAGCCCTGCACGTACATTCTGACGTCGTTGGCCATGTTGGGACACCAGAAGCGCTGTTTGAGCAGCGAGAGGGTTTCATTGACCTCCGGGTGACCAGTGCCAAGTGAAGAGTGAACTGAGTGCAGGAGTGGAGTGCGTCTTGCCCGTGAGATGTATTGCAAGCCCTGGGGACAACCCGGCGGAGTAGGAGCGGAGGCATTGGAGGAGGGAATGGTCTCTTCTGACCATTGGATGGGACTGACGAAGATTGACTCAGGAAGTATGGTTTCTGGAACGTCGTTCCTTTCCTTGGGAGCATGAAGACGGGATTCACATTCTTTGACCCTGGACGATAGGAGATTGAGAAATGGAATCGGGAGAAGAACATAGCCCATCGAGCTTGGCGAGGATTGAGTCGCTTAGCAGCTTTCAGGTACTCTAAATTCTTATGATCTGTCAGAACTTGGAAGGGATGTTTAGCTCCCTCCAACCAATGCCTCCTCCCCTTTCAAAGCAAGCTTGACTGCCAGGGGTTCTCGGTCACCGATGTCGTAGTTGACCTCCGGCGGGTTGAGCTTGCGGGAGAAGAAGGCACATGGATGGAGTCTACTTGGTGTCCCCTGCTGCTGTGAGAGGACCGCTCCCACTCCTGTGGTGGAGGCGTCCACCTCGACGACGAAGGGTCTTTCTGGATCTGGGTGGACGAGGAGGGGAGCGGTGGTGAAGGCTTTCCTCAGGCTGTTGAAGGCGTTGGTGGCAGACGGGGACCAGGACAGAGACTTGGGGTGATTACGGAGAAGATTAGTAAGTGGGCTGACGATGGTGCTGTAATTCTTGATGAAACGACGGTAGAAGTTGGATAAACCTAGGAAACGTCGATGCTCTTTGATGGTAGTGGGAGTGGGCCAGGACTGGATGGCGGAGACCTTCCCCTCGTCCATCCGGATGCCACTGTGATCAATATGGTATCCTAGAAATTGGACAGAGGGCTGGTGGAAGGAGCACTTCTCGGCTTTGAGGAACAGATGGAATTTGCGCAAGCGTTGGAGGAGCTCCGCAACGTGTTGGCAATGTTCGGCCAGGCTCCGGGAGTAGATGAGGATGTCATCGATGTACACGAGAACGAACTTGTGGAGGAACACGGAGATGTTCTAGGGCCGCTGGGACGAGAGGAAGTGGATAGTGGAACTTGACTGTGATCTTGTTGAGGGACCGGTAATCAATACAGGGCCGCAAGCCTCCGTCCTTCTTGGCCACGAAGAAAAAGCTGGAAGCAGCAGGGGAAGTACACAGGCGGATGTAACCTTGATGAAGGGCCTCTTTGATGTATTCCTCCATGGCCTTCTCCTCCGGTACTGACAGGGGGTATATGCGTCCCCGAGGCACTGGTTCACCCGGTAACAGATCAATGGCACAGTCCCATGGCCGGTGTGGAGGCAGCTTGGAGGCGCGTTGAGGGCAGAAGATGTCACTGAAGGGGGTGTAGTCGGTGGGAATCTCCACGGAGCGGTTTTCGATCAGGCTTTCAATGGAGGTAGCATTCAAGGGAACCTTTACGGGGTACGGAGATCTGGTAACAGGTAGAGCCGGAAAACAACCGGAGAAGCAGTGGTCGCCCCACTTCAGGACTTCGCCCGTGCGCCAGGAGATGGTGGGACTGTGCTGTACCAGCCATGGGCGCCCTTGAACCACGTCAGCGGTGGACTCCTCCAGAACCAGCAGATGGATCTCCTCCATATGAAGACTCCCGACCTGTAGTTGGAGAGGGCCCACAAAACGACGGATCATACGCGGCTTAAGGGTTTGCCCGTGATGGACTGGACTTGATAGACGGTTGGAGACGGCGAGGTCTTGAGCTGGAGATGTCGACAGAGAGATCCGGAGATGAAGTTTCCTGCTGACCCAGAATCAAGGAGCACCACCACTGGAATGGAAGTGTTGGCAGCGGTAAGGGTCACTATCGTAGTGAGTGGTTTCATTTGAGGAATGGCAGGAATGATAGCACTCACCATGGGATGAGGGGGGCGCGTAGGGCATGCGGAGATCACATGCCCAGGCGATCCACAGTACAGGCACAGATTCTGGGTCAGCCTTCTCTGTCTCTCTGACGAAGCTAGACAAGAAGTGTCCACTTGCATGGGTTCGGGGACTGGTTCTGGAGAGCTGACGGGTTCAGATCGACGAAGGAGATTGTGGAAGGGTGGCTGGCCCTGGAGCTCTTGGAGACACGACTGCATACGAGAACCCACGCGGATGGCGAGCTGGACGAATCTTTTGAGTCCTAGGGAGTCCTCGTATGCAGCAAGATGCAACTGCAGCTTAGGCTCTAAGCCCTGGCGAAAGGTGGTAATGAGGGCTTGTTCATTCCATCCACTGGTGGCTGCGAGCGTTCGGAACTGCAAAGCATACTTGTTAACAGTCTTATTTCTCTGCTTGAGGTTGTAAAATTTTTCGAAGACTTCCCGGAAGTGAGATACGAACGCCGAGTAGGATTTCACCACAGAGCCTTGAGTCCAGAGAGCATCTGCCCAATGAAGGGCCTTACCTTGCAGTTGGGAAACAATGAATGCAATCTTCGCTGTATCCGTGGGGAAGAGTTGCGGTTGCATCTACAGGACCAGTTCACATTGCAGGAGGAAGCCGCTGCAATCCTCCGCCTGCCGATCCTGAGTAGGGCGTCGGTTTGGCAATGGGACTGGCGGTGAACGCTGTTGAAGGAGTGGTGGGCGGTGAGGAGGAAGCAGCAGCGGTGGTGGTGAATGATGTCGTCAGGGTTTGTGGAGTGAGTGCTCGACGCAAAGCGTCCAAGAGCTCCTGAAAGGGATCGGTATGACTCATGCTGATGTATTGTTGTTATGGTCAGGTTTTCTGTTACGGAAGAGACACGGAGGCAGAGGTAAAAGCAGTAGATGGTGTTTATTGTGAACAATCAGCAGAGATAGCGATGATGAGTAGGGGAAATAGAAGATAGATGGAATAATTACTGTCCTTAGATGAATAGTTGCAGGAGAGTAAATATGGACCAGTAGGTGCACAGCCTTGGGGGCATGGACCAGTAGGTGCACAGCCTTGAGGGGGTTACATCATTCTGTAGCAGCCTTCCTTGTTGTTATCTTGACTAAGCTGAACATTATGTATTTGCTCAGCAGCAGAAGCGTAGCAGATCTCGTCCGCCAAAATCAAGTCTATGTACATTCCATGCTCTATGCTAATAAATGTTGGTTGAATCTTTTTCAATCCGAGAGTTATAATGTTTGAAATACTAAGTTAAGTCATGAAACTCTATTAATTGCCGATTGGTTCCTTCAGTTCTACGACACCAACCAATATGGGTCTCTGAACTGACTCATGGCCGACATGGCCGATTCCACTGAGGAGAGACCTCCTCATGCAGGCTAGAGGGAAAATCTGGCATCCTTGTCCCTAACTGTGGGCCCTCCACGTATGGCCTATCAACGGATACCTGGGAACCTCTGAGTTCTGAATACTATTCTGAAGCTAGAGCCCCCGCAACTAGGCTGCTCTATGCACTGAAATGGTCGGTATTCTGTAACTGATGTACAGCACAAAAACTCGATGCACACTTGTGCGAGGTGGCAGAAGTGTTCGCCTTCCTTCAGGAGCTAATGGACGCGGGTCATTCCCCCTCCACGCTCAAAGTATACGTTGCCGCCATAGCAGCTTATCACGCTCGGCTTGCGAGACAATCACAGAGGAAAAGAGAGCTTACTGTACGCTTTCCCTCAGTCCCTAAATGGAACCTTGCCACAGTGTCAGAAGCTATGAAGGGCTCCCCCTTTGAACTGCTTCAGTCTGTGAGCATAAAGCACCTCTCACTCAAAACCGCCTTTCTGCTGGTACTGACCTCAGTCAAGCAAGCGAGTGATCTACACACACTCTCCGCGAGTGCTTCCTTTCTTGAGTTTGGGCCTACCGACTCCAGGGTCGTCCTCAAGCCAAGACATGGTTATGTTCCTAAAGTGCTTTCCACTCCCTTTAAGGCACAGGTAATTTCTCTAGTGGCCTTTCCTGCGTCACAAGGCGAAAAGGATGTGAATCTGCTCTCCCCAGTTAGAGCACTGACACTGTATCTAGAGCGTTCCGCCCCTTTCAGGCAGTCGGAACAGCTCTTCGTGTGCTTCAGTGGCCGCACTAAAGGTTATGCTGTCACGAAGCAGAGACTGTCACACCGGATAATAGACGCTATTTCACTGGCTTATATGTCTAGGTCTCGTTTGCCCTATAGGCACTAAAAGCCCATTCTATCAGAGGCATGACCTCATCGTGGGCATACCGCTGGAAGATATCTGTGCAACGGCAGGCCTCTCCGTCCATTTTTATCAGATTTTATAAACTGGAAGTCCGCTCGCTCTACAAGCTGGGATTCTTTCCATTTAATAGGTATTGTCTGTTATTATTAACTAAGAACCTATTTTTTCCGGTCTTCCTGTTATGCACAAATAAACTGTGTTCACTTGCACGTGTTATAATACATAACTATAAGACCCGACTATGTCCGGTTATAGTTTCTATAATCATATTGCCCTGTTCTATCCGGCCTATATATTCATTATGCCATTATAGGAGGCCCACTTTGTTGGCCTCCCTGGGACTCCTATGGCAGAACACGGTCTTTTATAGCCTCAGTATGCTAATTCTAGCGACCTTGTTCGGCGGGATTCTCTAGCGACTCCTATTGGTTCGCTCTCTCAGCCCCCTCGCCATAGTTTCCTGCAGTTGCCGCAGCACAGCTAACCAGCGCGCAACTCGTGCTGTTCTATCTGCTGTGCAGCCGCACTGCATTTTACAAAGACACTTTATAGAATAAAGATTTTACTTCATATTCTTGAGAAAAGGAGTTTTCCCATACGCAATACTCGTTTCCTCTCTTAGGGAACCGAGGTTACGTGAGTAACCGAGTACGTTTTTTATTTAACAAACTTTTTTTTGTATTAAGAGAGACTTACTTTAATAACTAAACAGCACTGAAGAAACATATTGGCCCTCATTTATCAATCTTGCGTAGAAACGGGCGTATATGTTGCCGTAAGATTATGCTTACACTCCTCTCACCACCTGATTTATGAAGCTGTGCGCACCTCTGAAATCCAAGTGTACTTAATAAACTTGATAAATGCCGCAGCTGAAAACGATCATCATTAGAATAACCCGGCCCTATAGTCTCTGCCTCCCCCACGCCCTCATTTTATGCCATGGACACATGGAAGACGGCAAAGAAGCGAAACGTCTCCGACGTGGAGATCGAGACCATCGCCAGGGAAGTGGAAAAAAACTAAATTGTTTTATTTGGGAGTTTTGAGAGGCGCCAGTTTAATGGAAATCCAGTTTAAATAGCTGTTTGAATGAGAAATTACCTATCACAATGCATTATTTTACAGCCCGTGTTTTGAAATAATTAGCATTTAATTTCGTATCACATGTATTGGGGTGTACAATAATGATGATGTGATGTGGATTACCATTCATACACATTAATAATTGCATGACAATTTGTAAGATTCTTATTATTCTTATTATTATGATTTTTATTATTAATGATGCTTATTGTTATTTAGAAAAAGGATGTTGTTATTATTATTCTTTATTTTATAATTATTATTATTTAAAAGAACAATGTCATTTTTATTGTTTTGTCAGTCTGAATTATTTTCAGTCCCAGTCCATGCGCAGCTGCCAGGCCTAACCCTGAAACGTCAAACGTCTGATGTCTCGTAGAGCATAGGAGCTTAAAAATGTACTGCACAAGTGTCGAACGCGATCATCCGCGCGCATCCGTGGTGTAGTATACTTTGAAAGACGTGTAGACAGAGTTGCGCATGTGGAAAGTGAAGCCCGGGGCTTATAGCGCCCAGGCTTGCAACTGGAGGAATACATATGCCTACAAATCAAATGTTTTGGTAAATTCACACAAATTAAACATTGAAGTCCATGTTGCACAAAAATAAACACTGAAGTTTATAATTACTATGTTGTTGTTGATGTTGTTTTTACAGTGGGTCATAACATTGTTAATTTGTTACAAGGACAATTTTTAGCATTCAGTTTAAAATATACAAAAAATATATTTTAAAGTAATGTTCAAATAAGTACACTTTACAAAAGTACACAGATCTTTCATTTTAAGTATATTTTTAGAAAATATACTAAAATACAATTATTTTAAAGTGTGTTAAAAGCTGTATCGTAAAAATATGATGCTAATATACTTTGTATATATTTAGAGATGGTACAATTTTTGTTAGTATATTTCCAATATACTATTGGAAAGGAACTTAATCCTCATTAATCTTTTATAGTAATTTTTTGTTTATATTCAAACGTTATAACCTATTCAGGCATTCTGGATTGGCCATCAATCCCACATTCATCGAAATTTACATTAAAACCTACTATCTGAAGTCTTATTAGCAAACAGACAAACAAAAACTTAATGCTTTCGGTGCCTTATGTGAAATAAAATATAGCTCCACAGGGCTTGCAAAATCGCCTGTTTGTATGTGCAGTGGGCAAAATTGTAAAAAAACAATGACACTTTACTGTGTGTGCAAAAATATTAAGAGGTGCATGGATTTACATTGTTATGTCAGTTCTGCTTATCCAAAAAAATGAAAGGTCAGGATTGAAATTCATAGAAATTTCAGCTCCGTTAGAACCAAATACATGTGTTTTTGTTTTTGATTGATATTTCGACTCCTGGCCAGTTAGCATCAAGCTATATAACACAATATAAAATATTAATATTAGACTTTAACTCCAAACTCCCTTTAAACAGCCAGCGAGTGTTTGTATTTACTTTCCGATCGCGATATAATGTGGGTTTCAGTGATGTTCAATTATGTCAAAATGTTATATTTAGCATTTTATATGGCGCTATTGCTACACCTGCTTAGCATGTTACTGGACACATTCTTTATTCATATAAAAATACACCAAATCACATGCAAAACACACACAAACCATATGCCATCGTAATCGTGCATTTATTAGCTTAGTTTTCACGAGTTGGCAATGTTGACAACAGAGAGATGATGATAGGTTCTTAGTCCTTTATATAATGCCTCATCCCAATCCTGAATTGGCAGTTGAATAAACAAGTCTCAGCGCTGAGGGAGAGTATCTCAAAGAATCTCATTTTATTAAGGCCAGGGATGCAGAATATATACATAGGATGTAAAGGGGGGGAAGAAAAGTTTTAACCAATGAAAAGAGAATACATCATCTAGCTAATGGTAAAGGAATGTGAGATCGATACATAAACAAGGCTAATATGGTTGCCATCTGGTCAGCTATCCATTTGACCTAGAGGCCCTGCAAGACTTCTTCATACGTTTAACAGAAAAACCAGGGACCTTTTCTCCATCCAATCCCAGCAGAACCTGTTGCTATTGGTGGGAGTGCTTCCATAATGAAAACCATATGTTGGACTGCAGGGACTTCAGCCTCACAGAGAACAAAAATACCTATGTCCATTTTTTACTCTATGCTGAGATCAACACAAAATCTATCAGATGAGATTGAGGAAGTGCACTTAACAGCGTGACCAGATGGGGCAGGATAGGCCTTATTCACAGCAGCGCCATCTTTGATTTTTTAACTAGAATGAAAGAGAGGCTGTGAGGGATAGACATACATCTCTTCAGGTTGTACTGTTATTTAATGCGTTTTTGGATTGTTCTGCTGATGAAACACGGCAAAAATATCTTTCCAAGAAGTTTTAGTAGACAAAAAACTCCAGATAAAATGAGCTGTGGAAAATGATAAGTGATTTTTTAAATGTATACAGCTTTTTACAGTGGATGCCATTGAAAAAACAGTAAGTCTTACCCTCACAGCCTCACTTTCATAGCTGTCATGGCGCTGCTCTGAATAAGGCCTATTGTTGTCACGTTGAGTCGCATAAGATGATTGACACCTGTACAGCGAATGAGAGAGCTCTGAGATCATAAATTACGTGCAGCAGGAAGATTCAGACACAGAGATCGCTCTGAATGTCATTCAGCTCAGATCAGCATAATTCAGATCAGCATAATTCAGTGAGAAATGAATAGTTATGTTATATAGAAATGTTATTCTGTATGACGAAATATTTTGCAAACGTGATAGCCAATACATATATTTGTACAAATATGTGCACGTTTTGACTAAGAGTCCAAATGGATGCGGTTTAGTGCGTGTATGTGATCACAACTAAAATGGAGAAGATGTGACTGAAGTGCCATGGCTTTTGATTCTTGTTGATATTCCATTCAAAATATTGTTAATTACAGATAGATTATTTTGCACTCCTGACATAAATTAAGATATTAATGTCATGCAAACCCCATTTTGTCATGAACAGTGGTCAAATAACGAAGCTGGAGGCTTTAATTATAATTATACTAAGTTTTTCCAGATGAAGTTAAGAGTGTGATGTTTTAATGAGCAGTGAATGTTGACAACAGTAATCTAGGGACGTCAGCGATTTAAATACCAAAAAGATCAAAATCAGTTAGTTTGAATAAACATCAACTCCTGAAGCTGAAGAAACCCTCATAAACACAAACACTGATGTCTGAGGAAGATTTGTCTGCACAAATTATATTTTTATTTAACATGTGATTAAAGATTTCTTCTAATAGAATAAAACATTTAGTTCTGATCAAGATCAATTGGAGAATTTTTCAGGATGAATTCAGCCCATTTTTGATGTTCAATACTTGATTCACTTCTAATATGCACTGTGTACACAAAGCACTTAACTACAGGATAAATAATATTATAATAAGAAACAAGTATTATATTTAATATATTCATGTTTATAAACATTAGCAATACATTTTCCTGATCCATGAAAACCATCATAGGTGACCAGACTGGCTGACTGGTTTGTCATGAGGAGAGCAGATCCATCAGGACAGACTATAATGAAACTTATTTGAGCTGTTTGGCACAATTTACTTTTTAATAATGGATCCTTCTACAAGATAGATAAGCAAAAAGTTCTCTAAACAGAATATATTCTGTTTAGAGAATTAATCTAAGCTCAAACTGATGTTTGTGGATGCAGGAGGTTCTATGGTGTTTTGTGTGACACTTCTGGGTCGCGTCCCTGAAGGAAAGCTTTCCCAAAATCTAGGTCAAGACTTCTGCGTGAGCATCCAAACCTGGGAATTCAGCCTCTGAAAAAGGTGTAAAGCTTCATTGTCATGTTTTAGATGTGGCTCATTTGAGAAGTACTCTTATGTGAATCATATCAAACCACCAAACACTAAAACATCCAATTCCCAAAGAAGTTGCCACACATTTTCATTCTCACGTCATGTACAACTTTTTCTCTCTTTGACTCAAGACTTGTTTATTTTCTGTCCCAGAAAAGCATGTTTTCTCAGAAAACTCAATAAATAAAGAAAGAAAGAAATGTGATGTAGCACAGTATTAAACATCCTAGGATTGTTTGGCCCAAACGAGAGAACCTTATTTCTCACTAGTGTTTCTACTGGATTGCTCTCATTTACGGAAGGAAACGTGAATGCTTACCTTCTTCAAAACATTTTTGAAAATCTTTAACGTTTCAATGGAAATTGATTCACCATCCTCTCATCATTTTTGTGAAGCTTAACTGTTTCATGAAGCTGTTAGCATAGCTGTTAACTGTTGTTAGCATAGGATAGCATATGGGTTGTTCTTTCACATCCCTCTGTCTGTATGTAACATTGTGTCACGGTTTATGTATGTTTATGCTTCATGTCTTTTATTTTCAAGTTTATTTCACAGCCATGTTTTCAGTCTTATTCACGTTTCCTGGTTTTGTCATCTGATCCTGCCATGTGCTCCATTGTATGTGATTCCCTAAAGCTGGGCATACACTGCGATTTTCGTCTGATTTCGAGCCAAATTCTGACTTGTGCATATGGCATTATAAACACCTGCAAAAGATTCCTGATGCTTTTAAAAACTCCCAGACTGGTTTATTACTCAAAACCGCAATCATGGGTAACAGTGCCGACCTGACTGCTGTCCAGAAGGCCATCATTGACACCCTCAAGCGAGAGGGTAAGACACAGAAAGACATTTCTGAATGAATAGGCTGTTCCCAGAGTGCTGTATCAAGGCACCTCAGTGGGAAGTCTGTGGGAAGGAAAAAGTGTGGCACAAAACGCTGCACAACGAGAAGAGGTGACCGGACCCTGAGGAAGATTGTGGAGAAGGACCGATTCCAGACCTTGGGGGACCTGCGGAAGCAGTGGACTGAGTCTGGAGTAGAAACATCCAGAGCCACCGTGCACAGGTGTGTGCAGGAAATGGGCTACAGGTGCCGCATTCCCCAGGTCAAGCCACTTTTGAACCAGAAACAGCGGCAGAAGCGCCTGACCTGGGCTACAGAGAAGAAGCACTGGACTGTCGTTCAAATTTTGCATGTCATTCGGAAACCAAGGTGCCAGAGTCTGGAGGAAGACTGGGGAGAAGGAAATGCCAAAATGCCTGAAGTCCAGTGTCAAGTACCCACAGTCAGTGATGGTCTGGGATGCCATGTCAGCTGCTGGTATTGGTCCACTGTGTTTTATCAAGGGCAGGGTCAATGCAGCTAGCTATCAGGAGATTTTGGAGCACTTCATGCTTCCATCTGCTGAAAAGCTTAATGGAGATAAATGGAGATTTCGTTTTTCCGCACAACCTGGCACCTGCTCACAGGGCCAACACCACATGGTTTACTGACCATGGTATTACTGTGCTCAATTGGCCTGCCAACTCTCCTGACCTGAACCCCATAGAGAATCTGTGGGATATTGTGAAGAGAAAGTTGAGAGACGCAAGACCCAACACTCTGGATGAGCTTAAGGCCGCTATCGAAGCATCCTAGGCCTCCATAACACCTCAGCAGTGCCACAGGCTGATTGCTTCTGTGCCACGCCGCATTGAAGTCATTTCTGCAAAAGGATTCCCGACCAGGTATTGAGTGCATAACTGAACATAATTATTTGGAGGTTGACTTTTTTTTGTATTAAAACCACTTTTCTTTTATTGGTCGGATTAAATATGCTATTTTTTTTAGATAGGAATTTTGGGTTTTCATGAGCTGTATGCAAAAATCATCAGTATTAAAACAATAAAAGACCTGAAATATTTCAGTTGGTGTGCAATGAATCTAAAATATATGAAAGTTTAATTTTTATCATTACATTATGGAAAATAATTAACTTTTATCGCAATATGCTAATTTGTTTTAGAAGGACCAGTATATGAACCTTGGTGTCTCTGAGAAGGTTCATTTTAAGAACTTTTTTTGTGGAATCTCACTGGGGTCAAACGAAAACCTAGTTTATTTGAAAATGTGAGGGCTGGTTCGTTTGCTCCTTTAAACAATGTAAAAACAGAGTAAAAATAGTGTGACGAGCAAGTGCAACACGACGTGTGAACAGACCAGCAGCCTGTGATGTCAGTGTTCGCATGACTCATAAACTACTGCCATCCACAAACGTTTTTGCGCTCTCTGTATTTTTACCTTTTTTTTTCCCATAGGGCAGTGTCCTCCAAGAAAGCCCCCTTTACTTTCATCCTATTCGTTTACAGATAATTAGGCCCGTGGGAGTGCAAGAGGACAGAACTGTCGAGAAAAGAGAAAGAGCTGGTGTGCACTCAAAGCCAACACACACACACAATCACACACAGAGAGAGAGAGAGAGAGAGAGAGAGAGAGAGAGAGAGAGAGTTATATAAACATATGCATAGACAAGCATGCAGCTTATGCACAAACGCATGCATGTGCACATCTACTGCACATAAGTATTGCACATTTATACTTTGACGTTGTGCTCATTTCCTGTGGTAAGGGTAACCTCATTTCATATATATGTAGAGGCAGCAATTTGTGCCCACTCTGTCACTGTCTCATTATTTTGGCTCTTAAGAATAACTTGACAATGATTAATTCCTAAAGACCAATAAACAAAGGCTGGCAGTCGAAGGGAAAAAAAGAGCGCCTCTGTTTTTCTTCTCTCTGGAGACGAAGGGCAGCATTGCAGAACCAGTAATTATACTCCGAGAAAAATGATGCAGGCTTTTGACACGCAAAAGTTTCTACTCGCAGTGACGTAATGTGAACGCGACCTAGTAGCAACATGCACGAGATATGATGCATGCTTGATCATTTGTTGAATCATTCTCAGTGTTCAAACAAATATCAATTATTATTTGATGTGTTATTGAAAATGCAGTAGGACAGAAACACACATGCAAATGTAGAGATCTCTCACTCTCTCGGACTAGTCTCTCTTTCGCGGTGGTGGTTACACAGCCCATCCTGGATTTGATCAATAGTATCCGCTACGCCCGCGTCAGCACTGGGGAGAGTTTATTTCCCACGGGAACGGCATGCGCGCCTCCAACTGAAACTCACACCGCGGCTCGCGCCACGGCAGCTGAATCCATTTACTAAAAATAACATAAGAAGTGAAACTATGGCTAGAGGAAGCGGTGAGCGCGGGACTGAAGCAGTGCGTGCCCGCGGGACTCCCGCTCATCCCGTCACGCTGAAGGTGCTGTGACAGACATTCATTGTAAATCAAACACTGAAATATCCCTGTCAAGAAAGGCCTCATATCAAAACCAACATAGCCTATGTGTAGGCTATTTTACATTAAAGGCTATATTATGTACATTAAAGTGTACGTTCAACATGCATGGCATTTGTTTTATCAGGTTATCATGCATTGCAATTATAGTGCTTTATATAGAGGGTATGCTCATGACGTCACCATTAGCCGAAGTGACTGCTGTTACGCCCACTGAGTGGCAAAACAAAACAAAAAAACCTTAGTGGCAGCATTGGTTTTCAGCGTGAATGCAGCAAAAACAAACAAAACAGCTAAAATGGTAGAGAGCATTGAGATTGACTGTACAAATATTTCACACGAAATCTAAGGTAATTTCTACAGTCTGCTGAAAGCTACAGAAAAGAGGAGCAAATGGATTGCTGCAATTCACAAAAACAACTGAACCCCAGGCAGCAAAATGTTTATAGTTATCACTGTCAATATGTTGAACTTTGGGGTAAAATCATGCCATATTGTATTGTTATTGTATTGACAACCCATCAGTTAAACATTTACCATCTTATATTCTGCATGATTGGATATTTTTAAATAAGCACTGACAAAAACTATAAAAGTTTTAGGGCTGGATGAAATGATGATATATATGATACATAAATATATTGACCGCAGTTTTTCTTCAATGAGGGGGAGAAGGAAACGGGATGTTTGAGGACGAATTACAAGGAGAGAGAGCGCGGCACAACCTAACGCAGTTTGTGTAAATCCACTTGGGGTTCAGAGTATTTATTTTTTCACACATTACTGTAATTTCCCACATGTCTAGTATAAATATGTGGTTTTGTTTCATTACTACAGTGTATACTTTTTTCTTGATTTAGCCCGAAAGAATAGAAGTGAAATGTTACAACATGCCCCATATATATATTGTCAATAAAATACAATTATTAATTTTTTTAATAAAAAATAGGCATTTTTTATCATTAAAAATACACCATTTTTGACAATAAACACATCAAATACAGCTATACAGCATAGTTAAAACATAGTAATAATGAATAATTTCTGAACATTGACTCTCAGTCATTATTCAGCCTTTTCTCATGGCTTCTCAAAATAATTCATAAAAGTATAGAATAGCGTAGTTCTAATAGGGGCTCATTGTAACGCAGTGTGAACGCACACCACCTGCACAACTGAGATTAACTGCGTTTTGCGTCTTCTGCTGTTAGAACTGCATTAAAGAACGATCTCAACTGTTAAATAAATAACAGATAGAAGGTTAAAATAATATCAGATTTGTCTTATTTTAAATAAACACAAAAAAACAGAAAGTTTACTTTTACTATGGTAAAATAAATGTTCAGTGATATCTTCCAAATATATATTTTTTTTCTTCTCTAGGCTATATAGTGTGGATATGGCAACTAGTAAATACACAGTTTAAAAAATACAGTTTCGTCATCCTGACGTGTGGAAAGTGTTAAACCATGGGTGTTAAAATTAACCCCGCGTTAGGTTGTGCCCCATGCTCCCTAGCTACATCACTTGCCGTTGCACTGAATGGCTATTAGCTCTGAGAAGACAGTGTCAGTCAATGTATTATACAAAACAGCGACCATAAATGTAAAGAAACGAAGTTGCTTGTTATACTTTCCTAACAAGCAACCACATTTTTTAAAGTAAGCCCAAAATCGCGAAAAAAAGAATCAGCTCAAAGTCGCATGTTACGCGGACTTGGCAACTGTATCTCACTGCTCGTCAATAGAAAAATATTATATTTGAGATGACCAATCAAATCAAAGTAGGCAGGCCTTACATTCACAGAAGATGCTTAGCACAAATTCCAGCTCAACTTCTTTCAACGGACATAAAGTGCGAGTGTACTAAACTTAATAGTAGGTAGCCTATAGAAATGTTTCACAGCCGACAAAATAATGTCAACTAATGAAATTGTCTAATTTCGCCATTTTTAATTAAAGATAGGCTTATAGTCTAATTCAAGTGATTCATGTAATGCTTAATTTGGGGGTATTCAAGTGTGATTACTGGTTTCAGTGATTAATCGTTCACCGGGGAATTAATATTGTCATCATTTAGGCTACTCAAAAAAAAAAAAAACTTGTATGAATTCCCTTCTTCTGCTGAACACAAAAGAAGATATTTTAAAGAAATGTTGGTAATCAAACAGTTGTTCCCCATTGACTTCCATAGTTTAAAACATAAATAAATAAAAAATACTATGGAAGTCAATGGGGACCATCAACTGTTTGATTACCAACATTCCTTTAAAATATCATCTTTTGTGTTCAACAGAAGAAGGAAATTCATACAAGTTTTAGACCCATTTTATATCAGGTGGCCTTAACTATGTCCTAACATTTAAATTAATAATTTGATGCAATGCACTTATCGTGTACATACATATTTTTACATGGTACTTACATTTTAAAAATGACCTGCTGTTTTTTGTTTTTTTTGTAGTTATATTTATAATTACACTGTTGACACTTCCCTTATGCCTAACCCTACCCTTAAACTCACCCATATCACCACACCTGTCCATAACTTTACCCTTAAACGTACCCACACCACCACACCTGTCCCTAACTTTACCCTTAAACTCACCCATATCACCACACCTGTCCATAACTTTACCCTTAAACTTACCCACACCACCACACCTGTCCCTAACTTTACCCTTAAACTACCCACACCACCACACCTGTCCCTAACTTTACCCTTAAACTTACACACACCACCACACCTGTCCCTATCTTTACCCTTAAACTTACCCACACCACCACACCTGTCCCTAATCTTACCCGATATCCCACCTCAATATATTTCCGAGACTTTGTGACTTTTCCTACTTCAGTGCTGACAAATGATTAGTGATTGTATAATGTCTAATTATAAATCAGAATGGGTTGGATAGTGGAAATGCTCCTCTGCCGCCATCTAGTGATATTTTTTTGTGTCTTTTTTATTTTTAAATAAAAGTGTTTGTTTTCCATTAAATGTTGGCTGTCCTACATTTTGAAATTTTCAGTTTTACAAATGAAGACGATCTCTGTCATCACATCTTTTTGTCGTCATATTCAAAATAACATTTGAAGTGTAATATCCATTTGCAAACATTGTGTTTCTTATTCAAATATCCCCTTTATCTTTAAGTCTGAATTGCAAAAAAATAAAACTGGTTCATTGGCAATTTGGTGATTGTGATAACTGCATTAAAATATAAACAGCATTTACTTTGGTTTAGTGTAGATGAAGGGGTGCTTGTGCCTAATTGACAGGGTTGTGGGAGTAGGCCCTTCTTGCTTCTAAAAAAGGTTGGGAACCACTGGTTTAGATTATTTAAACGGTAAATACTAAAACAATATCACAGACTTTTTTATTTAGTTTTTATATAAAATCAATTCTTTATACTGGTTAAATTAAAAAAATCAGATTTGCTGGTTAAAATTAGCCCAACCTGTGTTCTGTCCTATATTTACCCAGCCCTTGGGTTAAAAACAAGCCAAATATACACATGTATGTTAAAGGAGAATGTACATGTGTGAGAGAATAGAAATATATGTGTGTGTGAGAGAAAGAAGAATATATGTGTGAGAGAATAGAAATATATGTGTGTGTGTGAAAGGAGAATGTATGTGTGTGAAAGAAGAATGTATGTGTGTGAAAGAAGAATGTATTTGTGTGAAAGAAGAATGTATGTGTGTGAAAGGAGAATTTATGTGTGTGAGAGAAGAAATATATATGTGTGAAAGGAGAATGTATGTGTGTGAGAGTATAAATATATGTGTGTGTGTGAAAGGAGAATGTATGTGTGTAAAAGGAGAATGTATGTGTGTGAGACTAGAAATATATGTGTGTAAAAGGAGAATGTACATTCATAAATATAAATAAACGTTATTTCTATTACATTTTCAAAACTATAAACATGAGGCACACACGCCTACCTGCCTTTAAATATAAGACGAGAGCGGTAACTGTTACGGACATATTATCATGGTACAGTTCAGCCTTTTATTGGTATTGTGCGTAATACGTCATAAAGTGCGTATCATATTCACGCGAAAAACAGCGTACCATATGCGCGGCAAAACTAATTTTGCTGTATACATTCCACAAGATTGCACACTGTTGAGAATAAATATTTGTTTGTGCACTATTGCTAATAACGCTTGTAGAAATTAATCATTAACAATAGTAAATTTAAGATAATGTTAGCTTATGAAATGATTTTGCTTTAAGACTATGTGTACTTTCTGTTGGACATAAGAGTCACCAGAGCAACAGCCAGAGGTTGTGGTAGGTATAACAGATCCATATGAGAAAGTGTTTTGCTATGCATTTTGCTGTGCTCTTAGAGTGCTTGTGTATGTGTTAACAAAGAAGCAGTCTTTTGTCCAGGAAATTGGAGGGGTGATGTTGCGAACGAAGCACAGCTGACCAGAAAATCATCTGACTCCCAAAGAAAGACAACTTATGTATTTTTTGTGTATAAATATTGGGTCAGGGAAAGGCAAGTTTGTTGCAGACTTCCTGAACAAACCTTGCATAGGATTGTGTAAATCAGGGACAGTTCTGACCCAGAGCTCTGTATGCTATCTTCATCTGACTTACTTATTCATTAAAAGAGTTAAACTATATTTTGTTCCTGCTCTCCTCATTCAACGAACACGCGGACTCGAGGAATTGATGCCGAGTCCAACAACACTCATATTATTTATATGCATTTTCGTGAGAAAGTGTGCTTTTTAATAATAAAGGTATAGCTGAAATTTTCTACAAGTGGATGAAAATAGCTCTGCCATAGCACTTTGATCTTTCATTTATTATAATGTATTAAGATTATGTATGCTGCTGTACTTTTTTAATGTACTCAAGGAATTTGTTTTGTAATTTATATGATATAGTACATTAAAGTTTTCTATATTTCAAAGTGTGTACGTGTCTTAAATTTTTTTTAATAATTTTGCACTTTTTATACAATTTTGAATACTGAAAAAACTGCATTATAATATACTAGTAGTGTAATACTAATGCATTTCTAATGTACTATTATTATTATTTAAGTCCATTAAAATCAATTATTAAAAATATATTTTAAATACATTTTTAAAGAAATACACTTAAATTGTTCTAATGTACTTAAAGTTGTTGCAATTTAATATATTAAAATATATTGCAAATAGCTTAAAATTGATCTCAAGCATATCTTAAAATGCACTATACTTAAATATGTTTCAAAATAATACATTTAATATGCATTTAGTATGGTGTCATTTAAATATATTAAATATGTCCAAAAAAGCACAATTTAAATATATTTTAAAATATATTACAACAGACACTAATGAAAACCCCAATAATGCATTAAGCATATACAGGTCCTTCTCAAAAAAATTGCATATTGTGATATGTGTGTCAATATTTTCCATATTGTAATGATAAAAATTAAATATTTCAGGTCTTTTATTGTTTTAATACTGATGATTTTGGCATACAGCTCATGAAAACCCAAAATCTCAAAAAATTAGCATATTTCATCCGACCAATAAAAGAAAAGTGTTTTTAATACAAAAAAAAGTCAACCTTCAAATAATTATGTTCAGTTATGCACTCAATACTTGGTCGGGAAACCTTTTGCAGAAATGACTGCTTCAATGCGGCGTGGCATGGAGGCAATCAGCCTGTGGCACTGCTGAGGTGTTATGAATGCCCAGGATGCTTCGATAGCGGCCTTAAGCTCATCCAGAGTGTTGGGTCTTGCCCTTGATAAAACACAGTGGACCAACACCAGCAGCTGACATGGCACCCCAGACCATCACTAACTGTGGGTACTTGACACTGGACTTCAGGCATTTTGGCATTTCCTTCTTCCAGTCTTCCTCCAGACTCAGGCACCTTGATTTCCGAGTGACATGCAAAATTTGAGCGACAGTCCAGTGCTGCTCCTCTGTAGCCCAGGTCAGGCGCTTCTGCCGCTGTTTCTGGTTCAAAAGTGGCTTGACCTGTGCAGCATTTTTTGCCACACTTTTTCCTTCCCACAGACTTCCCACTGAGGTGCCTTGATACAGCACTCTGGGAACAGCCTATTCGTTCAGAAATATCTTTCTGTGTCTTACCCTCTCGCTTGAGGGTGATGGCCTTCTGGACAGCAGTCAGGTCGGCAGTCTTACCCATGATTGCGGTTTTGAGTAATGAACCAGGCTGGGAGTTTTTAAAAGCCTCAGGAATCTTTTGCAGGTGTTTAGAGTTGATTAGTTGATTCAGATGATTAGGTTAATAGCTTGTTTAGAGAACCTTTTCATGATATGCTAATTTTTTTCATGATTGGGTTTTCATGAGCTGTATGCCAAAATCATCAGTATTAAAACAATAAAAGACCTGAAATATTTCAGTTGGTGTGCAATGAATCTAAAATATATGAAAGTGTAATTTTTATCATTACATAACTTTTATCACAATATGCTATTTTTTTGAGAAGGACCTGTATTCAGGCTTCAAATGAAGAACTGTATTCAAATGTGGATTTTTTCTGTTTCCGCTTAAGAATGTCTAAAAAAGTTTCATTTCTAAATGAAAATATGAACTGTAGAAATGCATAATCAGCTGTGTGCATTCAATAAACTCAACTTTCAATCATGTTACCAAAGTAAAAAATAAAGAAAATCTAATAATTCATGGAAAACCAACATGTGGTCACAAAGTCGAGTCACCTTCATTTATATAGCTTTTTTTTTTTTTACAAAAGAGAATGTTTCAAAGCAGCTTTACAGTGTTAACAGGAAAGTAATTAATCAAAGACTGTTTTAGCTGTAGAGCAGCTCTAAAAAATAGTTATTGTCCAGATATAAGTTAAAATTAAGCTATAAATTAAATTAAAATGTAAGTACAAAATTTAGTTATTTAGGGCTGCGCTGTGATCGTGTCTAGGTCGAAGGTCCTTTATCTGATCTGGATACGACCTGAATCCACCCAGGATTTTGAGATTGCAATAGACGTGAAGGACTATAATGTAGTAAGAGCTTGCTCAAGTACACTTTCAAAAAAAAAAAGAGTACAAAATTGTACCTTTCAAGGGTGGTACCCTTAAGTGTACATTTTTTGTACCTCTAAAGCCGGCTACACACTGTGCGATTTTGGCCACGATTTGTCCGTCTGAGACAAATTTTGCAAATCCTAAAACGGCAGCCGATTAATGACCACTGCGATCAAATTTGACCTCAGACGAAATTCTGGCTGTGCCAGAAGATTTCTCCAACGAAAACCGTTAAATTATCTTCGTTTTTCAAGACAAACAATGACCAAAATGATCGCTATAGATTTCTTTGTAGCCACCATTTAAATCCTACATGCAATGCAGCTCACTGTCACCGAACGCGACATTCATTGATGATATAAAACTCTAGATGATTTTCTTGCGTGTGTCCATTTTTGCATGCCTCAACTATCATACAGTCTGACATGTATGACAACTTAGATCTAACAGTGTGACATGGCTTAAAGAGGGGATCATGTTCGTACAGTCTGACAAGCAACACTCGCAAAGGATTTTGAAAAATTGCACAGTGTGCAGGACCCTTAAGTCAGAGGTAGGAAAATTCAGTCCTAGAGAGCTGATGTCCTGCAGAGTTTAGCTCCAACCCTACTAAGCCACCAAAGTATAAAACTCATGGCTCCCAGCATGCATTGCAGCATTAAGTATGTTATCATTGTTGACATTCACACAGAACACAAACTGAATGAGTTATAGAACATTTCTAGCTCCCAGCATGATAATTGGGTAATAATTGTATTAAATGATTAATTAAGTGATAATTGATAATTAGTGATGAACACCTGATGATAATGAGCATAATCACTAAAGGAAAGAGAAACACAACAACCTCAACTGACTTCAGCCACAGCCTTAGATTAAATAAATAGAAGATAAACAAAGACATTAAATCTCTGAAGAGCTCAGCAGAGGAAGATTAAACAACTCCACAAACAGCATTACCAGCTTCACGCATTACTAACCAGATTGACTTTATTTCTGTCATTTCTGTTTTAATGAAAATAATAGTTTTGTGTATGTGATGGTGATTAGTGTTTGCTTTAGTTGGGCTCTTGACCCTTGACTCTTTAACATTAGTTTTTCTCTGGCTACTTTAACTGTGTGTTTATAAAACGCAATTGTTATGGTATGGAATGCCAAGAGAATATGTGATATATGTGCGGCCTTTTTCTGGCTGCTCCCTTGAGGGATGTTGAGATGTTCTTTAACCTTCTTTAAGAGCAAAGGACCAACTGTGTCTAATGTGCTGGAAAAGAGAGTCAGTAGTTTATGTTGCAACATTGAGTTCTTCTAAGCTATCTTTAGTGGTAGAAGTGATAGTCCTGCCATAATTGTAACAGGGAGTTTGCATTGTAGCTTTGGCTAAATCAAGTATACACAAGACTATATAATGATCTGTCATCAACATTGATTCCATGTGACAATATTAGATCTGAAGTATGATTACGACAATGAGTGGGTCCTGACATGTTTTCTAACTTCAATAGAGTTCAGAATGTCTATGAATGCCAATCTACATGGACATTATAATCTCCAACAATTAGAACCAGGGCTCTGAACCGGTTCAAGGAACGAAAACGAAACGGAAACAAACAAAATTTGAACAGGAACAAAAACGAAAACAAAATCAATTTTAATCGTTCTGAATATAAAAGTTTTTTAGTTAATAACGATGTTACTTTATCATTCTCTTTAATATTTTTAATTTGGTAATGACCAATCATGAATTGAGTAATATAGCATGTGACGTTGACATCAAGCATCAATCAATCAATCAATTTTTATTTATATAGCGCCTTACAGCAGCCAAAAGGTGCACAAGGCGCTTTCCAAAACAAGCATCAAACGACAACATAAAAACAAGTCCAACCAATCAAGACCAGCACTAAGAGTCAAAGGCTTGATTAAAAAAGTGTGTTTTCAGATGTGTTTTGAAAACACTCAGCACCATGATGTTTCGGAGGTGCACAGGGAGTGCATTCCACAACTTTGGTCCTTGAACACTAAATGACCGGCCTCCAAACTTTTTATACCTGTATGTTGGGGTAACCAGAGAAATATGATCAGAGGAACATAGTGTTCTGGCTGGCTGATATGTTTTTACTAGTTCAGTGAGGTATACTGGGGCCAAACCATGGATGGCCTTAAACACAAACAACAGAATTTTATACTCCACCCTAAACTGCACTGGAAGCCAGTGAAGCGAGCGGAGGACCAGGGTGATGTGTGACCGTTTCGATATATTAGAGAGAAGACGTGCGGCTGCGTTTTGTACCAGTTGAAGGCGACTGATGAGTGATGTATTTAGTCCAGTATAGAGGGCATTACAGTAGTCGATCCTTGAGCTGATGAAGGCGTGAATTGCTTTTTCAAGGTCGGCTCTGGACAAAAAATATTTGACCTTACTAAGAAGTCGTAGCTGGTAAAAACTCGCCTTCACTACTGCACCAATCTGTTTATCATACTGCGTGTTTTTGTCCAAAATAACACCCAGGTTACGTACAAACGGAGCAAACTGAGGTGTCATAGGACCAAAGCTACAAGCACTATTAGATGAATCTGGGCTGAACAGGATGTACTCAGTCTTTTCCTCGTTTAAATGAAGGAAATTCTGGGAAAGCCACTGTTTGATGTCCTGAAGACAATTATAGAGAGGATCCAGTGATGAACGATTACTCAGAATCACAGGGAGGTAAATCTGGAGGTCGTCGGCATAGAAATGAAAATTAACGTTGTGTCTGGAGATGACTTGCCCAAGTGGCAATATGTAGAGTGAAAACAGAATAGGACCGAGAACGGAACCCTGCGGTACTCCAGATGACATAGGGGCAACTGAGGAGGCAAAGTCATTGAGCATTACTGAAAAGGTTCTATTAGTGAGGTATGATGAGAACCAATTCAGCACCACTTTCTGCAGACCAGCAACATGTTGTAGACGAGAAATGAGAATTGCATGATCCACAGTGTCAAATGCAGCGGTAAGGTCCAGTAAAACTAGAACCATAGAGTTTTTTCTGTCAAGTGCTTCAAGAATGTCATTATGTACCCTCAGTAACGCAGATTCAGTACTATGCCTGGTCCTGAAACCAGATTGGAATGTATCCCCAATGCTGTGTAATTGCAGATGAGCCTGGAGCTGGGAGTAAACAAGCTTCTCCATCAACTTTGACAGAAATGATAGGTGAGAAATAGGTCGGAAGTTTGATAGAATGGAGGGTCAAGGTTGGGTTTCTTAAGCAACGGTCTAATGATGGCATGTTTGAGAACTGTAGGAATAGTACCCAAAGTAAGACAGCTGTTTATGAAGGAGACAAGGCAGGGACCAGTGGTGTCAACAGCCTCCTTCAGAATCCTTGCAGGAACAATGTCTAAAGGGCAGGTGGTAGGTTTCAACTCAAGGACAGCTTTTGAGCTCCCCAAGAGTAACTGCCTCAAAGTTCTCTAGCACACATTGCGCCCAGAGGCGGCATGACAACAGTAGAGTCTTGAATAATGGATTGCCTAACAGCCAAGACCTTGTCCACAAAATATTGCTTGAATGCATTACATGTTCTTTCAGATACATCAATCAAGGATACAGACACCGGATTAATAACAGAATTAATAGTATTGAATAAGATTCCAGGGCGGTGGCTATTGCTGTTGATGAGATGAGAGAGGTATTGTCCTTTAGCTTCTTTCAGTGCTTTCTGATATGTGGCCAGACTGTCTCTAAACATCTCCAATGACACCTGCAATCTATCCTTCTTCCATTTTTGCTCGAACTGTCTGCATCGGCGCCTAAGGGACCTAGTTGTATCATTGAGCCACGGGTCCAGAGGACCATTAGTCGACTTCACCTTAAAGGGTGCAACAGAGTCCATAATCTGGGAGCAGATGGTGTTGAAGGAAGAAATGAAATGGTCCGGGCAAAAAGGTGATGCTAACTCAACAGAAGCAAAGTCAGAAGCGGAAAATGAAGCAATAAAATCTTCAACAGTAGATGAGGTGATAATCGGCGACGATGAGGGGCAGTAGTTGTAGGTTCTGGTGTAACAGCACAGATGTCAAATTGAATGAGGGAATGGTCGGAGATGGCAAAATCCACAACCTCACAAGCTGTCACAATCACCCCACGAGATATGATAAGGTCAAGAGTGTGACCTAACCTATGAGTAGGACCAGATATGGACTGAACCAGATCTAATGAAGCTAAAAGTGCCTTAAAATCATTAGCTGGTTTATCAGAGGGCAGCAAACATGAATGTTAAAATCACCACAAATTAAAATGTTATCAAACTTTGCCAGAAACTCAGTTAGGAACTCTGAGAACTCAGTTAAGAAAACCTTATTTAATTTGGGGCCGGTAAATTACTGCACAAAGAATAGGACTGGGTAGTGTTAGTACAAATACTTGCAGCTCAAAGCTGGAATACCCTCTAGTGGACAACTGGCGACACTTCAGGGACTGTCTATGTGCGGTGACTATCCCCGCCCCTACCGCTTGCCGCGGGAGTTTAGGTAAAGGTAGCCAGATGGGAGGAGCTCAGAGAAAGCACTGACGTCACCTGGGGGAAGCCAGGTTTCAGTGAGGAAAAACAAATCCAGATTATGAGAAGAGATGATGTCATTGAGGACAAATGTTTTGTTATTGAGTGATCTGGTGTTGCAAAGTGCCATGTGGGCGTAGTCAAGCTGTTGACAGGCGGCGATGTAACGCACGGAATCGGACGGAGGTTTCCATGGATGCAACCCCGGGTGGATGTTCCAACACGGCGGAGCACGGAGAAGGGACGCCAGTGAAGGGGCTTACCGGCCGAAGCCACCGGTAGCATTCCCGCGATCTTCTAGCGTCGCCAAATCCAGGCTGATTTCCACACCTCTGCGACGATGAATCCAGGTAAATCCTCAGCCTGACATGTTGTCCGCCTCTCCGACCGCGCCTTCTGCGGCGCTTACTGCCTGGTAGCAGACAGACAGGGCGTCTCAGAGAAGGGGGAATTAATGACAACAATGGTGGTGGAAGATTAAAGGACTGTGAGTTCAGGAGGCGGTAGGTTGTGAAACGCAATTCCAGTAGCGTGGTGCGGTCATAAACAGTAAGTGACGAGACTGTAGCGAAGACAAACACGGAAAAACAGACGAGCAAGTGGCCGGCCAAACATAGCGGCGCCATCATGGCTCTCAAACCATGAAGCATGAGTGAAATGCCCGCGCACAGCGCGCAGCAGTTATCATACACTACCGTAACGAACGTCAGTGTGTAGAGCGCGCATTTTCATCACTGTGGTCTTCAATGAATGCACAGGTATTGGAGGATATTTTTTTCATACGTTTAAACAAGCAGTATGCACTTTAAGCTCAAGTAGACTGATTTAGGTTAGCTTGTGGATTTTGTTTAAGCCTATCCAGTACTAGCAACTATCGCACATTTTCCCTATAGTCTTTCAGGTAGCCAATACAGGACAGGTCAATGTTTTCTATATACACTCACCTAAAGGATTATTAGGAACACCTGTTCAATTTCTCATTAATGCAATTATCTAATCAACCAATCACTTGGCATTTAATTCAATGCATTTAGGGGTGTGGTCCTGGTCAAGACAATCTCCTGAACTCCAAACTGAATGTCAGAATGGGAAAGAAAGGTGATTAAAGCAATTTTGAGCGTGGCATGGTTGTTGGTGACAGACGGGCCGATTTGAGTATTTCACAATCTGCTCAGTTACTGGGATTTTCACGCACAACCATTTCTAGGGTTTACAAAGAATGGTGTGAAAAGGAAAAACATCCAGTATGCGGCAGTCCTGTGGGTGAAAATGCCTTGTTGATGCAAGAGGTCAGAGGAAAATGGGCCGACTGATTCAAGCTGAAAGAAGAGCAACTTTGCCTGAAATATACACTCGTTACAAACGAGGTATGCAGCAAAGCATTTGTGAAGCCACAACACGCACAACCTTGAGGCGGATGGGCTACAACAGCAGAAGACCCCACCGGGTACCAATCATCTCCACTACAAATTGGAAAAAGAGGCTACAATTTGCATGAGCTCACCAAAATTGGACAGTTGAAGACTGGAAAAATGTTGCCTGGTCTGATGAGTCTCAATTTCTGTTGAGACATTCAGATGGTAGAGTCAGAATTTGTCGTAAACAGAATGAGAACATGGATCCATCATGCCTTGTTAACACTGTGCAGGCTGGTGGTGGTGGTGTAATGGTGTGGGGAATGTTTTCTTGGCACCCTTAGTGCCAATTGGGCATCGTTTAAATGCCACGGCCTACCTGAGCATTGTTTCTGACCATGTCCATCCCTTTATGACCACCATGTACCCATCCTCTGATGGCTACTTCCAGCAGGATAATGCACCATGTCACAAAGCTCGAATCATTTCAAATTGGTTTAATGTACTAAAATGGCCCCCACAGTCACCAGATCTCAACCCAATAGAGCATCTTTGGGATGTGATGGAACAGGAGCTTCGTGCCCTGGATGTGCATCCCACAAATCTCCATCAACTGCAAGATGCTATCCTATCAACATGAGTCAACACCTTGTTGAATCAATGCCACGTAGAAATAAGCCACGTAGAAATAAGGCAGTTCTGAAGGTGAAACGGGGTCAAACTCAGTATTAGTAAGGTGTTCCTAATAATCCTTTAGGTGAGTGTAGACTGTTTATGCTTTGTATTAAATGTTAGAAATGTTGTTGTGGTTTTACTATGTTATATTGCATTAAATGACCGAGCTAATGACTGGATTTGATTAGGTGATGCAAGTTAGCAGTTGACGGTGCATTAAAAGAGCCATAGTTATCCAGTTTACTTATTTTTTATTCATGTAATTTTTTTAAACCATTCGTATTGGAAAAAAGTTATGTACAAAGAATGATATCACTCTTCAGAAAAAAAATTGGCATAAGAGGGCCACTTTCGATTGTCTAACGGTCCATCAAAATAGGTCAATATTTTTCCAGCTTATTATGCTTTGTAATTAATGCAGGTGTTTCTGTTGTGGTTTGAACTAAATGTTCAAGTTTAATTATCACGTGTTATCTTATTTTTGTGTGAAAATAAGTCTTTATTTATACATATTTTATTTAAGTATAGGCTCAATTAAAATAACGTTATTAACCGGTATTTTTTCAAATCAAACCATTTTCAGTTTCGGAGTGAACCGATTGATCTTTTTTTCTGTTTTTAAGCCCTGATTAGAACTTTATCTGCAGCCAATACTAGCTCTGTTACTAACTTGCTTTTTAACAATTCTTCGATAAAGTCTGTATTAGGGATGCACCGAAATCAAAATTCTTGGCTGAAACCTGAAAACCAAAAAAGAGGAAACCAAGGCTGAAAGCCGAAAACCGAAACACCGAAAGAAATTGTGCCAATTATTAGTACCATTGCATTTATGGCTATGACTGTGTAACTTTATTAAAAATCAAGGCATTGCAATTGCATATATTAATATTAAAGCTACACTGTGTGATATTTTCCCCCATCTAGCGGTGAAAAGGTATATGACCATCCAGTGAATATTGGTTTCTGTTCCTCTCAATTCCAATTTCGTTTTAACTCCTACGGTGGCCGATTTACATGGCTTCCAGTTTGACCTCGTCCGTGAGTGTTCCTTCAGGTGATGAGGTTATTATAATTTGCAGTTATTTAATTTGTCAGTTAACATGTAGGTTATGACATCTATGTAAAATGAATAATAGTTTTACATTTTTGTTATTTTTTACCATTTCATTGCTAACATCAGCTATCAGGTTCCCAGACGAATGCAAGCTAATCTTAGTAAAGTAACTTTTATCAGTGCTATCGTTATTCTGTATATTGTACGACATCACTAGCATGATGCAAAGTTTACATTGTAGGCTATAGCAGTCTCAAACAATCCCCCTCTTCACATTCGACACGGTGCCATCGAGTGTTAAAACGCGAAAGGCGAAGCTTGAATTTACGGGTATGTACCTCTTTGGTTCATGTACTTTCAAGATGGAGGGGCAACATGGTGACGCGCATTTGAACCCCTCACCCGTATGTATTTTCAATGGGATATTATAAACTTACGAAAATACTTTATTACTTGAAAGAAGTAAATATACATTAATGAGAACATATATTTTTGAAAGAACTAATTGTTTTTAGCTAAGAATAAACTAAAAAATTTACACAGTGTAGCTTTAAAGTTTTAAATAATAAATCAATTACAACGTATGCAAATATTTATTTAGCACATTGCAACAATGCACAGTACAACAAATAAAATTCAAACTAAACAATTTTAACTTGACCTCACTCATGTGTACATTAAATAATAATGTACAGGCCTACTGGCCTGCAGAAAGGTACAGCAATTTAATAAAGTAATCAAATGTATCACTGCATATTTAACTGTTTAAATTAAAGATGAATCCTTATTAAACTTACAAAAGCTATTCAATCAAGAGCAGTGAGTGATGTCCTTGTCTTTCGTTGACATTAAACAGACCGCAGTAAAGGCTACTGCCCCTTTAAGACATAATGCACCGATATGCGTCGTCTTTCTCGACTGTATACAGTTCACTTAAGGATTATATAGACTATGTCTGCTAGGATGCTCATGAAGATGGACATGTTTACATACAACATGTGAAATTTTATGTGAGTTTGTTTGTTTAAGCGCAAGACTTGAAAGAGAACTCAATATTTGCACGCTGTGAGACGAGTGCGCGCTTTCGGATGAGTGCACAGAGACAAATCTTCTCACAGCACGCAAGTTCTCATTTCCGTCTTCTGGCAATACACCGGGTGATGACGGCGAATGTTCATATTCGAACATACGGCAGCACTCACATGCATTGAATAAAGTTTACAAAGAGAGAAATTATCGCTGTTGTTGTAGTGTATCACTGAGGAGCCAGCACGTGTATCCATCAACAGAAACATAAACAAAGCATTATTTTCAAGTTACAACCCATAGATGCGTCATCAGATGTGAGATGAACCCCATACGACCACGCAGACATGTTGCTTGTTTAGACCGTTTAGACAAGCACGTGCAGTTCGCGGTTTCTGTTTGCGTCATCACAACATTTCGGCCGTATAGTGTGTTTTCACGACACGTCATCAATCCGGAAGTCGGCCATATTGGCGATACTAAACATAAACAATGCCACTGAACCGAACGGAACGTGCACATTTTTGCTGATTAAATCTGCTGAAAATGGTCAATTATTGACTTGTTTTAGGCTGTACTAATCGGTCAGACCGGGAAAAACATTTGGAGTTTTATAGATTGCCAAAAATAATAAATCAAGGAGAGGAGTGCAAAAAAACTGTCTGAGGAAAGAAGGCGTTTGTGGTTGGCCAAACGGAAGCAGGATTTCAAGGGCAAGAATCTTGACAACATTCGCGTTTGTTACATTAATGAGACTAAGGCTTAATGTTTCTACCACCTTCCTGTTCAATGTGTCAATAGCAAAAGCTTCCAGGGTATTCACTGATGTTATTTCATTGTAAATAGTATAGTTGTGTAGCAACAAACAATATACCACTGTCATTAGAACAACTTGGCAGTCACAGCAACTTAATAAAAGAGCAATAGAACAGCTGGTTATGGTATGCCACAACTTTTTACTTTATTGTATGATGTACAAATTATGGGAAAATGTACTCTACTAAATAAAACTGTACAACAAAAAAATAGCGTGAATTGTTATATTAACACATTACATTTTCAAAAGGAAATAAATAAAATAATTATTAAAATAAAACTTTCAGCCTAATTGAAAAAAAAGTGCCTTAAGTGCTTAAGGGGAAAAAAATACACTTAAGCTGTACATCAGAGATGTAAATAATAACGTGAAGCTGCAGAACGGTACACTGCATAAAACAATTGCACAAAGTTACAAAAAAACTTTACTTAAAAAAACCTTTAGTAGTTTACTATGTCCGGATAAGAAATCGAAGGGAGAATTGTCGGGTTGTCAGTCCATGACAAAAGAGCTAGCTCATACGGATCTTTACCACCTATTAACTTAAGTTTCTTAAAATATTGCGCTATTTCCTGCTTACTGGGTCCTTCTCTATATGATTTCACAGCTTCCACGTGTTTTTCTGTGGTTTAGACATAATAAATGAGTAGAAATTAGTCTTCTGTGGTATATTAACCGTGCAATACGCGCTGTTGTTTACATCCTAGTACCTCCAATATGGCCGCTCATCCGGGTAACTGACCAAGCCCTGTGTAGGTGCAAACCCTCTATTGTTTCGGTGATAAAAGTCTTTCATTTTTCGGTGACCGAATATATTCGGTACATCCCTAGTCTGTATGGTGCGTTCAGCCCTCGTGTGAAGACCGACTCGGGGTAAAGACATCTTCATTCCACTCTACCTGTGATCGACTCATCCGAAGAACGGACACTGATAAGGCACTTAAGTATCTCCTTTTCTATCCTTATTTACCTTCCTTTTTTCTCTTACAATGTGCTTTCAGTACATTCCCACTGGCTCTCAACCACGCTCCACTTTCACACGAAGACGGCAGCGCAACACTGCTAATCTGCGTCCTATTCAGTCCTCCACTAATGCCCCTCCCTCTTTTTCTGTGGGTCTATGGAATTGTCAGTCAGCTGTCAACAAAGCTGACTTCATTCCAGCCTTTTCCTCTCACTCCACTCTCAATATCTTGGCTTTGACTGAGACCTGGATCCGTCCAGAAGACTCAGCAACCCCTGCTGCTCTCTCTAACAACTTCTCTTTCTCTCACAGACTGGGAGGGGCAGAGAAACAGGTTTTCTTATTACTAACAATTGGAAATACTCAACCCACACCTCTCTATGCAATAACATCTAATTTGAAATACCATGCTATTACAGTCTCAAATCCCATCTTGTAGTCATGTACCGCCCCAGGTCAATTGGACACCTTTGTTGAGTAACTGGATGTGCTGCTGTCCTCATTTTCAGAGGATGGCAGTCCACTTGTAATCCTTGGCGACTTCAACATTTACCTGGACAAACCATATGCTACAGACTTCCACTCCCTCCTAGCCTCATTCGATCTCAAACGCCATGTCACCTCACACACCCACAAATCTGGCAACCAACTTGACCTCATCTACACACACAACACTGCAAATAATGCTCTTCTTATATTTTTTCTTGTTTCCAGGCCAAATATTAAAAAAAATCTTAAATCAAGATGCATTTACTAGATAAGTAAAATGACATTAGATATTTTTACTTCTTTTCTGGGGAAAAATATCAAAATGAAGTGAGTTTTAGCTTAAAACGAGCAAAATTATCTGCCAATGGGGTGAGAAAAATAACCTTATTTCTGTTTGGGACAGAAACAAGATTTCAATCAGAAATAAGATTATTTTTCTCACCCCATTGACAGATCATTTTGCTTGTTTTAAGCAAAAACTCACTTCACAACAAGAAAAAATATCTTATGTCATTTTACTTATCTAGTAAATTAATCTTGATTTAAGAATGTTTAGATATTTGGTCTGGAAACCAGAAAAAAAGTAAGAAGAGCATTTTTTGCAGTGAACTGCACTACAGATAACATCCTGGTCAAACCCCTACACATCTCAGACCATTACTTCATCACATTTAATCTACAACTTACTACTCCTGCATCCCCAATCCCCCTACCTTTTACTTTCAGACAAAACCTGCGCTCTTTCTCCCTCTCATCTCTTCTCTGCTGTGTCATCCTCTCTTCCCTCACCCACATAGTTCTCATCCATGGATGTCAACACTGCAACAGACACTTTATGTTCTACTTTAACTTCTTGTCTAGATAGTATCTGCCCTCTATCTTCTAGGCCAGCACGCCCTACTCCCGCTAACGCATGGTTATCTGATGTTCTTTGCCGTCTGACCTGGGTAAGTATCAATCTCTGCTTTCATCATTCTCTGATGATGTCCATGTGGCTAAATCCTCATATTTCCACAACAAAATCAACAGCACCTCAAAGACATGCACACTTTTCAGAACATTCAACTCTCTCCTCTGTCCCCCTCCACCACCTCCCACCACCTCTTTATCTGCAGACGATTTTGCCCACTTTTTCACGGATAAAATTACAACCATCAGCAGTCAGTTCCCACCTCCACAGGACTTTAGATCAGCCACATACACAGCCAAACATCTTCTATCCTCCTTCTCTACACTCACTGAGGCAGAAGTATCTAAACTTCTCCTCTCCAGCCATCCCACCACCTGCCCTCTAAATCCTATCCCCTCACACCTTCTAAAAACGATCTCTCCTACACTTCTACCAGCACTCACACACATCATCAACACATCTCTCTGCCCCGGCTTTTTCCCAACCACATTCAAGCAGGCTCGGGTCACCCCACTGCTTAAGAAACCCACTTTAGACACATCACTTGTGGAGAACTACAGACCTATTTCTCTCCTGCCATACATAGCGAAAACCAGGTTTCATTTTTCCTCTAACAGTCTAATTAGCTGGATGTTAACCAGTCAGGTTTCAAAAAGTGCCACTCAACAGAGACTGCATTACTGTTGGACACTGAAGCCCTGCGGATGGCAAAAGCTGCTTCCAGATTATCAGTCTTCATCCTCCTTGATCTATCTGCTGCCTTTGACACCGTGAATTACCAGATTCTTCTATCCACCCTCTCATCACTGGACATCACAGGGATTCCACTCCACTGGTTTGAGTCCTATCTCACAGGTAGGTCCTTCAAGGTTGCCTGGAGAGGGGAGGTATCCAAAGCACATCAACTGACCACGGGGGTTCCTCAGGGATCAGTGTTTGGACTTCTTCACTTCTCCATTTACACTACATCACTGGGACCCATCATACAGGCACATGGCTTCTCATACCATTGCTATGCTGATGACACTTAACTCTACCTTTCATTTCAACCAGATGATCCCACAGTAGATGGACAAATCTCAAGCTGTCTGGCAGACATCTCGGCATGAATGAAAGAACATCACCTGCAGCTCAACCTGGCAAAGACTGAGCTTCTCGTCTTCCCTGCCAGTCCGACTCGACAACACAATTTCACCATCCAGCAAGGTTCATCTTTGATTACACCTTCAGGGTCGGTCAGAAATCTTGGAGTAATCTTTGACAACTAGCTGTCCTTCAAAGACCACATTTCAAAGACAGCTCAATCATGCAGGTTTGCTCTGCAGAACATCAGGAAGATCAGACCGTTTCTTACAGAGCATGCAACACATGCAACACAGGCCCTTGTCATTTCTAGGCCTGAATACTGCAATGTGCTTCTGGCTGGTCTTCCATCGTGTGCAATCAAAACACTTCAGATGATTCTGAATGCTGCGGCACATATTGTCTTCAACGAGCCCAAAAGGGACCATGTCACACCTCTCTTAATCTCTCTGCACTGGCTGCCACTTGCTGCCCGCATCATGTTCAAGGCCTTGACATTTGCTTATGGATCCACTACAAGCTCGTCACCAGCATACTTCGACTCGCTGCGACGAGTCTACTCCCCCACCAGAAGACTTTGCTCAGGTAAGGAGCGTAGGCTTATGGTACCATCACATAGAGGCATGAAATCCCTCTTCAGGACTTTTTCATTCACCGTTCCCGGCTGGTGGAATGATCTTCCCATCTCCATCCGGATGGCAGAATCACTGTCATCATTCAAAAGACAGCTAAAAACTCATCTCTTCCGTGTGCACTTAATCTTATCATAAAAAAAAACTCTATCACGAAAAACTTTTTCCTCTATTTCTCTTCTATTCCCTCCCTATTCTAGCTTAGGCTACTCTGAATAATGTCCAAAAATTGGTATTTAAGGCACTTTTTGCGTTTCTTTACCTCTTCATGACTGATCGCTTCCTGTACTCCTCAGTTGTAAGTCGCTTTGGATAAAACTGTCTGCTTAATGCATAAATGTAAATGTAAAGTTAAAGGTTAAAGCATAAAAATACCATCATAGGTTTGCAGATATTTAGGAAACATGCTGATTTCACATACTTGTTTCTCTGAAAAACGATGCTACAGCCAGTTATTTTACTTTGAAATGTGCATTCCAAGTTGGAATGTCTGTTTTTGTTTTGGTCTGTGCGATAACACACACTGCCAGTTTACTAGGGCTGCACGATATGAGGAAAAGCTGTGATGTGCGATAACATTGTTTAATATTGCGATGACGATATGACTTGCGATAAATATTCAAATGTGAATGTTAGCTATACTGTTCCCATGTCTTAGTGCTTTAATAGGTTCTTTGCAAACATATAACCTAACCACTGAATAGCCTATTCCCACTGAATAAAGAAATCAAATTGACATGCTTTTATTTAACAAATTGCACATAAATGAGGAATGGGCTGGGCACAAGCTCAACTGCTGCTCTAGGCAAAACATTGTTGTGCCACCCCCACAAACAATTTGAAAGACTGGATATTTTGTTAATTGATAAAATTGCACTAAAATAAAAGCATACAGAAGCATGTTCTCAGAGTTTTTTTTTAGTTTTTTTTATCTGCAACAAATCAGCATCACCAATGCAAATGCAAATGATGTTTTAAATAATAAAATAAGTAGCTTACAGGCCCAGTGGTATGGGAAGTGGGGGTGGATTGTGAATGCAATGCAAATTTTTATCATTTACATTTATTCATTTTTAGCATTAAGTAATTTATTTGTAATAAACACTTTTAAGTGGCCCATTAAAAAGTATTATTTATATAATGAATTAGCCTATGCTTTTAAAACAAACATGAGGTCATATTGTGACCATTGCGCTGTGCGTAAAAGAGCAGTAATATTTCCTAGTGCCTTTCTGAAGATTCCGTTCATTTCTAAATCTTATCCCACTCTGCACCGCTCTGCTGCCCCCAATTAAAGTCTGTTTTTTCTAGTAGTTGTTTGAAAGTATAAACAAGGCTTAAGCCGTTCACGAAGCAGGGGCGGCCCGTGTCATTGTCTGCTATATTTTGCTTATTATTTATTAAATCCAGGCAATTTGGTTGACAAAACATTGATTAAAATTAAGATACAATTTATATAAAAATTACAGAGAAATTGTAGCGGGATTGTGGAAAAAAGAGGAGCGGGATTGTGCGCGTCGTTTTACCGGCTCTGCTCCACTCACATGCTCTGGTGGGTTTTCATGTTAATTTTTATGTCCTGTCGCTTTGCAGGCTCTTTTATTGTATATGACAGTGTAAACAGTTCAATGGCCCTTTTTAAAAAGGTTTAATGTAGGCCCTAGTCCATTGCATTGCGATTGCAAGGAGTGTCAAAACTTTGATGTGCAGTCAAATTTCCCAGTGTGTGTGCTGTTCATTTGCAGTTCTTACTGATATGCTTGTTGTGCTTGAGTGATAACTTGATGATGGAAGTGCAATAATTCAAACGAATGTCCAAAAAAATTATAATTAAATAAAAAAAATGTTTTAAATCTTCTTGCCGCCCTATAGGCGGCTGCCTAGTTGCCGGCCCTGATTATAACTATATGAAATTAACATTCAATTTCACCTGCTCCCCTGCTCGATGTGTGGTGGTATGTGTAAGATTAAGTGTAGGGTTAGGTATCTGGCCTAAGTTGCCACCACTGTTTTACACAGTATCTTTGTTTGTAACGCGTCATTTCTCCTAAATCCAAAATAATTTCATATAGCTGAAGTGCTGTTTTCACCACAAGGTCTTTGTCCGCCACCACAATTTCCTCAATCTTCTCTCCTTCCTCCGCCATCGTATTTGCTAACGGCACAGTGACGCAACTAAATTGACACCTAACAAATCAATCTGTGCGTATCTGACACTTTGGGGCTTCACCTGATTGGTCAAATATGAACGCGCCAACCATGTCTTCAGGACTAAACGCTTTAGGTCAAACATGCGCTCGGCGCATGTAATAAACAGTTTTCCCTTATTTATCGTGTCAGGCTGTCTGTTGCGATGTATGTGTTCATTGCGCGAGATCATATCGCGATGACGATGAAAATTTGATGTATCGTTCAGCCCTACAGTTTACCCAGTAGTATTTAGATACCACAGGTTGCCAGTTGGAGGAAAACTCAACATATTGCTGCCATGGAAGCCAGCAAACAAACTGGGGCAGGAATCCATCTAAAATCTCTATGAACAGAAGCACATTAAAATGCGGGTGAATCAAGACATCAACTTACTGTGTGTATGTTTCCTCGCGTTCCATTGTCAATTGCGCTCATTCCTGTTGCGTGTCCTTAAACTGACAACCCGTGTGAGCAGGGCCGGCTCTAGAATTTTGGGGTCCCTAAGCAGATTTCCAAAAGGGGCCCCCATTTCCTACAGTTGCAACTAACCACCCCCAACCCATTCCAACGTACACATCCTACACTGACACCTTATTGCAAAGTTTGAACAAATTGTCTTAAAGATGTCATGAACTGGCTTTTTACATTTTTTTATACTGTTGTCTGAGGTCAACTAATGACGTTTGTGTGGTTTTTACATTCAAAAACATCATAATGAATAAGTAATAGGCTATTTTCTACACTGGTTTTGAGGCTTTCTCCTCAACGCTGGGTTTCGATGGGTGTGCCGCACTGGAGACTTGGACGTAAACGCCCACGGCTAGGATTGGATAAGATATGCATATTTAATGAGCTTCAGCTCCCCTGTCAGTTCAGTTCACATTAAAGAGGGATCGTTTTGAAAACGGCAACCGGAATGATTCTCTCAATCACAGGGCTCGTAAACGTCTTTATCAAACAAACACAATGATTTATTTCTCATCCACCCGAGATTGAATGGAATATTATTTCTGTATTACATGGCCCGCCCGAACGAACCACACGCACACACACACACAGACGTGCGTGCGCGCGCCTAGATCAAGAAAGGAATATTATTTCACTATTTGAGATTCATAGGCCTGCCGATCGACCATTACATATAAAAAAGACGTTTTACTCACATAAGTTTGTTGCACCATTCCTGTCGAACCCAATATAGAAGGAACAACACTGTGTCTGCAAATGCAGCACCTGAGACTTTTTTACCATCGATTCTGCAGTGAAATGAAGCGCACACACACATACATGTCTTCCCCACGTGAGCTGGAACTTCATTAAAAATAAAGTTCAACCACTCATTCCTAATAGTAGCATCCGAAGGAAGCTTATGCAGCGATTGTGTTCTTCCACAACCTGGCACAGAGCAATATATTACTTTGCTCGCCATGATTACTGCTCTGTAAACCTGTAGCGCCTCAACTCTGTGGCCGGGGCTTCAGAAGCATGCATACATCATCAGTTGAGTTGCGTTTCTTCTCCCCATGACGTCATTGGATTCCAGCTCTCGTTTTCTGGGCCTGGTGTCTATAAAAGCTTTTCTTTGACTAATAAGGATGTTTTCAGCTCTGAAACTTGCAGAATATTCTTATATCATGATGAAGTTTGATATATCAAAAGCTCAAGGGAAAGTTGGTTTCTCAATTCATCACCCCTTTAATATATTTATCTTTCAAGTGAATTAATGCTTTAATATAGCAAAAACACAATAGAGAAATAAAATTACAATAGCGAATACTATATTAATAATAGAGAATAAATACTGTTCTGAGCTGGCATGTTTTAACTTAAGCTTAAAAACACATGTTTGAAAAGTATTTAAGCCATTGACACGTACGATCATACCAGTGTGATCAATCTAGGCTGGTCCCTGGTGCGTACGATCACATGGGTGTGATTAGAACGCTCAGTGATCAACTGCCAAATTCAAAATTTCAAATCTGCTTTAGTGCGCTGACTGGTGCTGAGCCAAAGACTGAGTGAGAGATTGACTGAGCTCAGTGTCTTTTAATGTTTATTTTAGGTTTCATACACTTCAAATTACATTACACAACCACAAAAATATCAGCGAAAACTAAATATAGTTTGTAACTGCATACTAATATATAACAGCAAGATATCAGTGTTGTAAACATATAATGGCCCGTGATAATATTACCGATCAACTAACACAACCATTTTCTACCCTATTCCGTAATGTCACATATTTCAGGAGAAGTGGATGATTTGGTCATCTCAATGCCAAAAAGTGTCCCAATCACCTTGAGTTCACCCTATATCAGAAGTGGATGATCTTGTGTTGTAAATCCAGAAGGCTCCGTCAGTGTTGTAAACATAATGACGGCGCGGACGCCACAGCCCGTGATAACTGTACAGATCAACTAACACAATCATTTTCTACCCTGTTCCCTCACGTAATGTCACATATATCAGGAGAAGTGGATGATCTTGTGTTGTAATTCCAGCAGGCTCCGACTCCCTGTCAGTGTTGAAAACATATAATGGCGGCAGCTCGTGATAACTTATTGATCAACAAACATATATATATATATTTTTTTTATTATTATTTAAACCATAAGGAGTTCACTTGCATGTATTTAATTTAGTCGGAAATATTTTGTATAAAAATAATACAAAAAAAAAACATCACGTGTCAAGTTTGATGTGTTAAGTTTGACATGTCATTTTATAATAACCGTCACATTAAAAAACTCACGCCAGGCTGTCAGAATATTTAGAACGTACGTGCGAAAGGGTTAAGTAGGCCTTTTTAAATATTTGAAGTTGTTTGATAAACACTAAAGCGAATACAAAAAATGTAATGTGTGTTTGAAACCGTAAATACTGACTTCCTTTGCTCTAAGTTATGAGCAGAAACAGAAAGTTGTGCTTGCAGCCTGCTTTGTATACAGGGGTAACCATGGTAACCACTGTATTCTGCTCCGTAAGTGCCACCTCCTGCCAAAGAGTGAACTTGCATTTTTATTCAGCCATTATTTGTTATGCGAAAACCAGATTGAATTTACATGCAGCAAACACGCAGTATTGTAGAATTGCAATTGTAGTTGGAAAAGAAGCTAATATGCATTCTAAGTGAAGTTCACAACGTTATTTCGGGAGGAGTGAACCCATCTAATCTATCAATTAACGAAGATCAAAAGTGCAGGTCTGGGAGGAGTGAATAATCTTTCAATTAACTGCCAAAGCATATAAGCAGCCACCTCCTTCTGTCTTTAGTTGTCTTTGTATACCTCCACCTCCCCAACTCCACCAACATAAATTTAGGCATCCCGTTTAACGTACTCTTCTTACTAGTAGTGCCTGGGGGGTAAACCTAAGCTCGAGTTGAAGCTGCTTTCTTGAGCCCCTCCACCGCAGACAGCAAGCCAAATACGCATAAACCTTGTTTGGCTAAAGAGTATATGGGTAAACAAACTTGTGAAAAATTTTAACAATTTGGATATTAAGGTATCTAGAATTATTATCTTATTTTGAAGTGCCCATGTGCACATGATACACATGGTCTTCAAAGTGCTTGTGAATGCCGAATTAAGCCAATAAGACATAATTTTCCTCTTCTCTGCACCAGATTGATAGTGTCGCCGCCTCTTAATTTTCAAACATTAACACACAACTGGTACAAGTAAACTTTATCAAACTTATTGCCACGCATTACTGTCTTAACGCTTGGCGTGACATGCATTACCAAGCTTTATCATTTGTTCATCTGTATTACCGTATTTTCCCCACTATAAGGCACACTTAAAAGCCTTTCATTTTTCCAAAAAACGACAGTGCGCCTTATAGTGTGGAGCGCCTTATACACGGATCAAGGCGCTCTGTCAAAATGTTTCAGTATGAAAAACCAATAAAAACAATTTAATAATAATAAAATGTTTCAGTACGACTGGTAAACTACAAAGCCGCACCGCTTGCAGCATTACGGCTACCGTAATCAGTAAACACCAGTACTGTGCTTTCGTATAATGACGAGAGGGACCCGGGCAGGTTGGATGCCGTAGTCGCCCAACTGTTCAATTCGTACACTGAAGAAGAAGAATTCGAGGGATTCGTGGACGGGGAATGAACTGAAAAAGTGAGCTTTATGTGTTATACGTAACTGAACAATGTGGAGTTATGCACTAACGTTTGATTTAGTGGTATCCAACTTTTCTTTTACTAGGCTTCGTGTTTACTAAATTAAGGAAAAGTTCCCCTCCACGTTTGAGAGAAAAGTAAGAAAGGCTGGGAGATATTGTTTATAAGCACTTCAATGTTTGAACAACTTTACCATGGGAGTGAACGGAGTTGTCAGAACGCTTAATAAATTTGGACTTTATCTGACTGTTTTTGTTGATCTGAAAATTCAGCTTTGACCCCGTTATGATTGAATCACAGGACCGGATACCAGTTGCCTTGTCAACAAACTCTTTATTGCCATATGTATCAGGCATAGGAGAGAAACTTGTTGTCTTCGTGCCAACTGTATATGTTTCTCCATTACTCAGTTTCTCTACCCTCTCCCTTCTCTGTCTCCCGTCGTCCCGTCTCTCATCTGAGGCAGTACACTCAATTTGGATGTTATATACTATTAACAGAGGAACTCACTAGGAAGAAACTTCCTTAGAAGGAAGAGAAACTTGTGTCCTATGTTTAAAATAGAGCGTATATATTTCATGCTTACATATGTTGCACAATCCACTTTCCTTATAAAGATTCAGATAACAACATATCATGGAACAAATGCATGCTACTGTATGCATCAGTGAGAACATGTGCTGCATGTATGCACATTCCTGTAACAAATATAGCTCATCCATGTCTCTCCATGGAACACATGTACAGACACAGCCTGACTTTACATTATACATTATAAAAATAATTATGAAAAATAATAAAACATAATAATACTAAATAAAAACAACATTTAACAATAAAATTGTAATCTTCAGTTTTGTTGACATTCCCTTTAGCACAGAGCTCCATCTAGTGGATGCATAATGCAAAAAAGTTTGACTGTAGTATCTTCTATTATATGCGCCCTATAATCCGGTGTGCCCTATATTTGAAAACAGTTCTAAAATAGGCCATTCATTGAAGGTGCACCTTATAATCCGGTGCGCCTTATAGTGTGAAAAATACGGTACATTTTTTTTATTTGTTGAACATCAATTAAATTTGGGAGTTTTTTGTATTTACTAATTCAGAGAACAGACACAGTCTCCAAATGATGATATCTAGGTGAAAAAGTATATTTGACTTCTGTGACGTGAGACAGTCAGTAGATGGTCGGTTTAGCCAATCTGTGCTTGTATAAGGCACAATTAAAAACAACAACAACAGTTTAACAATATGCTGTACAATGACTCAAATAAGTAACAAATATAATAAAAACAGATAAAGAAAGTGATGCAAAGACAAAGATAACAAATAACAGGAAGAACCCACAACCAAAAGTTGATACTGCAGATGTTTTTTTTTCTTCATTTTATATAAAGTGTACAGTTGCACAGTTTTTTACCCTCCTGAAATAAATATATCTATGTTCTAACCCTCTGCATTGTTCATTTCCTTTTTCTGTTTAGAAGAGAACTGAACCTTTAAATCTCCTTTCTAAATGCTTTACAAGGAATACATAGTCCTCACTTTAGATGAGCTCACAAAAATAGTTAACTGACAACTACTAAATGTTTTATAACTACCTGAATTAATCATAAACTACAATAGGAATACATGTTAATAAAGCATTTATTAACACACTGAGTAACTATTACTATATGTCTAAATAATAAGATGTACAAATGTACATTTAGTTTATTAAATGTAACCGCTGACAACTCCTAAATAACTAGTTTGTAAATAATCAAATACTTAATTTAGAAATGATAAATTGATCATTAATAAAGTATGAAAAAACAATTATTAAACGCATTATAGATATGCTTATAAATCAAGAACAAGTAATTTACAACTGTAGTTATAAACCGCTTACTAATGTCTACTAATGTTTTATAAATGATGAATTGACTATTTACTAATGCTTAACTAATGCTTCATAGCGTGTAGTTATTATAAAGTGTTACCTTTTTTTTTTTAAACGCCATATGTTTCTTATATTTTACCTTTATTCCACACCGCTGTCTCCACTGTCCTTTGAACGGCTCATTTGCTTTCTGCTTCTATGAAGCCCATCCCTCCGAAAAACGCAATGGTCTTACATTGGTTAGATGGCCAAATGTAGTTTCATGTATTTTTATTGGCAGAAGTGCCAAGCACAGGTTGTCCGGAAATGCTACGCCCCTTATCATTACGAGCAGAATTCACATCTGTGGTGTAAATAATAGCGTCAATATTGCCATACCAATTTTAGAAAACACCTAGAACACCCTATCGATTGCATAGCAACTTCCTAAACCACTTGCATCCCTCTAGAAACAGCACAGCAATAGCCTAAAACACTCAGAACACCCTTGCGATTGCTGAAATAGCATGTGGTCAAACACAAACGTTGTACACTAATAACAGAAACGTCAAAAATAAATAAATAAACGATATTCACGGGTGTGATTACATAGAAGTTTGTTGGTGTTTGTAGCCGTTTGTTGGAGAAGTATGAAACAATTTAGTTAACTGCCTAGCATAGCCAAACCGCGTTGGTCTTGATGCAAATAAAACACACACAGAAACTACACATTTAAAAAACATGTACTTACAGGTTTAGGCCCATAAACAGCAGCTTCTGCCTTTAAAGTGGGAACTGCTTCATCTTTTAGTAAGAGCCTTTGAGCAAATCCAGTATTGAACTCGTGAAGATTCTTGAAGCTGTCTTCCGTCAAATGTGCAGCACAGATGGCTGAATTTGCATTGTAATCAGCAGGAACAGAATTAAACACAAATTGTAACCATTGCTCCCGAACTATTGTGTCCCGAGGAAGGCAGAACACAGATGGCATGTCTGCAACACTCTAGTCAACTAGCTCTCTCTCTCTTTTGCAATGGCTGCGACGTGGCCTCGCCCACTTTGTTGCATGTTCACGGGGGCAGTGTTTATGTTAATAGCAAGGGTTTATGATGTCACCAACCCGGGAAGAAGCTTGTTGTAGTCCAAACCGGCCGTTTTTGTAGGCAATAAACTGCCATAACTTTAAAAGACTATCTCCGTTTGCATTGAACTTTCAGCGCTGTAACTTTGCAGATACTGTTTATGCTCAAGCAGCAACATTACACACTAACTAAAGTTAAAGTGAAATCGCATGCAACCACCCCTTTAACCAAAAAATATATTCACTTACCTCTTTGTAAACTCACTCTGTCTTGGTGGTAATTGAGAAATATTATTTTGATTTCTAAAGCCCTTGAGGTGTGTGATTATGGAAACTCCTTCACAGATTAGATCAGATCTGAACATTTTATGAAGCCTCACTGTTGTTTTACCAACATTTGTTATTGCAGTTTCTGGCAGTGCAGGCCCCTGAAAACCACATGTAAAAATACTATAGTGTATTATAGTATTACTATATGAAGCAGTTAACCATACTATAGTAAATATACTACAGTAAGAACTAAGTGTAGTTAATACTAAAATATACTACAATTTACTGTAGTATATTTACTATAGTATGGTTCAAAACACTATAGTATTTACTAGAGTTATTTTACTATAATATACTATAGTATTTTTTCATGTGGGAGCAACAGCTTTGAGCCTTAATGACTTGCAAGAAAATATTATAGAGCATTCAAGCTCAATTTGAGCGGTAGTGCGTTATTTAGAAATGTCAGACAGCAATGATACACTGTTTTGCCAGTGCTCTGAAGCATTAATCCTGATCCAGGTGAAACATTCCTGGCAAATGACCGTAGATGGTCCGTCCATCTTTATCCCTGCCACCCTGTTTAATTAACACTTTAATAAATGCTGCCATAGATTTAAGTGCCACTGACATTTGCAGTGCTGGTAAAGATGTCAGAGGCAAAGAGGAACATTTGTCACTTGCTAACTGGGCGAAGAGAAAACCGGCAGCTACAATTTGTTAAGCACATTCAGCCTTATATGCTGATTTTTATCTTGGCATAAAAGCACGACGGATCTACTGTCAACACATGTTAGGTGCAATTAATGGCACGTGTGCTTATCTGCGGCATCAGTGGCCATTCTGAGGGTCTGAAGAGGCCGGCAGCTGTGGCCCTGTGACAGCTCGACAGGTAGATGGTTATCAGTCAGCGTCTCTGCCAGATGAGTTGTGTGCATGTGTATCTCTTGGATGGACAGCAGCTTGATTACTCTGCCGCCTCCAGCGCCCCTGTGTCATGATGGCACCTGCAAATACGACCAGCTCCATGCCATGAATCCAAATCCTCATGTTCTCGGGTGCTCAGATGTCAGATTGAATATAACCTGTTTCTGGCCCATAATTACCTCTCGGATGAGACTGAGAATCTTTGACTTGAATACCAAAACAAACTGACACTGGATATCTATATCAAGTCTTGAATATATGTGAGAAATATGCTACATGTCACCAGTGCTGGAAATCTGTGGTGTGTTATGCTACTCATGATTTAAAGTCATTCAACAATTGTGAAAATATATCTGTACCACTGTGAAAAAGATATGCCCTTGCAATTCATCACAATTTTAATGAATATTCACTTTTAGTGTACTAAAGTATATTTTTATTTTAAAAAACTGTACTTGCAGAAAATTTGTAATACAAATAACAAAGGTCACTTAAGCACACTTAAAGAGAGTACACTTTCATGACTATGTTTCTTAAGGTATTAGACACACTGTAAAAAAAATTGGGAAAATTGATTATAACATATTGGCCTAATAATTGACTTTTAAATAATTATCCCGATGCAAAAAGATGCATTGTACTAATCATATCTTAAGGTCTTCACTCAAAATGAAAATTGTATATTCACCGAACATATTTAATTGTGCTCATTCAGTCTATGAAGTCGAAGTGAAAATCCATGTTGGATGAATGTCGTTTGTATGGATATTTCAAATGCAGATGCGCGGGAGCACGAGCAGACTGCGGAGACAAACCAGCCGGCGATGCTGAAAACCAAAACAAATATTCACAAGAGAATAGAGATATTCATCGTCACAAGACGTTGGTGAGTATTGAACACTGAAACTATTCTCCCAAGTGTTGCTTTATGACCCGGTATGAAGTTTTAAAGACATTTTGTAGAATCACAAGTTCATGCATTCATTGGTTTTATGAGTGTGTTCTCGGTTACCACATAATTATCTAATGGTAGCCAGTAGTTTTATTTTCCTCATGTCTCATATGTCTAAAATAATAGGTAATAAGCAAATTAAGTAATTTGTGTGATATGTGCACCATGCGACCATTGAACACGGTGACAGATTGCCGTCTGCCTCTTTCAGGGCTTAAGTGTAAGACTTTAGCCAGCAATACTTCCTCCAACCACTAGGGGTCACACTCCTGCCATGATCGGCGGAAGGGCTCCCAGTCACAAGGGGGCATAGGAGGTCTTTTGCCTGCAATCCTCCTCCCAGTTGCCAGGGGGAAACCAGTGGCAAGAACTCTCAGTTGTACTTAATCATTGTTGACGATACTCACCGGTGATGGACCCTATTTAAGTTTGCCTCCATTCATTGTTTTTGTTCAGTCTTGAGCCTACCCACCTGTGTATCCCCATGCATTTTGTGAGTCTTTTTGAGCCATTGTGCTTGTTTTGTTTTCCTTTTTGTGACTGTTGAAAGCTTTGCTAGTTTATTTGTTTGTACTTTGTTCTTTTTGATCAGTCTACAAAGTAAAAGCTACTTGGCTTAAATTGTATCAATTCACAGAAATTCAATTTAGCCAACTGAAAAATTTAGATGGGACAAGTCACCAAAAAATGTTTAATTGGAGAGGCCTGGAATTTTTTACAGTGTTGGTAAAATAAATGTTTCCATTTGCTCAACATATTATTTCTAATTGAGCCCATGTTAACAGACTGTTGATACAATTGATTCAATTCACAGAAATTCAATTTGGCCAAATTACAGATTTAGATGTGATTGGTCACTAGACAATTTTGAATTGGAGAGGCCTGAATTTTTTTTACAGTGCAGACAGGACAAAACAAATTCTTATAATATACTATGTATTAATATACACATTAATATATACTAATATAACTAAAGTCAAAATTTTGGAATTGGATCTTATGCTGATTCCCACCCTATAGCTGCTACAGGCACACTTTTTCTGTTGGTTCTTTGCAATGGTGAGGTATATGCTTGCAAATGTAAATGTAATAATGCTGACTTGCTACATCTCTTCCATTTGCTTCAATAATAAAAGATATTGGAAGTAAATTCTTTATGGGCCCAAATGCGTCTCCGTGTGGACGGGGCCTTAGATGAAATCAACTGAATATAAAAGAAATCATTAAATCTCTCAAGATCTCAGCAAGTCGGACGCATTACTGACCAGATTGACTTTGTTTCTTTCATTTAATGAAAATAATAGTTTTGTTTGAAGTCACCATGATGGAGACCAGTGTTTGCTTTAGTTGGGCTCTTGACCCATGAACATTACTTTTTTGCTGGTTGCTGTAACTGTTTGTTTATACATCACATTTGTTTTGGTAAGAAATGCCAAGAGAAAATATAATCAGTTGATGTTAGCTCTTTATTGAGTCTAATGCTCTGGTTTTAGAGCTAATGTGTTATTAATTTTGTAGTATTCATAATAAGTGCCATGTGATTCAGAGCACAAGATCAAGCACTGTTGTAGTAATAGAATAACATGCCAGATTTTAAAATCAAGTGCTATAAAGTTTTTCATCTATAGCGTCATTAGACACACAAATATCAAGAATCAGCGTATGAATCTCAACAATGGTGAAATGATTCATGCTTCAGTGCATGCTGGTTACCATCAATCAAAACTCTCCCATGGGTCCCAGCATGCATTGAGGCATAAATAAATTATGCATCTGAATTGTGACTAATTTTCTTTGATTCTTAATATTTGCTTTACTTTTGCTGTTTTTTGTTTTACATTTTTGTAGCTTGTTTTATGTTCAGAGTTGATCTGTTTAGCTCAATATTTTTAATTGATTGTCACCATTGTTGAGAATAATATGTTGATTCTTGATGTCTGTGTGTGTCTAAGTGCACATTCAGAATAAAGAATAAATTAATAACACATTGTCTCTATAACTTGAGTATTAGACTCTGAATAAAATCAGTGATTTAGGTCTGATCTCTATCATGATGCTTGCAAACAAAATTATTGTTTTCATTAAAACAGAAATAAAGTCAATCTGGTCAGTAATAAGTTAAGATGGTAGTGCTGATTGTGGAGTTGTTTAACCTCCTCTGCTGAACTCTTTAGAGATTTAATGTCTTCTTTTATCTTCAGTTGACTTAATCTAAGGCTGTGGCTGAAGTCAGTTGAAGTTCTTGTGTTTCTCTTTCCTGACTGTCATTGAGATCTCATAACCAAAAAAAATCTAACCATTATTCAAATCTCGTAATGAAATGAAACTGATTTTCATTGAGATCTCATTACCAAACAAAACTGACCGTCATTGAAAGCTCATAACTGAACAAAAATGTCCATCAATGACTATGTTTACAAGCTGTTAAAATTCGGGTTATGGTCGGGTTAAGGTCACTATTCGGGTTTCTGAAACATTCGGGATAACGATGCGTGAGCAGAGAGTTACTCCTGTATACATGGAATATGTAATCAGTCGCCAATATCCCGATGTAAACGGCGATGCACGGTTAGTGTCTGGACGTACGGACAACATTAAGTAGCAATATGCGTCATTTCCGATTCTTCTTCCTGTATCCAAAGACAACAACAACAACAACAGCAGCAGCAGCAGGCGAATAATGAATAGTTTGGGGCAGATGGCGATAGTCTTTTGTTTGCGCTTTGGCGCTGGTACTGAGCCACCAGCAGCACTTGACACTACTGTGCCTCATGGTCTTTATTAATAGAAGGAAGTGTGGTGCTGTGCTGCGTCTCGCCATGTTAACCTCGACTTGTTTACTTCTGTTATACTACACGCTAGTTTTTTTATGCGCCGTCTCTACTCAAAAGACGAAGATTCCTTGCGAATAGAACATGCGCAGAACACACATTTTGACGGGGATATGCCGAAACGCGTTTACAAAACAAAATATTTGGGTTAGAAAAGGGGTACCCCAGGTATAATTTCCAGCTTTTTAAAAAACCGGGATATGAGCATATCCGGGTTTTTGCTGGTGTTTACATGGGCTTGCAGATTGCTGTAGTTTTTACAGCAAAATTTTACAGAATATTACTGTTTAAGCATTTTACAAGATGTAGCTGTAGTTCGCAATGCATTATTGGCCAAACGTTGTTTTACAGTTGTTAACAGTATATTTCCATGTCAACTGTAATTAATTTACAAAACGGAGGTGTTGTTCCTGTAGCTTATGCATTTTCACAATATCTTACTGTGGTGTGGCATTATGGGATTGCGCGGGATTCGTTCAAATTTGAAATCCAGTTGACTGGAGCAGCGTGAGCACGATTGAAGATCATGGCATTATTCATAAATCCTGGTAAGTTCTTTAGAAGTATACTCTTTTATATTTATTTAATTTTATGTATAAGCAATCTCATGTCACTATATCTAATGTGCTAGCACGACATTTAGAAGTTAACGTTACATATAAAAGTTGTCAAATCTAATATGTTTCCCCATACAATACATAACGTTAAGTTAGTAACGTAAATGTGTCGTTTAACTTTAAGATTTTTGTTTCAGACGCGAAGCTTTTTGACGCGGAACCTGAGACGAACATGAACAAGGTAAAAACATAGACGAAAAATGACATTATATAACATTATTTAACATGGATGAATACTGCAGTTTATGGTTTCATTTCGCTATATTCAGTTAATTTAACTTGTTGTAGAGATAGCACTCGTTCAGTTGTTCTCAAATGAGAGGAGACTAAATGCCGTGCGGTTAGCTTCAGCTGACGAAAAACATCAGAAAATGTGATCATAGCATGATTAAATGATGCATTCTCATTTTGCCAGTTTAATTTTCTTATTGAGCAAGTCACACAGGTGCTCACGTGAATAAAAGAACAGTTAAACCGTTCAGCGAGTCTCTCATCTTTCTTGTTCGTCACAGTATCTTTTTCGAAATAACTGTCGAGCAAAATATGTTAATTTTCTACTTTTTTGTTCAGTTGTGTTACTGTCCCATATCAATCTCAAATTAGAACCTACAGGTAAATGAGAAATTGTGTCTGCACGAGAGCAATAACATTCTATGCGTCTATTCTATGCTATGTATCACTGTTGCTAAACTGTATAAGAATGTACATATACATATGCATTTTTCAGGAGTGTATTTTGATCTAATAATATGTAAATGCATTAAAAAAATCCCAATAGGCCCATCTTTTGTCTTTATTTCTTGTAGGTGCAAAGAACAGCGGTAACACTTTACAATGAGGGTGCACTAATATGCATTAATTCATGCTTAACTAATGCACAGATGATGATGAGTTAATGTGTTACTAATGATTAACTAACCTATATATTGATGATTACTGCATCAGCAACTAATGAAGATTCGACATGATTAATAGATTAAGTAATCATTACATTGTTATTAGTTAAATGTGTCATAATGTATTAATTCCTTAATAACATATTTTATGAACTAATAATGTAAATTAATGTGTTAATTACCACAACTGGTCAAAGCCATGTCAACTTCCAGTTGTCTGCTTTAATTAATCATTAGCTAATGATTTACAAAGGTTTCATTATGGTATGACTTTACTTGTTGGGGCACATGACTATTAACTAATTCAAAATTAATTCAAAACTCATAACCACAATTACATATTACTTAATCAATTAGTTAATAGTCATGTGCCCCAACAAGTAAAGTCATAACATAATGACACATTTGTAAATCATTAGCTAACGATTAATTAAAGCAGACAACTGGAAGTTGAAATGCATGTCTTTGACCCGTTGTGGTAATTAACACGTTAATTTACATTATTAGTTAATAAAATGTTATTAAGGAATTAATGCATTATGACACATTTAACTAATAACAATGTAATGATTACTTAATCTATTAATCATGTCGAATCTTAGTTAGTTGCTGATGCAGTAATCATTAATAAATGGGTTAGTTCACCATTAGTAACACATTAACTCAGCATTATCTGTGCATTAGTTAAGCATGAATTAATGCATATTAGTGCACCCTTATTGTAAAGTGTTACCAGAACAGCAGATGATGTGGAAAAAAGTTGGACATTTCAAGTTTCTGAAACTGATTAAAGGTAGGCTAGTGTAAAATATTATTAATTCTGTTGTAAATCATTTAATAAGATGTTGTATTTTAGATTACATTTTGTATTGAAATACCACTGTTAAATTGTTACATTATTGCTTATATTTATTCATTTCAGGTGAACCCCGCAGATTTGACTATTCAAGGATCAGGTGGTTGTGACTTCATCTCAACTCTGTGGCCGGATTTGCAGTCTTATTTCAACTTCAGTCTGGTGTCCTGGGAGCAGGCATCTTTTTTGCACTTAACAGATAACATGCTTTACTTGACTAAATTTGTTTCTGAAAAAGGTTATTTGGTTTTATTACTGGTACATTTAAATGTGTTCTGTGTGTTAAATGGTTAGATCCCCCAAAAATGACAATTCTGTCATTAATTCCTCTCCCACATGTCGTTCCAAACACGCAAGATTTTCGTTCGTCTTCAGAACAAAAATTACGATATTTTTTATTAAATGTGAGATCTTTCTGTCTCTCCATTGATAGCTACACAACTATCCCTTTCAAACCTCAGAAAGGTAGTAAAGACCTCATTAAAGTATCCATGTGACTTCAGTGGTTAAACCTCAATTTTATCAAGCGATGCAAGTGCTTTGTTTGCGCAAAAAAAACAACAACATAATTTACCACTTTAAATTAATGTAACAACGTCCACTCTCGTGTCAACACAACACACATGCGTAATGGTGCTCTTGTGAACATACGTTCCCAGATAGCATTGTAACATTGAGTCAATGTTGAAATTTCAATGCTAAGTAATATTGGATCAATGTAGAAAATCTGATGCTAAAAACATATTGGACCAATGTTGAAAATTCAATGCTAAATAATATTGGATCAATGTTGATAATTCCATGCTTTCCAGTGTTGAAAAGACAAACATTGAATCAATGTTGAAATTACATCAGAATCATCATATTGGCTGAGCTTGAAATTTCAGTGCTAAGTAATATTGGATCAATGTTGAAAATCTGATGCTAAAAAAATATTGGACCAATGTTGAAAATTCAATGCTAAATAATATTGGATCAATGCTGAAAATTCCATGCTTTTCAGTGTTGAAAAAACAAACACTGAATCAATGTTGATTTTTGGTCAAGTTAATTCTCCACTGGTGAGACTTAATTATTATCAATCTGACTGTCCCATCATTCAACATGTTAAAGCAAATCCAAATCAATTGGGTACATTTCTGTGAAATGTGAACACATTCATTATCCTCAAAGGATGAATCTCCTCCAACGAGTGTATGGATTTTCAAAGAACTCCTACCATAAAATCAATGAGATATACCAGTTGATTATCATTAGTATTATTAATATTAATGTTTGAATTATTGTTTTAAAATCTCCTCCATCATGTAAAACATCTCCAATCCCCTACTTTTTTCTGCTAGCTATACAGCGCAAGCAAGCACCGATATATATGATGACTGCCACAGAGTCCTGGTCGTCCAGTTTACCAGTTATATAAATAAATCAATGCCTATCTGTTATAAATTTAAACAAATGTAGGCTTATAGTATTATTCTTTAAATCATGTAGAGTTTACATACATTTAATTATTTATGTAAAGAATACATGGTTAATAAAGAATTTAGAATATTTTTCCGTACTTATCGAATGCGCCACAATCCAATCCAGTAGGTGGCTGTAATGCACCTTCAATCTGGCTGCCAACCACCAATCAGACCAAAGCACAGTTTAACAGATTTCAAGCCTGAAAAAGACAGACACAGGACAGCGACAGTGTTTTTGTAGAGGTAAGTACAAAAAAATATATGTACATTTTTGTTTTTGTTTTTATTTATCTTTATTTCTTACAACTTTTGTGCTTCTCCTGGGTGAGTCATAGTGAACTGCGATGTTAATAGAGTCACGTGAACGCCCTCGTACACAACCAGTGGCCAGGATAATCTTAATACATTGAGTTTCAGTTTGTTTTTCACCAAACCCTATCATATTTTTATTCATCTTTATTTCTTAAGATTGGCATATACTGTGATTTTCGTACGATTTTGAACCGAATTCTGACTCGTGCAATTCTTATTTGGGTTGGGCCGATTTTTAAATTTGTCATGCGTCGTTTGTTGTGAGGTGTTCGTCTCTGAGATGACTTTAGAATCAAAATGATTTGTGCGTGCAACTAGTAAGATGTGTATTTGTGGAAATGGTGCCGCGCATGCATTCATTGACTTGTGAGTCGATTCTATTTGATTCATTTGGATTTTGAGACAATATCGACTCACAAATGAAGCAATGAATGCATGCGCAGCACAATTTCCACAAACGCACATCTTACTCGTTCATCCCATATTTGTCCAGTGTAGAAACTAGATGCGATCGGACGGCAAGATGAATTTCTGTCATGGCAGTAATTCTGGCAACTCGTGAGGGTATCGCACAGCTGAAGCAGAGCTACGAACTGATGGACCGATCGGCATGGTGAGGGGAAATAGGACAACAGTTTGTAGCTCTGCTTCAGCTGTGTGATACCCTCACGAGTTGCCAGAATTACATAATTCCAATTTCATCTTTAATGCAGCAAGAAAAGAGTGAGATCTTTAGTACTGTAGGCAGCTATATCCAACTGCAGAAATTTAGCAAACTGTTGCGCTTTCAGTTCGTGTTGTAAATGGATATCTCTTCCAAACTACAGTGTAGCTTATCCAGCTTGTCTTTTATTAATTTAGCTACTCAATCATTAATTTAATTGTTTTACTTTCACACTTTTATTTATTTCTTTAGTATTATTTGCTATTAAATATAACAATACTATAAGATGAAACATCGGATTTTCCTTTTCCATTCATTCCTCCTGTTAGTTTGCAGGTGCTTTAAAGAGAAAAGTATATACTAAAAGGAGGCCTCAGAGTTTATCCTTGCTGGGATGGTGCAAAAATGGCTCCATTACGCCCCTGAAAGGCTTGGGGGCATTGCTCGTGGTGGAAACCCCAGAGTTTAGAGTATTTCATTCTTTCTTCTACTTTCTTTCTTTCAGTAGTACTGTCCCATTTCTGTCTTTATTGGCAAGTTTCCATTTGTATTTACTTCCATTTTGCAGATGCAGGTTGTCATGTTTTTCCAGGCTCTTCTCTTGGCATTTGTGTTATAAATTCCGATGTAATTGTTCTAAGTCAATGTGAGATTTCCTGTTGTAATTGTGGGGCATAAATAAATACATTTGCATGTGAACTGGAGGATGTTGCTTTGAGTGACTTTTTAATACAAAATCATATCATTTGCAGCCATACATGGTCTCTGATTGAAAGGAATAAAATAAAGAGAAAATGTACTGTCATAGAATCCTGCTGTACATAAAGCAAGATTGATTTTAAAGTGTTTCTATGTTGATTCAATGTTAAATAAGTGATTTAATTTAAGTTGAAAAAATATTGATTTTATGCCCATCTTGATCTATTTTTCATCATTGAAATAACATTATTTCAGGGTGCAAACCTGATGAAAAATCAATGTTAAATTTCAACATTGATTCAATGATATTTTAGTTGATGCATTAACATTGATTCAACGTTGATTCAGTGTTTGTCTGCTATCTGGGTTGGAGATTAATATTTTTAAGGAAAGTGATATTTTTGTTTATTTTCTTATTTTATTTTTGCACAAACAGAGCACTTGATTCACTTAATAAAATTGAGGCTAAACCACTGGAGTCATGGATTACTTTAAAGATGTCCTTACTATCTTTCTGGGCCTAGAAAGTGGTAGTTGCGTAGAGTGTCATTGGAGTCAGGGAGCTCTCGGATTTCTTCAAAAAACATCTTCATTTGTGTTCCGAAGATGAATGAAAGACTTATGGGTTTGGAACAACATGTAGGTGAGTAAATGACATAATTTTCATTTTTGGGTGAACTAACCATTTAATAGTACTTCATACATTAGTAGTGCATCAAGATTGTATTGTATTGATTTTATTGATCTAGTCTTATTAAATTTTGAAAAAATTTCTAAAGTTTCTGCTTATATTTTTGTCCAGATGTTTTGTTGGAATCACATCACTCACTAGAGCCAAGACAACAAGCACAGATTGAGGCAAAACAAGTGGAAAGGAACAAGTCAACCCTCATGTGTTTGCTCATCTCAGTGAGTGTTTATATATTAAGTTGTCTTTTGATGAAATAGTCTTAGTTTAATAGATAAGCTCAAACAACAAAATTTGTGGAATAATGTGATTTTAGCATTTTATTTCAATGCTTTTCTTTATATAAAAAAGTAATAAATCTTAGGTGCAGTTTCAATAGGAGACAAAATGCCACAAATTCTGTTGATTGACTTACATTTTTATTGAAAGTTAATGTTCTTCTTATAATATTTCTTAAAATGGCTTTTTTAAAAGTTATTTGTGGTAATTTTGTAATACTATGTGATTTTTATAATAAGATTTTAACAGTTGAGAGACTGTTAAGAGACTGTTGAGAGAAAATGTTACCTTGCAATGTTTTAATAAATGCAATGTCTTGCTGCTAGTTTTAATAAATATTTACTTGCAACTCCCTTGACTTGTTTTTTATTCATTTGTAAATGTATTCAGATAGTGTTCATTCTGCATTTGAATCAGTAATTTACAGTTTACGGTTAAAGTTATTCTTTTCAGCATTTTTAATGTTAAACTATTACAAACATCATCTTGGATTACGGGGGTATTTACAGGATTTTATTGGCAACTTTAGTTGCCAGGTAAATACTGTACTTTAGTGAAATTACAAAACAAATGCTGTAAAACATATTTACAGGATATTATTGGCAACTTTATTGTCAGGTAAATACTGTACTTAAGTGAAATTACAAAATATTGCTGTAAAACACATTTACAGGATTTTATTGGCAACTTTATTTCCAGGTAAATACTGTACCTGAAAATAAAGTTTCCAGGTACAGTATTTATGTCTGTATTTATTCAATGTCAATCGTGAGGATTGACATTGAATCAGATGTAAAAAAAAAATGCATGCCTCTTCAATTGAAACTGTTCTAGTGACTGGTCACATCTAAATTTTTCAGATGGCCAAATTGAATTTCTGTGAATTGATACAATTTAATTAACAGAAATTCAATTCACTAGAACATTTTCAATTGGAGACCTGATTTTTTTTACAGTGAGAGAAAAATGTAGATTAGGGTAAACGTACCAATTAAGCTCAAGTAGGGGAGACCGGGGATGGTTGTAACATTTTTGCCATTTCTGTCTATATCTTAGAGTACTTTTAAGCCAGTGTGTTCAAAATGTTATTCAAACTAGTCACAAGTGTCTGCTATTAAATTAGATTGATATTATCTTTGCAACACAAACAGAAAATGCATGGTTTAGTTTCAAACACGAGGAGTGAAATGTTACAATTCACCCCATAGTCTAGGTAAGTTGTAACATATCCTGGGGTGAGATGTAACATTATGATATCCACCGGGTGAGATGTAACATAATGAAATAAGGATTATGCTAAAAAAATATTTTGAAAGCTTTTTATTCAACACCGACCAGTCATCAGTTATCTCAATCATAGTAATTGACCATAATAAATTGAACTTGAACACAAACATTGCGTGTAAGCATGTTTGTTACAGTCAGTCATAGTATTGGCCATAGTAAAATATTGAAATTGAACACTCGAACGTGTGTGTGTGTGTGTGTGTGTGTGTGTGTGTGTGTGTGTGTGTGTGTGTGTGTGTGTGTGTGTGTGTGTGTGTGTGTGTGTGTGTGTGACTCAGACTCTCAGTCATAGTAATTGACCATAATAAATTGAACTAACATTTTATTAGTGTTACAACTAACCCTGAGTCTTGTTGTTACATCTAACCCAGAGTCATGTAGCCATGAACTAGCTCACCTTACAGCTAACAACTAAAACATTAGCACTAACAACTTGCAAGAAAAATATCTACACAGACACACGATAAACATAATTTAATTTGATGAGTTTAACTACAAAGCAGAAATTCCCATAACAAAAATAAAAAGAAGTAAAAAAGTTACTTTCTTACCTCAAAATTGTTTTTTTCACTCTAACATCTGCTATGTCTCCCACAGAACTCTACTTTATCATATATGGAATAAGGGCTAAATTTAGCATGTGCAAAGTGAATTAGGTGATTTGTAACTAGTTCCTGGCTGGACAGATTGGAGTTGTTACAACTGACCCGTGTTACAACCATCCCCAGTCCCCCCATACACATTAAGCACACTACTATCTTTGAGCTCAGATTATAAAAAGAAAAAAATAATTTATCATCCTACTTGTTGTCTTAACCAAATTATGTGTTTGTTACTATATACCTCTGTTAATTTCAAGATAATCAGACCATTGCACTCTGAGATATGGGTGTCTGTGTGTTCACACTGTCGGTGGCCATTTTGAATGCTGTCTGAAAACTTTGACCAAAAGAGTAGCCCCTTAAATGTTTTTAGATGTTTAAGCCATTATTTTGGATAAGTATAACTTATTACTGCAAAATTAAGAGAATAATGTTTAGACTTTTGCATATTATAACCTGGAACCTGGATGAGGGAAAAAATTACAGTTAGATCCAAAAGATAGTTTTAACAACATAGCACAGACGCTTCTGAACATTGTTAGCTTACTAGCTGTATAAGATTGTACGCTACACTGATATATTACTGCACAGGCATAACTGGGTTGTACTTTTAAATCAATTATATGATCAGTTTATAGTTTATTGATGTTCTGTTGTTTTACACTTCTATAATTTTATAAGAATTCGTATTATTGTAAGGTGAGCTTAAAGGGTGCACTACAATGAAAATCACACAGCTTCAGTGTGACATCAATATGAAAAAGTATAATTTCATATATATTTTCTGTAATAGCATATTAAAATATATATGAACTTAATACATGACCTAGATTATTTATTTAGCAAAATTGTTCCTTTAATTTAATTTAATTTAATTTAATTTAATTTAATTTAATCATATATATATATATATATATATATATATATATATATATATATATATATATATATATATATATATATATGTTAAAAAAAAGTTTGCTGTTCCAATTAAGCCTAGTGTGCTCCCTTTAATCTCAGCCACACTGAACGTCTATGTAAATACTTCATAAACTGAAAGGGGTGATGAATTGAGAAATCAACTTTCCCTTGAGCCTTTAATATATAAAAGTTCATTGTGACGCAAGAATATCCTGTAAGTTTCAGAGCTGAAAACTTCCTTGTTAGTCAAAGAAAAGCTTTTATTGACACCAGGCCCAACAAACGAGATCTCAGAAAATGTCGACCATTCAGAGTGTGGTGAAATGCCGCCTCAACAGATAAATATGTATGCCTGCTTCTGTAGCCCCGCCCACCGACTGAAGCTAAATGGATAGTGCTACCGAGCAATAAATATGCCGAAGATAGGAAGATATTGCGCTGTACCTGGTTGTGGAAGCACACAGTCGCTGCCTAAGATTTTTTCAGATTCTAATATTAGGAATGTGTGGTTGAACTTTATTTTAAATGAAGATCCAGCTCACGTGCGTAAGACATTGCACATTTGTTTGCTTCATTTGAAAAAAATACTATAGTATACTATAGAATATTATAGTAAAATTACAGTAAAATTACTCTAGTAAATACTATAGTGTTTTTGAACCATGCTATATTAAAGATACTACAGTAAATTGTAGTATATTATAGTATTTACTACACTTTGTTAATTTACTGTAGTTTATTTACTATAGTATGGTTCAAAAACACTATAGTATTTACTAGAGTAATTTTACTATAACATACTATAGTATTTTTTCATGTTGGCGGAATCATTTGTAAACAAGACACAGGTTTTGCAGACATATTGAGATTAAAACACAATGCTGTGCTTTCTATATTGGATCCAACAGGAATGGTGCAACACACTTATGTGAGTAAAACATGTTTTTTATTTGTGATGGTATTGCATTGTTACAAATTGTTTTGATTGTGTACGTGTCTAACAGAACATAACTTAGCACGCTGTCAAAGCCTGGGGCCTGTACCATGATGGTAGATCAACAAACTCAGGGTTATAGGATTAGTTTTGAGTTGACAAAACCAAACCAATCAATTCAGGCTTTGTTGGTCCCATGATGCTGATCATCAACTTTCTCTGTCAACTCAGGCTTTGATCCTGAGTTTGTGGAGCGTGTGCACGTGAAAGTGTGACATCAGCAGTGAGCAGCCAATCACAGGCCTTTCAACACAAAGTGTGACTCATTTCTCGCGAGAGAGCTAACGTGATTCAAAACTCTTTTGCTGAAGATAAAGACATTGAAGTACATATGAAAAGAATTTAAAAGCATTTACAAAGAAGAAAATAATTTTCCATGTAAGAGGATAAATAAAGAAAATAGTTGTGAAAGTATTTGATGTATTATATATATATATATATATATATATATATTTTTAAAGCAGTCTCTTGTGCTCACCAAGTCTGCATGTATGTTATATATATATATATATATATATATATATATATATATATATATATATATATATATATATATAGATATCTGATTATATATATATAATCATGTCGTGACCTTTAATTTGGAGCAAGAGAAACAGGGGGAGTGGCTTTATTGCATCAGAGATGAGTCACTTTGCTCACAGCTGATTGGTCAAACTTAAATCTCAGATCTCGAATCCAGAACATAACCTGCCCCGGAGCAGGTTAGCCGTGCAGCGTAAGATACCATGGCAACTAACACCGATTAAAGCCGAGCTACTTTCATAGTACCTAAAACCCAGGATTGGCACAAACTAAGCTTAAACATATCTGGCTAGCCAGCTAAACCGGCTTCATGGTATAGGCCCCTGGAGAATCCTTTATTTGTTGGTTCATTGTGATTCGGGATCAGACTCTGATATGTATTGGCCAGGGCTCGCATAGCCCAATATCCCAGGGCTATGTGTTTTCCAGATGGGCTACCAAACCTAAGCCCATCGGTAGGCTGGTGAATCGTAAATAGTGAAAAGTGCTTATATCCACCGATTAGGCAGGCCAAGTAATAAAAAAAGTATATTCCAATCAATCGAAGGTGGATGAGAGATAAATCATTGTCTTTGTTTTGAAAAAAACTTTTTGCTAGCCCTGTGAGAGAATCATTCTGGTTGCCGCTTTCAAAACAATCGCTCACGTGAACTGAAAGGGAATCGGAAGCTCATTAAATAGGCCAGTCCTATCCTATGCCATGGCCGTTTACTTCTAAGTCTTCAGTGCGGCACGCCCTTTAAAACCCAGCGTTCAGGAGAGAGTCTCAAAACCAGTGTAGAAAATAGCCTATTACTCATTCATTATGATGTTTTTGAATTTAAAAACCACACAAATGTCATAAGTTGACCTCAGACAACAGTATATGAAATTTAAAAAGACAGTTCATGACATCTTTAAATATTCACTGATGGTTGTCACTTCTAGTTCATCTTTATAAAATAATTATTTAAAAATGTTTAAAATACACAAGATTTTCCCCCCAAAAAACAATCATGTGAGCTTAATGGGAACAGGAGTGTGCTTAAAGGGTTCAAACATGTACCCATTAAGCACAGCCAGACTTTTTGCCTTTAATGTGTGTGTTTGCGTGTCCTGTTTGTCAGTTTGTTGCAGACGCTATCCGCTCCGGTCTCTCTCTGTCATGGTTCATCAATTCACTGTCTCCTTCTCTCTGTGTTTTGTGCGGTTGTGTTGGAGGCATGGTCACTGCTCATCGTCTCCACCTGCTGCACTCATTAACTTCTTATACATGCCTCTCACCTACACCTGTTGTCAGATCGTTTCAGGCTGTTTCCTGGTGCTGTCCGTGTGTGTTTGTTCTCCTCTGGTTCCTGAGTGACTTCTCCGTTACGGTCCCTGGATCATCGCTGATCTGTGCTGCCCGCTGCTTCCCTGCGTCACAGCTTTTCCTGGATCGACCTGCCTGAGTTCGTATTTCCATTGGTGGTTGCCTGCCTGCTTCACCTGGAATCTCCCTGACGATAATGCTGCTTACTTCCTGCCTCTTTGTCATCGTGTTTATTGTAGTCTACGGACTATTACTGTTATTTCTCGTAAAGAGTGAAGAATAAAGAGTTTTCTGAATTCGCTATTGGATCCTTCTGTCTCACTCAGTTTACCTGACAGAACGTTCTGACCACAGTATGGATCCAGCGAGGATGGCGGAGCTGTAGGATTACCTAACTACGAGCAATCATAGAATGGATCGGCTGGACCAACAGGTAACCGCCACGGATCTGACCACAGTGTGGATCCAGCGAGGATGGCGGAGCTGCAGGATTACCGAACTACGAGCAATCAGAGAATGGATCGGCAGGACCAACAGGTAACCACCGCGGCTTAGGCGATGCAGGCACTTGTGACGCAGGTGTCCGAGCTCTTGTCCCAGATTCAAGAACTGAGATCGCCCACTGCGCCCACACCGCCGACCATTCCCCAACCACCTGCTATCAACGGCCCCGGATACCCACGCCAGAGTGCTATGCGGGTGAGGCCGAGCTATGCAGACCATTCTTAAATTTTTTTTTTGTTGCAACCCATTTCATTTTCTACAGAGACTTCCAAGGTGGCGCTGGTAATAGATCTGTTGACGGGGCCTGTGTCACGTTGGGGAACGGCGGTTTGGGAGAATAACAAACCGTGTTGTTCCTCGTTCCTGGCACTCTCGGCTGAGATGAGACGGGTCTTTGACCAGACAGCGGTGGGCCCGTGAGGCGGCCCGGAAACTTGCCGAACTCCACCAAGGCAGGGGGCGGGGTTCTTTTTCGTGGGTAAGAAGGATAGGTCTCTGCAGCCTTGTATTGATTACAGAGGGTTGAATAACATCACTGTAAAGGATACTTACCCTTTGCCGATGATGGCTTCAGCATTCGAGAGGCTACAGGGAGGATCCGGATTCATGAAATTGGATTTACGTAATACTTATCATTTGGTGCGCATAAGGGAGGGGGAAGAATGGAAGACTGCCTTTAATACCCCCAAGGGCCATTTTAATTATTTGGTCATGCCCTTCGGGCTGTCCAACTCCCCGGCAGTCTTCCAAGCACTAGTCAATGACGTGCTGGGAGACATGGTTGATCAGTTTCTTTATGCCTACCTGGATTACATATAGATTTTTTCTTCTTCTCTCCAGGAACATGTACAGCACGTCAGACTAGTGCTCCAGAGGTTGCTAGAGAATGGGCTTTTTGTCAAGGCGGATAAATGCGTGTTACATGTACAGTCAGTCCCGTTCTTAGGGTATATCGTCTCGTCTGAGGGAGTGCGCATGGATTCTGACAAGGTTAAGGCTGTAGTAGACTGGCCAATCCCAGACTCTCGTAAGGCCCTACAGAGGTTTCTGGGATTTTTATCTGCATTTTATTCGCAATTTCAGCCAACTAGCCGCTCCTCTGACTGCCTTGACCTCCACCAGAACGACGTTCAGGTGGTCTAATGCAGCTGAGACTGCATTTTCTAACCTCAAGAGCCGCTTTGTTTCAGCTCCCATCCTTATAGCCCCTGATCCGTCACATCAGTTTGTGGTGGAGGTTGATGTGTCAGAGGTGGGGGTAGCCCAAGACAAGATGCACCCATGTGCGTTTTTTTTCTCACTGCTTATCGACAGCCAAACGGAATTATGATATTGGTAACAGAGTTGTTGGCAGTCAAATTAGCATTGGAGGAATGGCGTCACTGGTTAGAAGGGCCGGGGGTAACTTTTATCATCTGGACCGATCACAAGAATTTAAAATACATCAAATCCGATAAACGACTTAACTCCAGGCAGGCTCGGTGGGTGCTGTTTTTCGGTCGTTTTGATGTCATCTGGTGGGGACATGGTTCCAATGTGGCTTGTCATCCAAGTGTTTCTCGTACCAGTTTTTTGGTTAAAATATATCTAAATTACGGCAAATGCTCTCAATGCAAAATGCTGAACAGTTAATACATGCGTTCATGAGCTCAAGGCTAGATTATTGTTATGCTCTACTGAGTGGTTGCCCTGCTCGCTTAATAAACAAACTCCAGCTGGTCCAAAACGCAGCAACTCGAGTTCTTACTAGAACCAGGAAGTATTAACACATTAGTCCGGTTCTGTCAACACTGCACTGGCTCCCTTTTAAACATTGCATACATTTTAAAATCTTGCTTATTACTTAAAAAGCACTAAATGGTTTAGCTCCCCAGTACTTGAGTGAGCTCTTAACACATTATACTCCATCACGTCTACTGCGGTCTCTAAACTCTGACCAGCTGATAATACCGAGAATATCAAAATCAACTACAGGTGGTCGATCCTTTTCCTATTTAGCACCTAAACTCTGGAACAGTCTTCCTAGCATTGTTCGGGAACCAGACACACTCTGTCAGTTTAAATCTAGACTAAAAACACATCTCTTTTATATGGCATACACATAAAACACTTTTTTTAATTAAATGATTATTAGGCTGCATTATCTAGGTCAGCCGGAATCGGGAACACTTCCCATAACACCTGATGTACTCGTTACATCATCAGAAGAACGCTAATGTTAGTGTCTCTGTTTTATCCCGAGTTCTACTGCAGTCAGCCGGATCCAGGCTGTATCCAGATCAGACGGTGGACCTGCACCCAGATGTGACCAACACATGACCCTGAAATGTCTGCAGAGACCGTGTCATTTAGTCTCCCCCTTAAGCTGCCTCATCGACACTGCATCCTCAATAAACCTGTCTCTGGCGTAATGACTCCGATTGTTTGAATAGTCCTAGTTAATAATTCTTTAAATTGATATGTCATCCTCAAAACAACCCGTCTCCAGCGTGTTGCCGCCGATCTTTCGAATATTACACTTTAGTAATTGTTTAATCAATACGGCATCCTCAATAAAAACCTGTCTCCAGCGTAATGACTCCGATATTTCAAATTATTTATTTTTAATAATTATTTAATCGATACATCATCCTCAATAAACCCGTCTCCGGCGTGTTGCCTCAGATCTTTCGAATATTAAGATCGATTATGGCCTCTGACCTTTAAAATAATAATTTTAATAATAATAATAATAATAATAATACGCTGTTTGTTAATTGGCCAGAGAAGAAATGGCACCCCAACTGAGCCTGGTTTATCCCAAGGTTTATTTTTCTCCATTAGGTCTCCTGATGGGGTTTTGTTTTTTTTGCCACTGTCGCCTCTGGCTTGGCTTGCTCAGTTGGGGAAAAAACTATTTTTCAAATATATTTCAAAATAAATCTAATTATTAAACTAAATGAACCATATAGACCAAATTACTGATCTAGTTACTGATCTAAAGCCCACATTGTTACTGTATGATAATCAAAATATATTCTGTTTTTATTATTTTTCTGTTTAACACTGTGAAGCTGCTTTGAAACAATCTGCATTGTTAAAAGCGCTATATAAATAAAGTTGACTTGACTTAACTTAAGCAACGAGTCTGGTGAACCAAGATGGCTCGCGACATTCAATATTTTGTTTTGGCTTGCTTGGTCCGTGCTAGTGGTTAGACTTCCAATCGCTCTCCTTTTGGGCTTCTTAAACCACTGTCTGTCCCTTTGAGACTCTAGTCCCACAAAGCGCTAGATTTCATTTTAACCCTAGTGGACAGGTTCCCGAAGGTGGCACATTTTATCCCCTTGCCCAAATTACCCTTAGCCAAGGAGACAGAGGTTACTGTCATTGATCATGTATTTCGTATTCATGGCCTCACGATAGACGTAGTTACTGACAGGGGATCTCAGTTTACTTCCAAATTTTAGAAAGAATTTTGTAGATTATTGGGAGCAACTGTCAGCCTATCATCTGGGTTTCATCCCTAGAGTAACAGCCAAACCGAGAGAGCCAACCAAGATCTGGAGAGAGTGTTGCGATGTAGGGTGGCTCAGAATCCTTCCTCCTGGAGTCAACAACTCTCATGGGTTGGGTACGCTCACGACTCGTTACCAGTATCATCCACGGGACTTTCGCCTTTTGAGTGTAGTATAGGTTAACAGCCACCAGTTTTTCCTAGTCTGGAATCTGAAGTTGCGGTCCCCTCCACTCACGCCTTCGTCCAAAGGTGTCATCACACATGGAGAAGAGCCTGGGAGACTCTTCTTCAGGTGGGAGCGAGCACCAAGGCTCAGGCCAATTGCCACTGACTGAAACCTCCCGTATATATGTCCCATATTCCTCTCCGATCCGTTTGTAATAAGCTTGCACCCAAATTTATTGGCTCCTTTTCCTGTTTCCTTAGTCCAGTGACAGCTTGCCTTAAATTCTCTCCTGCGTACAGGATCATTCATCCCGTCTTCCATGTGTCCAAAATTAAACCCTTTTTTCATTCTCATATTAATCCGCCAGCCCCGGTTCCCCCACCACTGCGTCTCAAAGACGGGGAACCAGTTTAATCGGTTCTTGGTATTCTGGACGCTAGACGGAGGGGACGTGGATTCCAGTACTTGGTGGACTGGGAAGGTTACGATCCGGAGGAGAGAAGTTGGGTTCCTGCCAGGAACATCCTGGATCACTCCCTTATAGATGATTACAATCAACAGGTAGGTTGGCGTTCACAGGAGAGGGGGTATTGCCACGGTTCAAAGACTCACTGACTCGTCCTCGTGTGTGTGTGTATGAGGGGTGTGGCTGGTTTTGTGCTGATCATTATCAGCAGTAGCTGTTCCTTGTTTAGCGCTCTATTTAATGTGTGTTTGCGTGTCCTGTTTTTCAGTTTGTTGCAGACACTATCCCTCCGGTCTCTCTCCTTCTGCCGTCTTCTAGGACGTGGGTTTTTCCCTGGAGCTTCGTGGTTTATGGTTTGGACATTACTTCGCCTGCCCATTGTGGTCCCTGCATCATCGAGCTGCACCTGCCGTCACCTGTTCTCCCATGTCTTCTTCTAGCTGTATCTCTGAGTTACCTGCAGTAATCTGTCCTCTGTGTCGGCATCAAACAGAGTCTCTGAGTCACTGGCAGTCTTTTGTGCCTTCCCAGCTAGAATTTTAGAACATTACTACATTGTTCTATAAATGTTTTCAGCGGATAGTTTTATTTTTGTTCCCAGAATGTTCTTTTAAAAGTTAGGATAACATTCTTTAAAAACATTCTAAAAATGTTTAGTGGTAACATTCTAATAACATACCCACTAAGCAAAGTTTCAACGTCTTTGACCCTAGAGGCGAACGTTGAAAAGACGTCCACTGAGGAGCCAGAATAAACATTTTTATGACGTCTGTTTTGGACGTGATCTGCACGTCTGATATAGATGTTCATGGAACCTCAAGGTGAAACAGTTCAAATGTGCTCATTGTGGACATATATTCCTTTTGTAATTGCAAATCAACTCACAGACAGTGTGTGTTTGTCCAAAATCTTGAAAATAAAAGAAACTTAGCTCACACCTTTAGACACTTTAGGCAACTTAGCATCTGTAATTCACACATCTTTGGATCGTGAGAGAAACCAGACCTGAAGGAAAGTCTCTGGCTCAGGACTCAATCCAGGATCTTCTTGCTGTGAGGAGCCAGTGTTTCCCACTCATACACTGGTGCTGCCCTTAATCACAGATATAAGAGACACTTTGACTATTTCTGTCAGACGTCTACAGAAAATTAACAGAGGTTTAGATGTTGATGATTTATGGTTCATTTGAAGTCACCATTGTGGTGGGAAGCGTTTGCTTTAGTTGGGCTCTTGGTCCCTGTAGTTGTGTTAGCTTTTCTTTGGCTGCTTTAACTGTGTCTGTGAAACACAATAGTTGAGGCTGAGCAAGCAAAGATAAAGTGACATCAGGTGTTGTCAGCTCCTAGTTGATGAAACTAAATCATCACAAAGTGAGCATTTAATTTTTATTTTTGGCTAGTTGTTTTCAATTGTAATTTGTTATAGCTACTACACCTTTGTGAAACTGCAGAATTGGCACCAATAGCATTTAATTGATCAATTATCCTGAAGAAAAAAAAGTATGCACACCCAACATTTGGAGCAAATGTTTCACAAAGTCACACACACACATCAACATTTGGCCAATGATTCACAACAACGGTGACAAGTTTCATGCGGCAATGCATGATGGGTGGCTTCATAGTGCAAAACTCATGCTTGATTCCCAAGCTTTTTTGATTTGATTGTCACCGTTGTTGTGAAGCATAGGTCTTATCTTGATGTCGGTGTGTGACTTTGTGAAATATTTGCTCAAAATGTTGGGTGCATTTTTTTTTTTGGTCATCATTCCAGGTAATTGATCCTTTTAATCTTATTGGCGCAAATACCACAGTATCACAAGGTTATTGTGGATATATACAAATTACTTTTGTACCAAACAAGAACACAAAACACAACATCAAATGCTCGCTTTGTGATGATTTAGTGATCATCAACGAGGAGCTGACAACACCTGATGTCACTTTATCTTTGCTTGCTCAGCCACAACTATTGTGTTTCACAGACACAGTTACAGCAGCCAAAGAAAAGCTAACACAACTACTGGGACCAAGAGTCCAACTAAAGCAAGCGCTTCCCACCACAATGGTGACTTCAAATGAACCATAAATCATCAACATCTAAACCTCTGTTCACGAGTTCACACTTACATATAATTTATAGAGTACATTTAATTGCGTATTTGGCGTGCTGTCCGGGAGGGCTTGAGCTCGGACTACGGCCCCGAACCCAGAGTACCCCCCGTATGTAAGTGATTTGAACTTAAAAGGAAAAAGAGCAAAATGTGGAGCAGGGGTGGTGGAGGGATGCTGAAAACTGTCAATGCAATGGAGGTAAGAAGGCTGCGTGTCTATATACACCTCCTTTGTTGATTAGCTGAGTACTTTCCACCTGTGTCAATTATCTGACATGTTCCTCCCGAACCTCGTTTAGTCAAACAGCATTTCACGAGTTCACACTTACATATAATTTATAGAGTACATTTAATTGCGTATTTGGCGTGCTGTCCGGGGGGAGGGCTTCGAGCTCGGACTACGGCCCGAACCCAGAGTACCCCCCAAAAACTAAAAGACAATAGGACAGCCGCCTGGCTAAATACCCCCAAAGAGTGCCGAGCTTGGCGGGCTGGCTTCTGAGAAGGGGCCTGGAAGCTTGGCTAGGAGGCCCCTGAGAGTAGTTCCTCGTGGGGAGTGAAGTTTGCCGTGTGGAGACTTTCACTTGCTGCGTGGAAACTTTCCACTTCCTTACTGCGTGGAAACTTTCCACTTCTTACTGCGTGGAAACTTTTCACTTCCTTACTTTGTGGAAACTTTCCACTTGTTGTGTGAAACTTTCCACTTCCTTCTGCGTGGAAGCTTTCCACTTTCTTACTGTGTGGAAACTTTCCACTTCCTTACCTTGTGAAACTTTCCACTTGTAGCGTGGAAACTTTCCACTTCCTTCTGTGAGGAAACTTTCCTTTTTCTTACTGTGTGGAAACTTTCCACTTCCTTACCTTGTGGAAACTTTCCACTTGTAGCGTGGAAACTTTCCACTTCCTTGCGCGGGGAAACTTTCCCCTTTTCTTACTGTGTGGAAACTTTCCACTTCCTTACCTTGTGGAAACTTTCCACTTGTAGCGTGGAAACTTTCCACTTCCTTCACGTGAAACTTTCCCCTTTTCTTACTGAGTGGAAACTTTCCACTCCCTTACCTTGTGGAAACTTTCCACTTGTAGCGTGGAAACTTTCCACTTCCTTCTGTGATGAAACTTTCCACTTTTACTGTGTGGAAACTTTCCACTTCCTTACCTTGTGGAAACTTTCCACTTGTAGCGTGGAAACTTTCCACTTCCACGTGAAACTTTCCCTTTCCTTACTGTGTGGAAACTTTCCACTTCCTTACCTTGTGGAAACTTTCCACTTGTAGCGTGAAACTTTCCACTTCCTTACGCGTGGAAACTTTCCACTTTCTTGCTGCGTGGAAACTTTCCACTTCTTACTGTGTGGGAACTTCACGTTAGATGGTGATTTGCACTTCCTCGCTGCGTGGGATTTGCAATTCTCGTGGAGCACTGAAAGACAGAAGGGAAAATCGTGAGTGTTTGGTCAAAAAATTTTCATTGTGTCCGCTGGGAGACCAAATGCTCACTGGACGGAGAAAGGAAACCTCCCTGTGGATGGCCTGAAGGGTTTTTAATTAATGAGGGTTTTGTGGGCTTCTTTGATATGGAAACGATTGGTCCTGATGTAGCTTTGGAATGCATCTGAGGACCATCTCCGAGGGCTTGGATTTTTGTTGGGAGAGGCCTTTTTGGGCTGCTGAGGTTGCAGCCCGATGCGGAAGGAGTGGCTAGAGAAGTTCTTTGCTGGGAAGCCTGATTGTTGAAGGATTTTATATGTTTCTGGAACCAAAAGCGTGTCACGGGTTTGTTGGATTCATCCTTGAACAGGGGTTCCAGGGGAGATTGAGTTTGAGAACTTCTCCATTGAATATATGCCAGGACTGACTGGTATGGTTGGATCGGTGAAGCAAGTTTAAAGATGTAGATGAAATGACCCTTTTTTTTTTTTTTTTTTTTTTTTTTTTGTTTGTTTGATCGGTCTTACTTTGCTTGATCAGATAAGAAATTGTTTCTTCGTCCATTACTGCTAGATCTGAGACAGTGGGGTGGATTTTTGGGTCGAATTTTGAAGTTGTTATGGCGAGTTCGGAACATCTAAGGAAACCGAAAAAGGCTAGTACGAACATGGCGTTGAGTGTTCGGGCGGTGTTGAGGGGCTGGTACCCTGTGCGGAGGGTATGAATACATTTGGTGAGGATGTCTAGCGTTATGGGTTGCCTGGTGTCGGGACGGGTGGGCTGGGATCTTTGGATCCCTTTGAACAAGAGGGAGGTCTGAGAATTGTTTATCTCGGGAGAGGAGCGCCAAGATTAGTTTGTGGAAAAACTGAATGCCGCTGAGGTAACTTTTGATGGACCCGACTTGGAGGCCCTTGATAGTGTTAAGATGAGAGATGAACGAGGTGATTGAAAGGAGAGAAAATCGGGGAACGGTATATTGTAAAGAAAAGTGGAAGGCACTAAAATTTTTCCCAGTGGTCACGTAGGATTGGAGGGTCCTGGGAGAACCTGTTTGAAGGATGGTGTCGCGATGCTTGAGTGGTTTTAACGGGTGATTTACGGGAATATTAGTTCGAATAGGGAGGTACTGGGGTTGGGAATTGGTCCGCCTCTGGCGCGCGTCTTGAATTTCTGAAACAGAAAACGAGACAGAGAATCAGCTATTTGATTTTCTGATCCGGGAACGTGTTTAGCGATTATGATAAATTGATCGCAGGCTGAAATCCAAGTAGGACGTCTTAGAAGCGGCATCATGGCCGGTGCGTGGGAACGTCCTTTGTTTATGCAATATACTGTTGCGTCGTTGTCGCAGTGCACTAGGATGCTGCTAGTGGCCCATTCTTTCCCCCACAAGAAAGCCGCTACTACTAGCGGGTAAAGCTCAAATAGTGCTGAGGACTGAGTTATGTCCTGGAGCTTCGGTGGCCACGTGGATGCAAACCAACGACCTTGATAAAATCCCCTGAAACCGATCGAGGGGGCTGCGTCTGTAAACAACCGGATATTGGTAGGGGACGAAACTAGATTGCTATAGAAAAAGGATATGCCATTCCATTGGTTCAGGAATGTTATGTGGTAACTTTCCGCTTACTCGCTGTGTGGAAACTTTCCACTTACTTGCTGCGTGGAAACTTTCCACTTACTCGTTGCGTGGAAACATTCCACTTTTTATTTACTGTGTGGAAATGTTCCACTTTCTTGCTACGTGGAAACTTTCCACTGACTGGCTGCGTGAAACTTTCCACTCTTTGCTCTGCATAAGAAATTCCTGCTGATTCGCTGTGTGGCAACTTGCACTCTCACTGCATGGAAACTGTCCACTTCTCATGGAGCGCTGAAAAACATAAGGAAAACATGAGTGTGTGACAGATTTCTTACTGTGTCCAATGGGTTTTGCATGAGGGAGGTCGGAGGGTTATACACTGGGTCTGCGGATGTCGGTGGCAGCCTCACGCTTGGTTTCCCTTTCAGGCGAAGGAAGTCTTGCACTTGTTTGCGCTGCTGGAGCTGCAGGCCACTGGACGTGGGTGAGGTTGTAAACTGTTGAAATGATTGGGCCTGTGCAGCTAGCGGATGCTACCCCACACTAGCGTCTGAACTGCAGTTTGTGCACTGGTTCTACTTTTTTGGCGTGTAGAAATGCCCTCCCCCATAGGATAGTGCGAGCTCGGCGATGATTGCTAGCTAATCATTTAGTTTGCACTGCCTGTGGGGGAAAGCTGCACAGATTATTCAAGTACAACGAGAAAACAATTGAACAATTGAACAATTGAAAATGTAAGGAAGCGGGATAAATGTTTGCTTGAAGTTTTATGGGTAACAGAGAAATCCCCTGTCTAATTGGCAGTCTGGTTCGGCTGCGGGGAGCATGAAGAGAAAAGAAGGTCACTTAGGAATTGGAAATTCTGGGAGAGAACATAGCTGCTTGGCAGTGGAGAATTTAGCCAGAGAACCTGGGCTCCTGTGGGAGTAGAGGGAACAGCACTGCTGTGACAGTTGAGAAAATTATCTAGAGAAACTGGGCTCCTGAGGGAGCAGAGGAAACAGCACTGCTGTGATAGTGGAGAAAATTATCATAGTAGAGAAAATAGCCAGAGAACTGAACTGCTGTGGGAGCAGAGGGAACAGCACTGCTGGGGCAGTGGAGAAAATTAGCCCGAGAAACTGAATTCCTGTGGGAGTAGAAGGAACGTCACTGCTGGGGCAGTGGAGACATTTATCCTGAGAAACTGAGCTCCTGTGGGAGAAAAAGGATAAAAAGTTAGGTGGACAAATGGTGAAACATTGTGTAGCCGAATGGGACTCTTATTTTGAAATGCCCTCCTTATTATTGTGGGATGCTTGTTCAATTCATATGAGGGAGACAAAATATACAGTCTTACACTGTGTACAACATATATTACGATATAATTCATGGTAAAGAAACTTAATTGTTTATAAGAATTTGTTTGCATAACTGCGTTCAACTGCATAATTCTTCTGAAGAATTGTTTTGCAAGCCAGTAGAACGCACAACAGCGCCACTTTCAGATTTGAAACGTGAGTGCTCACGCGTCTGTTCGATTTAATCAGTACTTTTAAAATGTTCAGTATCGTGATATGTTTTTAAACCCCAAGTAAATGCCGTACAACAACATTGATACTCGTGTTATACAATAGCCTACTGTAAGGTATTTATGTTACATTTAGGAAAACGGTTGCTCCCAAATACGACCGTGCTTATGTGTATCAAGTTTGAGAAATATTGAATCAAAGACAGTGATTATCAGCTGATTCAACCAGTGGCTGATTGTATGGCTTGATGCAAGCTGTTGCATTGCCATCATTTTAGTAATTTAGCCTCACCGTACGTTCACTCGCTTTACCAGAAAGCATATTTATTGTTCATCACCACGGCTACTGCGCGCTCCATGATAAACACACTTCTCGTAACGTTAACTGTAAAGTATCCGCCTGTACTGCAGTACACGGAGGCGCAAGATCGCAAGAAAAGTTTGATGGGTGCCATATACATTATCTTAAGACAGGAACTGTTGTAGATCTCCCTGTTGTGAGTCAGTGCGATGTGCACTCTTAACGCTGTCCGAGCACTGCTCTCACAGCTGATACTGTCGCCATTGCTTCAACGCACCACGTTAACAGCACATTGCTTGTTAAAGTTTGTGAATCGAAAATGTTAGAAGACAGACTCACGATTGTGAATCGTGGCAAAGCACGATTACATCTCAGGAAAATCAGAAATTATTTTACCGTGAATACTGATGGAAGCTGTATATATAAATTTGAAAGGAAAATATTTTAGCATTGTAGCATTGCTTTGAGCTGCGTGGAGACGAAGAGACGTGTGGACAGTGTAGTTGGGTGGGCGGGCCAAACTGCCGGAAAGCCCGTCCGTGCTGAAAACTGTCAATGCAATGGAGGTAAGAAGGCTGCGTCTATATACACCTCCTTTGTTGATTAGCTGAGTACTTTCCACCTGTGTCAATTATCTGACATGTTCCTCCCGAACCTCGTTTAGTCAAACAGCATTTAATTTTCTGTAGACGTCTGACAGAAATAGTCAAAGTGTCTCTTATATCTGTGATTAAGGGCAGCACCAGTGTATGAGTGGGAAACACTGGCTCCTCACAGCAAGAAGATCCTGGATTGAGTCCTGAGCCAGAGACTTTCCTTCAGGTCTGGTTTCTCTCACGATCCAAAGATGTGTGAATTACAGATGCTAAGTTGCCTAAAGTGTCTAAAGGTGTGAGCTAAGTTTCTTTTATTTTCAAGATTTTGGACAAACACACACTGTCTGTTGATTTGCAATTACAAAAGGAATATATGTCCACAATGAGCACATTTGAACTGTTTAACCTTGAGGTTCCATGAACATCTATATCGGACGTGCAGATCACGTCCAAAACAGACGTCATAAAAACTTTAATTCTGGGTCCTCAGTGGACGTCTTTTCAACGTTCGCCTCTAGGGTCAAAGACGTTGAAACTTTGCTTAGTGGGTATGTTATTAGAATGTTACCACTTAACATTTTTAGAATGTTTTTAAAGAATGTTATCCTAACTTTTAAAAGAACATTCTGGGAACAAAAATAAAACTACCCGCTGAAAACATTTATAGAACAACGTAGGTAATGTTCTCAGAACATTCTTATAACAAAAAAATTCTAGCTGGGTAACAGGGGACCAGAGTCAGTGTGTGTTGATCATAATTAATATTCAATGATGACCTGTAATTAATATATTAGAGAGAGATTTCTGCTTGATTTAACCCTTAAAACTCAGTTATTGCTATAAAAACTCTAAATCTTTACAGTGTGTTTGAGATGGTAAGAAATGTCAAAGCAAACACACAGGCGTTGTGGTTTACTATCTAACAGGGGACCAGAGTCAGTGTGTGTTTATCATAATTAATATTCAATGATGACCTGTAATTAATATATTAGAGAGAGATTTCTGCTTGATTTAACCCTTAAAACTCAGTTATTGCTATAAAAACTCTAAATCTTTACAGTGCGTTTGTGATAGTAAGAAATGTCAAAGCAAACACACAGGCGTTGTGGTTTACTATCTAACAGGGGACCAGAGTCAGTGTGTGTTTATCATAATTAATATTCAATGATGACCTGTAATTAATACATTAGAGAGAGATTTCTGCTTGATTTAACCCTTAAAACTCAGTTATTGCTATAAAAACTCTAAATCTTTACAGTGTGTTTGAGATGTCAAAGCAAACACACAGGCGTTGTGGTTTACTATCTAACAGGGGACCAGAGTCAGTGTGTGTTTATCATAATTAATATTCAATGATGACCTGTAATTAATATATTAGAGAGAGATTTCTGCTTGATTTAACCCTTAAAACTCAGTTATTGCTATAAAAACTCTAAATCTTTGCAGTGTGTTTGAGATGGTAAGAAATGTCACAGCAAACACACAGGCGTCGTGATTTACTATCTAACAGGCGACCAGAGTCAGTGTGTGTTTATCATAATTAATATTCAATGATGACCTGTAATTAATATATTAGAGAGAGATTTCTGCTTGATTTAACCCTTAAAACTCAGTTATTGCTATAAAAACTCTAACAGGGGACCAGAGTCAGTGTGTGTTGATCATAATTAAAGAGCACCTATCATGGAATTTTGAAATGTACCTTTCATGTAGTGTGTAACACTTGTGAACAAAAACATTCTGCAAAGTTTGAAATCTGACAGTGCACCGTATATAAAGTTATTGTCTTTCAAAAGTAAGAGTTGACTCTGAGTCATTTTTATGAATCGTTAGAAGACCGAACTTATTGACCGAACCCACTTATTGAGCACGCCAGTGAAAACCAGAAAACATCATGGCGACGAGACGCTGTGTTCTGAAGTGCGACTCAAAAGCAAACTCTTCTCATCTGAGCATTTGAAGACTAAGTGGCTACAGTTCATATATACAACTGTACCACAGGAGTCCGAGCCTTGAGCTTTGTTCACGCCATTTTAAAGACGATTGCTTTACCAACTTAAATGCAATTAAACTTGGATTGGCGAGCCTGATATTGAAGGAAGGTTCAGTTCCAAGTGTATTTGCATCAGCTTCCTCCTCCGTATCACAAACTGTAAGTGTTATTAATAATTGTTGCTTTTATGTTTTATGTAGCATGCTTAATAATTGTTTGGTTTGTTGTGTAAGCACCGGTTAGCTTCTAGGTCTTCAATGACAATTGTATTGAGATATGTGAATTGTTTGTTGTTGTTTTCGGAGTTTTCTTTAAGAATAGAGTCATACCTCGTAACGTAACGTTGCTGCATTTGTATTTATTTTTGGTAAAACGTTATGTTTATGCATCGAGTTAACGCTCCATTGACTTGAAGTGACAACTAACGTTACATTGATGCTGACCATTGAGAAATATCCTGCTCCAGTCGTGGTGTTTGCCATTGAGTTTTTGATCATTCGCATCTCCAGACGTTTCCCCTTCATATTCAGGCTCGAATTGATAGGGTAAAATTGATGCCATGTTTGTTCATACACTTTATATGCGTTTAAACTTGTTAAACCGAAAACCATTTATGGTGATGGGTGTTCCGTTTCCGAAAATATCTGCAGAGACTATACCAATCACAACTGACTGGGTCATCGGACCAATCACAACTGACCGGGGTCATCGGACCAATCACCGCAGATTAGCGTCACGTAAAGGCGGGGTTTTGAAAAGTGAATCACTAAACGAATCGCTGTCAAAACAGGTACAAATAAATGCATATTATAAGAAAATTAAAGTCTTTTTTTGCTATTGCATGCAAAACTGTTGTTGGGGACTTAAACAATAATTGGAACATTTTAAATGCCATAATAGGTGCTCTTTAATATTCAATGATGACCTGTAATTAATATATTAGAGAGCTATTTCTGCTTGTCCAGTCCTTGATTTTTTAAAATGCAAGAAATCAATTAAATCAAATCTTACTCTAAAAATCTAAAAAAACAATGGACATTTTATTTGGATTTTAGAGAGCAGAAACTATGTTTTAATTAATAAGCAGCCAATACAATCCGTCACAAATGTAAATACTTTACAATAAGCTTAAATGAGAGATGTGGACTGATCGTAAGTATGAAGACACAATAGAGAATTAATTCCTTAAAGAAATTACTTTTCTGTAATGTGCACAAAATGGTTGTATGAAAAACAAATTCAAATATTTTTTCCTCTAGCAATTCAAATATAAAAATTTTGATAACTGATGGATATATTTTTTTATTCAGTATATTGTGTATATTTATATGTGCTTATTGTGATCCCTGATGCCAGTGTGAACATTAAATCATTATATATAATTTAAATAACAAAGACAGCCTTGACTGCCAGCTCACTTCCCTTTCACACACACAGCCCCATTGCAGGCTATGGAGGTCCCCTGTTGGATAGGTAGACATAAATCAGGTCCCCTCTTGGCATGTTTTTAAAAAATAAAAAAATGCTTATTTGAAGTTATATTATGAAAAAGGACCTTAAAAGAAAATTTTGTATGCCATTTTGTTTCTTCAAAATGACTAGAAACACAGGTCCCCTCTTGGTCAGTGTAGAGTGATAGTCCCTCTTGGTAATATAGACGTGTATGTGTGTGTGTGTGTGTGTGTGTGTGTGGACTGGTAATCCCTACGGTATGGGGACAAAATGTCCCCACAAAGATGGCAATATCCAAAATCCTTGTCCTTGTGGGGACATTTTTTGGTCCCCATGAGGAAAACATCTTATAAATCACACCAAGTGATGTTTTTGAAAATGTAAAAATGCAGCATGTCTCCTGTGATGGGTAGGTTTGGGGCAGGGGCAGTGTAGGGGATAGAAAATACGGTTTGTACAGTATAAAATGCATTACGCCTATGGAATGTCCCCATAAAACATGGAAACACAACATGTGTGTGTGTGTGTGTGTGTGTGTGTGTGTGTGTGTGTGTGTGTGTGTGTGTGTGTGTGTGTGTGTGTGTGTGTGTGTGTGTGTGTGAGTGAGTGAGTGTGAGTGAGTGAGAGATTGTATGTGTGAGTGAATGCGTGTGTGTGAGTGAGTGAATGCGTGTTAGTGTGTGTTCAAACTTTCTGATCGGCTCTCTCCCAAGCCAACTTAAAGTTTGTCTCGACGAACTTTTTAATCTAGTTGATTATTACTCCAGTGTAGATCAGCTGTTCTCTATGTGAATTTATAGTAAAGTGTAATTTATTCCTGTGATCAAAGCTGAATTTATCATCATTACTCCAGTCTTCAGTGTCACATGATTCTAATGATTTGATGCTTAAGAAACATTACTTATTATCAATATCAATGTTGTGCTGCTTAGTATTTTATTTTATTTTTTGGTGGAAACCATGATACACAATCATTCAAAGGTTAGGTAAAGGACACAATAAATTAATCAAAAGAGACAGCAAAGACATTTATATTGTTAAAAATATTTATATTTCACATAAATGCTGTTATTTTATCTTTGATTTATAGAAAGGTAAAAAACAAATTGTATCACGGTTTTTTCAAAAAAAAAAATTAAGAACTATTCTTAATAATCAAGCTTCAATAATAGTTTATCATAGTTGAGCACAAAACAGCATTTTACTATGATTTCTGAAGGACCATGTGATATTGAAGACTGCAATGACGCAGAAAATTGAGCGTTGACATCACAGAAATAATAATTATTAATTTAAAGTGTAATATTTCCCTAATACTACCTTTGGTGAGCTTAATAGACTTTCAAGGGTAACGTTACTGTATAATTTAGGTCTATACATAGCTACATGTGGCCTAAACAGATGAGGTTAACAGATTGTGGTGCGTGCATTAATGACAATGTTAATTTTAAGGCTGTTATTCACGTAACACCATATACAGTAGCAAGTAAAAAACACTTACCTTGGAGTTTGTTTTATATTCCACACATCCTGTGATCCGCTTTGTCCGTTAATAGTTGAAAAATACACAGTAACAATTAAGTGAATGCTACTGTTTAATGTATTTGGTTTGCCGTTTGAATCTAACCTGGCTAATTTACTTCTGTGTTGTTAAAAAAAGAAAGCCAAAAAAAAAACCTTTTAGAGGCACAAACAAAGCACAAACGATTGAGACTATTTGAGGTGAACTTGGAGCAGATCGGGGGCTGGTGACGTCATCATCTATAATTCAAAGTCCAATATTTAAAAAACTAAAGCAGCACAAACAACACTTTTATCAGCACAAACCAGCACAAACGAAGCACAAACGATTGAGACTATTTGAGGTGAATTTGGAGCAGATCGGGGGGCTGGTGACGTCATCGGCTATAATTCAATGTATAATATTTTAAAAACGGAAGCAGCACAAACGACACTTTTATCAGCACAAACCAGCACAAACGAAGCACAAACGATTGAGACTGTTTTGGGTGAACTTGGAGCAGATCGGGGGGCTGGTGACGTCATCGTCTATAATTCAAAGTCCAATATTTAAAAAACGGAAGCAGCACAAACGACACTTTTATCAGCACAAACCAGCACAAACGAAGCACAAACGATTGAGACTATTTTGGGTGAATTTGGAGCAGGTCGGGGGGCTGGTGACGTCATCGTCTATAATTCAAAGTCCAATATTTAAAAAACGAAAGCAGCACAAACGGCACTTTTATCTGCACAAACCAGCACAAACGAAGCACAAACAAGCGAGGCTATTTGAGGTGAATTTGGAGAATGTGGGGGGCTGAGTGACCTCAGAATGACCTAAAAATGTTTTTTTTTTATATCTTAAAAACCAAAGCAGCACAAACAAAATTTTTTATGGCACAAACCAGCACAAACGGAGCACAAACGTTCGAGACTATTTTGCCGAAGTTTTGCGTTGGGTGGGGGGCCAACTTCACGCAAGTGCTCGGCACCGTTCTCTCCCGCTGCAGACTTGGCGGGACCACGCCCCCTCCGCTACACATATTAATAAATTATTCACAGGTTTCCACTTAAGGTTCACAAGTAACTAATATTGGAATTAAAATATTCATTACTAATATTTCATCAAGTTATTGTGTGGAAGTTTTTTTTTTTTTAAATAAAGTTATAATTTATCTTCATAAACAATACATCGTTTTTTTATAAACTGCTGGATAATCATCAATCAATCAATCAATCAACTTTATTTATATAGCGCTTTTACAATGACGATTGTTTCAAAGCAGCTTCACAGTGTTAAACAGGACAACATTGCAACAAAATTTGATTTGGCTAGTTTAATTTGGATAGTTTATAGAATTATATATGACCAAATTAATAAATTCAATTTGTATATTTAGTTGAGTAACTTGGATCATAATTTGAGTGTCCCCAACTGAGCAAGCCAAGCCAAAGGCGACAGTGGCAAGGAACCAAAACTCCATCAGGGCATGATGGAGAAAAATAAACCTTGGGAGAAACCAGACTCAGTCGAGGTGCCAGTTCTCCTCTGGCCTATTATTAACAGTGTATAATTATTACTCTGGCAACCTTGCAGGTCATAAATCATATTAGATAGGAATATTCGAAATTTTGGGTGTGACGCACGGGACGGGCTCATTTAGGATGGCGTGTCGATTACACAAGAATATGAATACTTGAAAGATCGGAGTTATTGCGCCGGAGACGGGTTAATCGAGGATGACGAATCACAAAGCTTTTGTGGAATATCATGGTAAGACATAAGGAACATAAAAAAATACAAATAAAAAATAAATAATAAATACAAAGTGGCAGTCATGAGATATTAATTATGTAATATTAGATCATATTGAAAAGTGACAGTCATGAGTGTTTTATGTTTCTTTTTCTATAAAATAAAATAAAACTGAGACTAACTTGACTCTTCTTTAATAAACTTGAGAGCCCTGCACACATTTTACATGTGGTTACCCTGGGTGTGCCCCCTCTACTCACGTCCCCTCTACAACGGAACATACAACAATTGTTCCTATTGTCACATCCTTTCTCTTTTTTTTTTTTTTTTTTTAAGAACAGCTCAAGTCCTGGTACAACAAATAAGAACATTATTTACTTCTGTGTAGTAATGTAACATTTTCACTCTGACATTTCTCTTTTTTTCTCTCTCTCTCTCTCTAACTTGTGATATAGTCTTTCAAATATTGTGGTTTCCTTATTAAACGTCCTGCTTTTGTGACAGATGCTGGAACGTTTGACTGTTGAGGGTTCTGCATTTGATTTTCCACAGTTCTAAAGTGTGACTGTGCATCTGCAGTTTCTGCATGTTTTGCATTGTCAGGAGCCACAGTCTCTGTTTGGATGGAGAGTCTGGGGTTCCTTCCATGATCCCTTCGGAGATGTCGCCTGTTCCTTCTTATTACACCTCCCGAATCCAACTGTAGGATCTCGAGTCAATGGGCTCTACCACCGTCCCCTTTCTCCAGATCTTATGAGGCTTGAATGGTTGTATTCTCACAGAGTCACCTTGTTTTAATGTGTCTAAGTCTTTGGCTGATCTGTTGTAGTATGTTTGTTGTCGTTGTTGGTTTGTCATCAATTCTTTCATTGAATTCTGGATCTTTGGTTGCAGGAGGCTGGGTTTCATTGGTAAAAGAGTCTTGGTGCGACGGCTAAGCAACCTCTGTGCTGGGCTGGTTGATAATCCATGTGTTGGAGTGTTTCTATGATCCAGAATTGCTAGGTATGGATCCTGTCTTGATATTTGTGCTTTAAACATCAGTCTCTTGGCCGTTTTCACCGCTGATTCTGCCTTGCCATTACTCTGGGGATAGCCAGGTGATGAAGTTTTGTGCAGGAATTCCCAATGTTGACTAAACTTCTTGAATTCCAGTGACGAAAACTGTGGGCCATTGTCAGAAATAACAATGTCTGGAATACCCTGCCGGGCAAATTGACCTTTCAGCTTTCTTATAACAGTATTAGATGTGTCTGAGAGATAATCAATTTCCCAAAAATTGGAATAGTAGTCTACTGTAATTAGATAGTCCTTGTTGTCAAAAGTAAACTGGTCCGTGCCTACCTTGTCCCAAGGTCTGTCTGGCATATCATGTGGATGCAGTGTCTCCTTTCATGTCTCCTTTTGCTGGTTAAAGTCAACTGCACGGCAGGTGTCACACTGCTGTACATGTGATTTGATCTGCTCGTTCATTCCTTGCCAGTACACACAGTCTCTGGCCCTCCTCAGGCATCCTTACACACCTAAGTGCGAAGTATGTATCCGCAGTGTTATTTCCCTCCAAAGTTGCTTAGGGATAACCGCTCGTTCGCCCCAGAACACAATTCCATCCTGGTAGCTCAGCTCCTCCTGAAACTGGTAATAATGACCTATTTCTTGTGGTTTGTCCATTTTGTTCTTCGGCCAACCTTGTAATATGGCTTTAATCAGCGTCTGCAAAGTGTTGTCCTCTTTTGTTGCTGAACGGATCAACTCAAGTCTGTCCACTGAGATTGGTAGGTGTTGTGTCATGTTAATAGTCTCTAACTCTGCTTCAACAGATCCAGTGGACGGGCACATATGCTCTACTTAGTGTGTCTGCTAGCCACATCTCTGGCCCTGGCACATACACAACATCCACATCATATTTTTGAAGTCTCAGCATCATTCTTTGGAGTCTTTTAGGTGCACTCAGCAGTGGCTTACGCAGGATGTTTTCTAAAGGTTTGTGATCACTTTGTGCTGCTACCTTCCGTCCATATGTATAATGGTGAAACTTCTCCATCCCAAACAGTAGAGCTAATAACTCCTTCTCTATCTGTGCATAGCCACGTTCAGTGTGTGTTAATGCTCTGCTGGTGAATGCTACTGGTTTACCTCTTTGCATGAGTGCAGCACCAAGGCCTCCATCTGAGGCAACACATTGGATGGTAAGTTCTTCATCAGGGTTGTAATACTTTAACACTGGTGCATTTGCGATTGTTTCTTTTATTTTACAGAATGCCTCTTCATGCTGCATGGTCCATCTCCATTCACATTATTTGCGGGTTAGCTGTCTCAGAGCCTCACACTGATCTGAAAGATGTGCACAAAACTTTGAGAGGTAATTTACCATCCCTAGTAGTCTCTGAACTCCTTTTACATCTGTTAGTTTCGGTGTGTTATTGCTCGAACTTTGTCTGGGTCTATTTTCAATCCATCTGATGTCAGGAGGTGTCCGATGTATGAGATTTCTTTTTGTTTCAGTTTGAGCTTGTCCGCATTTAGCTTGATACCTTTTTCTCTGCACCGTGCTAAAAATGCTTTCAGTTTTTCATCATGGTCTCTCTCAGCTAATCCTTGTGTCTCTCCTTGTCCTGTAATGAGAACGTCATCTGCAATGATATATATTCCTGGCAGGCCCTCTTATGCAAATGTAAGCTTCCTCTGAAAGATTTCAGGGGCCGGACTTATGCCCATGGGCATCCGCAGCCATCGATATCTTCCGAATGGGGAAGAGAATGTGGTGAGATAGCTGGACTCTTCCTCCAGCTTGACATGCCAGAATCCATTTTTAACATCACACACTGTGAACACTTTGGCTTTAGACAGTTCAGGGAGTATGTCATCTATAGTGGGTAGTGGGAAATGACAGCGCTTTAAAGGATCGTGGATCTATACATACTCTGAGTCTGCCGCTGGGCTTCTGTACGACCACCATATTACTGTCCAATTCGTACTCCTCTTTACCTGTGCAATGACTCCTCTCCTCTGAAGATCTTGAAGCTCTTCCTTCAAAGTTTTCATCATGGACACTGGAACCCTTCTTTTTGGGAGCTGTACAGGTTTTACAGTGTTGTCAATCTCAATGTTGTATTCTCCCTCTAAGCAGCCATCGCCCGTGAATACATCAGCATATTCAGTTTTTATCTGCTGTACAGACCACTGGCTGGATGCAGGCTTTTCTGTGCTGACTATGCTGTCTATTGCAAGAATGTTCTCGTAATGCACTTTGATGAGCTTCATCGCTTCACTTGCTCTCTTTCCTATTAGTGGAACAGTACAGTTGTTATCTACCACCTGGAATTCCAGCCTGTACAGTTTGTGGTTTCTCGGATTTCTTACTTTCACTTTGCACTTTCCTAGTGGTCTCACTTTGCTTTGGTTGTACATTACTAGCACGGTCTTTGTATCCTCCAGTTTTATATCTGGGCTCAGCAGATTGATAGGAATTACATTACAGCTCGCTCCACAGTCAATTTGAAATTTCACAAGGTCCTTTCCCAAGAGCATCCCTGCGTACAGCTGTGTTTGTTTTTCCTTGTCTTTCTTATTTTTGTTTACAGTCTCTGGGTTTGCTACACCAACAGTGAGAATGTCCTCGTACTCATCACTGTCTTGTTCAGTCACTTTATTTACTGATATATGGTTTGCATGTCTCAGTTGGGCTCTACATTTAACTGCAAAGTGATTTTCCTTTCCACACTTTTTACATTTCTTACCAAAAGCTGGGCATTTCTGTTTGTCCCTTTCATGTTCTTTTCCAGAGAATCTGCATGGGATCATAATGCTTGATTGATGTCAATCCTGACGTGCTCCTTGTCTGACGGCATGCACCTCTTCTACCGCTGCACCTGCAATGGCTTTGCTGTTCTGCCACGACAGCTCCGCTGCTCTGCATATACGTATGCAAGTCTGTAGTGTTAAATCTTTCTCACGAAGCAGTCTCTCTCTCAGTCCTTCGTTGTGTTTAATGCCGCACACTATTCGATTTTCACTATTCGATTTTCACACTATTCGATCTTTGATTTCTCCAAAGTTGCATGTTTTAGCTTAACTCTGTGACGTAATTATCGATCGACTGTTCAGCTCCCTGGCCTTTCGAGAAAAATCGATACCGTTCTACTGTCTCGTTTATACTGGGATTGCAGTGTTCATCAAACTTTTCGATAATGTTTTTTACCGTTCGTGCATCCCCGTCTACATCACTCATCAGAGTTTCCAGCAGTTCCCGTCCGCTCTCGCCGATGAGGTAGTAAAACAATTTGACCTTCATCTTTTCCTCCGCGTCCGACATAGTCAACTCCAGATAGAGACTAAACTGGTCCCTCCAGGATTTCCAGGACTTTGATAGATTGTCGGCGTCTATGCATAAAGGTGATGGTGGCTTTAATCCATCCATTGTGCAGCTCTGTTCACAAACAGCTCACTCCGCTCTAATTCTGAACTTGTAAACTAACAATCTAAAAGTGCCCAAGCTGCCAACATGTTTTATGTTTCTTTTTCTATAAAATAAAAGACAGACAACTGAGACTAACTTGACTCTTCTTTAATAAACTTGAGAGCCCTGCACACATTTTACATGTGGTTACCCTGGGTGTGCCCCCTCTACTCACGTCCCCTCTACAACAGAACATACAACAATTTTTCCTATTGTCACAATGAGATAATAATGAGAAAACCACATACAACACCCTTCAGTCTCACCCAACACCCTTCAGTCTCATTATGAAAGTCTATGTTGCTGCATCATTAAATAAATCAGGAATCTGATTTTGATTTAAATAAGTGTTAATAAATACATTTATTAAGCATTTATAACATGTGAGTTAAAAAGGGATCACTATTTGGCAGGCATTTCGTTAAAGTCACCCTTTTTATTCATGCAGTTATAACTGCTTATCAATGATTTACAAAGTGATACATTGTAGTTTATATACATTATTGTGGGCTGTGCTTAGATTTGGAAACAAAGCTTCTGGATGACGATCTTAAAGGGTTACTTCAGCGATTAGCATTAAGCTTTGTATCAGTAGAAACATGGGAGTATATTCAAATTATCGTACTTTCCCCCCCTCATATGACCCTGAGACGAGATAATTATGTGTTTTATTTCTGTAAACAGTAAACAGAGCGGTGGAGAACAAAGTGAGTGTTTCAACTTTTAAAATTAACTTCCTATGAAAGTTAAGCTTCCAAAGACATGAACCGAACATGCACCAGACTAATCACGCGCTGTGAATGCAGCCGCAGCCGCAAATCCCGCGATTACCTCAGTTCATGTGATGAATGTAATCCGATCCTGATGCGTTTGTGCCGTGACACTCAATCGGCTCACTCGCATTATATCGAACAGACACGTTCAGTTTTTAATTGTAGTGTCTCTAACTGAACTTATTTTCTGAAAATGAACGTGGTAGGCAAGTGATCCAGTAATCCTGTAGCCGACTAGCCGTGCCTAGAGTAGGAGGGCAGCAAAGTGCATTCTGGGAATTGTTGTCTTTCATTCCCATGAGACAAAAATAAATTGTCTGTGTTTTCTTAGTCTAGAAGGCACCAAATTCATTCATAATTTCACATTTCTACTACATTAATGACCCAGTTTAAATACAGATTCATCTTCCCAGCGCAGAAGTACACCTTTAAACAAAGCATGCAAATTCAGTATACAGTTATAGCAACCCACCCCAGACTCTACATTGTCACCAGTCATAATCCAGTCAGCATAACAATTCAAAGACTGGGACAGGGGCTCCAAGAGCCATTAAAGACAAAAGAGTCTCAGTAATATGGTTCATTTAATTTACAATGAATCAGGAATGAAGCGAACAGGAACCGGCAGAAACCTCTTGCTAAAATCTTTGCGTAACATGATCTGTTGTCACCATCTTTACCTTAAATGCTAGCCTGGTTAAAACCAGACCATTCTCAGTAGTAACTGAGTTATGGTCTGGCAAAGCTTCATAGACAAATCATTTCCAAAGGGGCGTCACCAACAGATGTCGCTGCAAAACTTATGTCTTTAATTTGCAAAACGTGAAATAGCTTAGTGATTTACTGCATAGAGCAAGAACTAAACACAATCAAATATAAGTTTTAATGTCACTTGATGATGGATGTGGTCAAGAAGCTGTCAGTGATAAAAAATATTGATTTTGAAGATGTTGAAATGAGTTTGGAGAATATTGGTAAGATCGCGAATATGAGCCAGATGCTGAATATACTGGGAAATGAGCTCTGACGAGGACATATGATGATGGTATAAAACATCAGCTCAAACTGAACCCTTCCAAACTTACGATCCGAAAATGTAAGAATGTTTGGCGAAACAGTCATGCATTTAAGGGTTAAAAAAGATGCAATAGCTGATTTGAACAAGTGATATTCCACGGCGGCATTCATCTTTGTAATGCCTTAGCTGCGCTGTCGTCATTGTGTAAAGCCCGCCCCAACGTTTCTGATTGGTGCTGTGATTTCGATGGATTAGAAATGGGTTTGAATGGGCTCTTTGCCAGACTACTTGCAGAGCAAATCTAAATTTGCCGGAAGTTGTCTGGGTTTTCCCAAGCTACTTAAATGCTTAATTTTTTTTCATATGATGCTATGTCAGGACATAGGATCAGCAAATCTTAAACAGATTCTTAAATTTGTAAACCCACACTACATGTTCTGTCTGTCAAGCATCATCCCCGTATGACCCTTGATTGGCCCCTGACCCCTGCTAAGCACTGCCTCGTCCATCTGATCCACCTCTATGTGGGTCGAGTAAGGATGAATTTCAATGCGCCACGGGACACACTTGATTTGACCCAGAGGGGTGATATGATAAATGAGACATTTCTGTGAATCTACTGCTACAGCAATACAGCTCTTCTGCCTCTTATGCGCCACAATCTAGCCGAGGTATTGATGTACGAGACAGGCGGGAAGATAAAGAGGTCTCATTGCCGACTGAGAACATCAGACTCAGAGATGCACGCTGCTTCGTGAAAACAGGAGACGTCTGAAAATGTGAGGCGGCTTCTCTGAGGTTTTCTTTTGGATGTGCTCTTTAATAAAATGGCATAAGCGCTCCAGATGTCTTCAAGATGCCACCCAAACGCAACTGCTGTGGCTCACACTGAAATGTCACATCCCCTGATACCTTCAGTGCTGGGTTTTCCAGTCTCTCTGCTTTCTCACTTTGCATGGAAAAACACAATGTGGCAAGTGCAGAAGCATAAACTGTGGCCCATTTCATGACATAATGCTGGAGTAAACTATCAGAGAATGTTGCATGGCGCCATCTGTTGTTGGCAAGATGTTTTGTAAGGGCTGGTGCTACTCTCAGTGAAAAAATGCAATGCATTCTTCGGTTTTCTTATCCAACATTTGACATGTAAACTTCTAAATAAATCAGATGCATTGTTGGTAAGACATAAGGAACATAATGTAAGGACATAATGTTGATGTGTCAACGCTAATTGCATTTAATTAACATAGTGATGTTGCTACAATATAATTTTTGCACCTGCCTTTGATGTTGAAACAATGGTGAGATTTCAACAAAAAGTATATTGTAATGTCATTGAATTAGTGTTATAAAGTGATGTTGCTTCAACATTACTTTTGCACCCACATTAAATGTTGAAACAACAATGTCAAAATCAATGGTAATGTCAATGATACAATGTTACTCTGTTATGTTATTTCTACATCACTGTCATATTTTTTATCTTAATATGAGAGTTTTCACCTCTCATTTGTTTGTGTTGTATTGTTTGTGTTGAACACACTGTTTCACATGCCTACTTGTTCTTGGATTTTCCTGCCTTTTTACTGTTTTATTTTAATCTTTATTGACTTCTTCATCATCTTCGGACATACAGTAATGTTATTGAATCAATGCTGAAATTAACAAAAATAATAATTGTTGTAGAAACTACAATAAATTATGTAATAAAGCATACAATTAACTAAAACGTCATTTATTGTAGTTTTTTTTTACATATAGGAGCATGGTACGCTGCTATAGCTGCCGTGTATACTTTGAGTGTGGATGGGGTGCTGTCCAAAAGCTCTTGTGGAAATGAAAGAATGGAGGCAATCTCGCAAGACAGGGGGGAAATAAAGACCATTTTTATGCGTGAAGGCGCCAGGTACAAGGTGCCCTAGCCTCAGATATCGTGTTCATCGAGCAGCCATAGACAGAGGCTCCACAGTTCAGGCTGGGAATGCCAGATTGACCCCTCTACCTGGGAAAGGAGGTCCTTCCTCAGTGGGATTGGCCATGGTGCTACTGGCAGCATCCAAACTATTCCCGGGAATTACAGCGGGTTCTGCCAGAATGGTGCCACAAGTAAGACAGAGCATTATTCCTCCCTGATTTGGCTGATGACCTGAGAAAACAATGCTACCGGAAGGAAGGCATAGAGGCGCAGAGAGGGCCACCTGTGGGCTAATGTGGCCTTTTCCTTTGAAAAGAATACCAGGCAGTAGGTGTTCTTTTTCGATGCAACGATATTCACATCCACTTGACCAAAAATGCTCCAAATAATGTGGACGGTATGGGGGTCGAGACTCCATTCCAGAATATCTGGTCTTGTGTTCATGGTGTCCGTCACATGAATCGCTCCTACTGAGGTGAGACTGGCCTGTGCCCTCCTGTGTCATTTTACGGGAACTGAGACCCCTTTGGTGATTTATATAAGCTACCACTGTCATGTTGTCCGTCCAGACCAGGACATGGTGACCTCTGAGTTCTGTCTGGAACTCTCTGAAAGCCAGTGCTATTGCCCTCATTTCCACGCAGTTGATATGCCAGTGCCAGACTTTCTAGATGGCTAAGAAGCAGAGATTTGTGAGCGCACAGTTCCTCTTTCGATTGGGCTAAGAGCTACCAATCGTCGAGGTAATTCAGGATGCAAACCCCCTTTTGCCTCTGGGAGGAAAGAGCTGCATCTATGCATTTCGTAAAAGTGGGTGGAGCTAGGGACAGTCTAAATGGTAGGACTGTAGGTTGGTGTGACAAGCAGGGTGAACGGTGGAAACTCCTCCCTTCCACCGGGTCTCCCATCGCTCCAGCTCCACTGCCTCGGGCAGCTACTCGCGGACTAAACTCTTCCGCACCTCCTCAGCACCGCAATCCCCCTCAACAGCAAGGGCTCTCCAACAGCAAGTCCCTCCTTCCTCCCGGGTTTTCAGCACCAATGTAATACTGTTCTTTGTTATACGAAGAAGGAGGTTGGAACCAATGAACGTGCAATCACTTTAAAGGGGTGATGAATTGAGAAATAATTTATTAACTTTCCATTGAGCTTTTGATATATGTAATATCATGGTAATATAAGAATATCCTGTTTTTTTATATAAAGTTTCAGAGCTGAAAACTTTATTGTTAGTCAAAGAAAAGCTTTTACTGACACCAGGCCCAGCAAACGCTCAATCTCAGAATATGCCACACCTTGACGTCATCGTGTGGTTAAACATTGCCTCGCCCCGCCCACCGACTTGTGCCACAGACATGACACAGGCCTAACATACAGGTCCTTCTAAAAAAATTAGCATATTGTGATACAAGTTCGTTATTTTCCATAATGTAATGATAAAAATTGAACTTTCATATATTTTAGATTCATTGCACACCAACTGAAATATTTCAGGTCTTTTGTTGTTTTAATACTGATGATTTTGGCATACAGCTCATGAAAACCCAAAAAATTAGCATATCATGAAAAGGTTCTCTAAACAAGCTATTAACCTAATCATCTGAATCAACTAATTAACTCTAAACACCTGCAAAAGATTCCTGAGGCTTTTAAAAACTCCCAGCCTGGTTCATTACTCAAAACTGCAATCATGGGTAAGACTGCTGACCTGACTGCTGTCCAGAAGGCCATCATTGACACCCTCAAGCGAGAGGGTAAGACACAGAAATAAATTCTGAATGAATAGGCTTTTCCCAGAGTGCTGTATCAAGGCACCTCAGTGGGAAGTCTGTGGGAAGGAAAAAGTGTGGCAAAAAACGCTGCACAACGAGAAGTGGTGACCGGACCCTGAGGAAGATTGGGGAGAAGGACCGATTCCAGACCTTGGGGGACCAGCGGAAGCAGTGGACTGAGTCTGGAGTAGAAACATCCAGAGCCACCGTGCACAAGCGTGTGCAGGAAATGGGCTACAGGTGCCGCATTCCCCAGGTCAAGCCACTTTTGAACCAGAAACAGCGGCAGAAGCGCCTGCCCTATTGAAAAAAAAGTATGCTAAGTTTACTTGTAGCCAGATTAATTATTAGTATACTTCAAGCGTGTTAAAGATTAGTTAACTTGAAGTGTGCTATTTTGAAACTACTAATTTTGTACTAAGTATATTTAAGTTGTATTAAAGTATGACTTAAAGTATATTTAGTGTACTTTTGTGTACTAAATTGGAACAACTTCAAGTATGCTTAGTATACTTTAAGTACATGCATGTGTAGAGACTAATTTCATGCTTGATTAGTGATATTAAAGTGTACTTAATTTGGGTTATAAATATACTTTATTTGTGCTTTAAGTATATTTATCTTGTTATAAATATTTTTTCTGTTATAAGTGTATTTTATTTGTTATAAGTGTACTTTATTTGTGTTAGAAGCATACTTTATTTGTATTGTAAGTATACTTTATTATAAGTGTACTTTATTTGTGCTTTCAGTGTATTTTATTTGTTCTAAATATACTGTTATAAGTGTACTTTATTTATGGTTTCAGTATATTTAATTTGTTCTAAATATACTGTTTTATAAGTGGAATTTATTTGTGTTATAAGTATACTTTATTTGTGTTACATTATACTTGAGTAAAACGTATATGCTCAGTAATATCTTTGGCTTATTCCTAATACTAGTAATTGCAAACTGTTATTACTTAACTATAAACATTAAATTGCATTAGACAAGAATTTCTTGGGGAACATTTTTACTCAATGCTGAATGCACCTGTTTTTAAGGCTATACAAAAAATAACATATCTTCAATAACAAAGACACATGGTATGAACAACTCAAACTGTGTTTATTGAAATCTCACATGTTTTTAAGATAAGATTAATTAAGATAGAAAACAAATGGGAAATACACCTGCAATGAGAACAAAAGGTGTATGCATGGGTATGACATTTATAGATGGATATATCAAAATACTGGCTGAAACGATAACTACCCATCTCCAGAAGTACTTACCATTGCTGCACAATTCATAATGTTACATATATCAGTAATAAAGTCACACCAATACTGTTTATTATACATAGGGCCACCAGTAAATGTGGCCATGCAATCCTTCCGGCTGCTATAAAATTAAAATTTTTAGTAATAATTTTAGCAACAATTTTCCAGACAAAAAATGTACTGAAAATTAAAACTTTAAAATTACAAACATGTTATGGCATGCACTTTGTCAACATCCTGCTGTCTTTTTTGGGGCCCCCTTTCCCAGATTTCCCTGTCAGGGTGGACTCTGCGAGAAGTTCCTTGGCGAAGACAAGAACAGCCAGCTCCTAGGCAAATATGGCCATTCTGGTTCTGTTCGGCCGCTGGAAGGCCCTCTTTGGAACGGTTACCGCACTTCCAGCCAAGGCGTGCTGTATAGAGATAGGGAGGGAGAGAGAAATAGAGTCAACTGACAAATTTATACATAGTTGGGACATCTACCTCTGAGGAATAAATATTATTCCAATGTGAAAATAATGTGCTTACATCAAGCTTTGTTTTGAAAAACTGCTAGTAGTCTATAGACTACTAGCAGCAGGAGTCAGATTTCTTTCTAAAGTAGTCTATATTAGTCTATAGACTACTAGCAGTTTTTCAAAACAAAGCTTGATGTAAGCACATTATTTGTGGAAAGTTTTACTGGTTTTGCCCATACCTAACCTCCACACCATAGGTCATACCACTCCATAGTGGAACATATATCACTGTAAAAAAATTCCAGACTTTCACAATATTTAACTGTGTTTTTTACAGTAAAATACTGTTTTGATTGTTTTACTGTAATATCACTGTAATGTGGACTCGCTCACTGACTATTAACTATCTGCAGTGATATGACCGCAAATTACTGTAAAAATAGGGTTTTCAGCTGAGAACGAAGGCGCCATCTTCAGGCTACTTTATGTAACTGGCTACTTTACGTGTAAGTAACTGCTCTCTCTTTAAAAAAAAGTATTGTAATCGTTTAACCTATTTGAAATTATTTTATAACGTGGTTCAGCGAAAAGTCAATACTTTAAGTCTGATATGCTCTCTTTGTTCCATCTCACAACAGCTCTCAGTTCGTGAGCGCTGACGACGCAGGAAGGTATTCTCGGCATTGACAATATCGGATGGAATTAAGGTATGGCTACGAGGTAAATAGAATGTGCCTATTATTAAAACAAATATGGCTTTCTAAGCAGTTATGGAATATCAAGGTAGGCTATGTGGTGTTAGAAAGCTGCATGGCTAGCTAGCAAGTTAGCGTTTCATAGTGGTTGAAAATCCCTGACAGGCATGAAAGCAGCTGAAAAATATAAAACTTTGTATTGTTTTTTAAAGAAAGGTGCTTTACAAGCAGTTTGTACGAATTATGTTTTTGTGACCAAGTGTTCTAGGACAGCTTGCAAATTGTTTTTTGAATGAATCTTTGTTTTGTGCAATTGAAGTCTTTGGAAAGAGGTGAATAAATCTTGAATAAGTTTTGTTGGTGAACAAAATCAAAATATTGGGTGACTCGTAACTCGTCACTATTTCAGATATCGGAATGAGCGGGATGTCTGAATGTAGCTTGTCTGCATGTCATCCATTTTGCATTATCCCTGTGAACTGACTACGCAGCACACGAGAAAAATTGCTGAGATATTGTTTAAAGTTTGTTGGCTAACTTCACTTCAGTTGATTCAGGTAAAATCGAGTATTTCTGTCGTACATTTGTTATTTGCGTTTAAAAAATATACTAAAAAAATATTCTTCCCGCCGACTTTCGTATCTGGAAGAAGAAAAAAAACTCATCATCCATTTTGATTAATTCCTGTGAACTTCAATTCAAAGACGACGCACGCCACGAAAAGATAATTTCTGAGAGATCAACTGTAACGTTAACTTGCACTTCATAGGTAAAAGACTATTATTCCGTCTGTACTTTTATTATTTGAGTTTTATAAATGTATTCTCCCCGTCGATCTTCGTATAGCTAACGTTATAACTTTTTTTTGGGATCAGGGTAATCCATTTTTAATTCCTGTGAATTTCACTAGTTCACACTTACATATAATTTATAGAGTAAATTTAATTGCGTATGTGGCGTGCTGTCCGGGGGGAGGGCTTCGAGCTCGGACTTTGGCCCGAACCCAGAGTACCCCCCGTATGTAAGTGGTTTAGAACTTAAAAAGGAAAAAAAGAGCAAAATGTGGAGAAGGGGTGGTGGAGGGATGCTGGAAAAACTGTCAACAAAATGGAGGTAAGACGGCTTCGTATTTATACCTCTTTTGTTGATTGGCTGAGTACTCTCCACCTGTGTCAATTATCTGACATGTTCCTCCTGAACCTCGTTTAGTAAAACAGCATTTCACTAGTTCACACTTACATATAATTTATAGAGTAAATTTAATTGCGTATGTGGCGTGCTGTCCGGGGGGAGGGCTTCGAGCTCGGACTTTGGCCCGAACCCAGAGTACCCCCCAAAAGCTAGAAAGCATAGGACAGCCGCCTGCTAAATACCCCCCAAGAAGTGCCGAGCTTGGCGGCTGGCATGAGAGAGGGGCCTGGTTATTTGATTCGGAGGGCCCGTTAGCGGCTTGTGTCGCTTTTGGGCGGCACTTGTTGGTTCACAAATCACATGGTTCTTGACGGAGCAGGGTGTGGTCTTGTACATGGGAGACCACCTGGAAGAAAAATGGGAAAAAGAAATGAGATCTTGATTTAGAGATTTTTTGGCACTTATCCTTCCCTTGCTGCATGGAAACTTTCCATTTTCTTGCTGCAATGAATCGGTCCACTTCCTTACTAAGTGGAAACTTTCAACTCGTGCAAACTATCAATCTGGAGGGTTTTATCCACTTCCTTGCTGTGTGAAAAACTGTCCACTCCTCGCTGGGTCAAATGTATCCGCTTTCTTGTTGTGGAAAAACTATCCGTTTCCTTGTGTTTATAAAACTTCTATTTCTCGCTGTGTGGAAAACAATTCACTTTCTTGCTGCATGTAATCTTACATTTTTCGCTGCATTGACTCTTCAAAATAAGATTAAAAAAAAGTAATCATATTCACTATCTCGCTGTGGAATCTTCTACTTCTCACTTAGTTGGACTTATTCGCTTGAGGAGACTGTTCACCATCTTACTGCGTGGACGACTGTCCTGTATATTACCGCGGTGGACGCCGGTCCACTATCCTACTGCGGAGGACGACTGTCCACTATCCTACTGCGGAGGACGACTGTCCACTATCCTACTGCGGAGGACGACTGTCCACTATCCCATTGGCGGAGGACGACTGTCCACTATCCTACCGCGGAGGACGACTGTCCACTATCCTACTGCGGAGGACGACTGTCCACTATCCTACTGCGTGGACGACTGTCCACTATCCTACTGCGGAGGACGACTGTCCACTATCCTACTGCGGAGGACGACTGTCCACTATCCTACTGCGGAGGACGACTGTCCACTATCCTACTGCGGAGGACTGTCCACTATCTTACCGCGTGACGACTGTCCAATATCTTACTGCGTGGACGACTGTCCAGTATTTTACTGCGTGGACGACTGTCCAGTATCTTACTCCGCGGGACGACTGTCCACCATCTTACCGCATGGACAATCCACCATCTTACTGCGTGGGCAACTATGCATCATCTTACCGCGGGCGACTATCCACCATCTTACCGCGTGACGACTATCCACCATATTACCGCGTGGGCGACTATCCACCATCTTACAGCATGGGCAACTTCTTACTGCGTGTCCAGTATCTTATTGCGTGGACAGCTATCCACTATCTTACTCTATTTGCTTTTCTTGTTGCGTGGATTTTGCCGCTGACTCAATGTAAAATCTTTCCGCTGACTCACTGCTCGGAAACTTTTCACTGGCCCACTGTGTGGAAACTTTCCAATGACCCACTGTGTGAAAACGTTCCATTGAATCACCGTGTGGAAACTTCCTGCTGACTCCCCGCGTGGAAACTTTACGCTTGAATCACTGTGGAAACTTCCTGCTGACTCCCGCGTGGAAACTTTCCGCTGACTCGCTGCGTGAAACTTTCCACTGAATCACCGCGTGGAAACTTTCCGCTGGCTCACCGCGTGGAAACTTTCCGCTGGCTCACCGCGCGTGAAACTTTCCACTGAATCACCGTGTGGAAACTTTCCGTTTACTCACTGAATGGAAACTCCGTTGACTCACTGTGTGGAAACTTTCCGTTGACTCACTGTGTGGAAACTTTCCGTTGGCTCACTGCGTGGAAACTTTCCACTGAATCACTGTGTGGAAACTTTCAGTTGGCTCACTGCGTCGAAACTTTCCACTGAATCACTGTGTGGAAACTTTCCGTTTACTCACTGCCTGGAAACTCTGTTGACTCACTGTGTGAAAACTTTCCGTTTACTCACTGCGTGGAAACTTTCCACTGAATCACTGTGTGGAAACTTTCCACTGAATCACTGTGTGGAAACTCCGTTGACTCACTGTGTGGAAACTTTCCGTTTACTTACTGCGTGGAAACTTTCCACTGAATCACTGTGTGGAAACTTTCCGTTGACTCACTGCGTGGCAACTTTCCACTGAATCACTGTGTGGAAACTTTCCGTTGACTCACTGCGTGGAAACTTTCCACTGAATCACTGTGTGAAACTTTCCGCTGGCTCACCGTGCGTGAAACTTTCCACTGAATCACTGTGTGGAAACTTTCCGTTTACTCACTGCCTGGAAACTCTGTTGACTCACTGTGTGAAAACTTTCCGTTTACTCACTGCGTGGAAACTTTCCACTGAATCACTGTGTGGAAACTTTCCACTGAATCACTGTGTGGAAACCCGCTGACTCACCGTGTGGAAACTTTCCGCTTATTTACCGCGCGGGAAACTTTCCACTGAATCACTGTGTGGAAACTTTCCGCTGACTCACCGCGTGGGCAACTTTCCGCTGGCTCACCGCGTGAACCTTTCCGCTGGCTCACCGCGTGGAACCTTTCGGTTGGCTCACTGCATGGAACCTTTCAATTTCTCCTGGAAATACTAAGAACAGAAAGGAAAAGCATGAGATTACATGTTGGCTGGACAGAAACAAATCCTCGGTGGACACCCAGGGATTTTGAAAAGTATCTGAGGACCATCTCCCAAGAGCTTGGATCTGCTGTTGGGAGAGGCCTTTTTGAGCTGCTGAGCTTGCGGCCTGACTGTTGGAGAACAGATTTGGGATGTTTCTGGAACCAAAAGCGTATCACGGGTTTGTTGGATTCATCCGTGAACAGGGGCAATTTTGTTTGAGAACTTCTCCATTGAAGATATGTCAGAACTGACTGGTATGGTTGGATCAGTGATGAGAGTTTAAAAATATAGATAAAATTACCCTTTTTAATTTGGTCAGTCTCACTTTGCTTGATCAGATAAGAGAATGTTTCCCCATCTATTAATGATAAGTCGGAGATGGTGGGGTGGATTTTGGGGTCGAATTTTGATGTGATACCCAGTTCCGAACATCTAAGGGAACCAAAGAAGGCTAAGACAAACATGGTGTCGAGTGGTACTGAGAGGCTGGTACCCTGTGCAAGGATGTGTGTAGTAAGGATGTCTAGCATTGGGACGGATTGGCTGGGATCTTTAGATCCCTTAATCTGGAGGGAGGTCTGAGAATTATTTATCTAGAAAGAGGGAGTTTACGGAAAACTGAATGCCGCTCAGGTAACCTTTGATGAACCCTACTTGGAGGCTCTTGATGTTGTTAAGATAAGAAATGAACGAGGTAATTGAAAGGAGAGAAAAATGGACACGTAGGATTGGAGGGTCCTGAGAGAAACTGCTTGGACAATGGTATCGAACGATGCTTCAAGGAGGGGGTTTTAACAGGAGGGTTACGGGAAAATTAGTTGCGAATAGCAAGGTACTGGAGTTGGGAATTGGTCAGCCAACTTCCTGAATTTCAGCGAGGATCTGTGCGCGGATGTTTTGGGACACTGGTTCACTGGCACTGGCGGTTCCATGGCCAGGGTCGTTGGATGGCACGGCCATCTGTATTGCAGATGGAGGTGGGAGGGTTATAAACCGGGGCTGCGGATGTCGGCGGCGGCCTCACACTTGGGTTTTCCTCTGTGGTTTGGAAAGAAAAGTTACCTGGATGATGGAAGAAAATGTGGGCTTTTACTTAGGTGGACTTAAGCAGAGAAAGGCTCGTGCTTATTTGTGCCACTGGAGCTGCAGGCCACTGGACGTAGGTGGGGTTATAACCTGTTGGATAAAACTGTTGAAATGATTGGCCTGTGAAGCTAGCAGATGCAGCCTCATGCTAGCGTCTGACCTGCAGTATGTGTACTGGTTCTACTGTGTGACTCACACGGCACTTTTTAGCTGAAAAATAAATAAATAAAAACATGTATGGTACGTAGAAATGCCCTCCCCCATTGGATAGCGTGTGCTTGGCTATGATTGCCAGGTAATCATTTAGTTTGTGCCACCTGTGGGGGAAAGTGGAGCAGATAATTCCAGTAAAATGAGAAAGGCAATTGAACCCAGGATAAATGTATGTTTGTGGTTTTAAGGGTAACATAGAAATCTCCAGTCTAATTGGTGGTCTGTCTGCCAAGTGGGAGCATGGAGAGAAAAGAAGGTCACGTAGGATTGGAGATTTCTGGGAGGAAACATTGCTGCTTAGGCAGTGGAGAAATTAGCCAGAGAAACTGGGCTCCTGTGGGAGCAGAGGGAACAGCACTGCTGTGGTAGTGGAGGAATTGACCAGAGAAACTGAGCTCCTGCGGGAGCGGAGGGAACAGCACTGCTGTGGTAGTGGAGGAATTGACCAGAGAAACTGACCTCCTGTTGGAGCAGAGGGCACAGCACTTCTGTGGTAGTGGAGGAATTGACCAGAGAAACTGAGCTCCTGCGGGAGCGGAGGGAACAGCACTGCTGTGGTAGTGGAGGAATTGACCAGAGAAACTGGGCTCCTGTGGGAGCAGAGGGAACGGCACTGCTGTGGCAGTGGAGATATTAATCAGAGAAACTGACCTCCTGTTGGAGCAGAGGGCACAGCACTGCTGTGGTAGTGGAGGAATTGACCAGAGAAACTGAGTTTCATGGAGCAGAGGGAACAGCACTGCTGTAATAGTGGAAAAAATTAGCCAGAGAAACTGAGCTCCTGTGGGAGCAGAGGGAACAGCACTGCTGTAATAGTGGAGAAAATTATACAGAGAACCTAAGTTCCTGTGGGAGCAGAAGGAACAGCACCGCTGGGGCAATAAAGAAAATTAGCCGGAGAAACTGAGCACCTGCGGGAGAGAAAGGGGAAAGTTAGATGGACAAATGGAGAAACATATTTGTGTAACCAAATGGGACTCTTGTTTTGAAATGTCCATGCCTTATTATTGCAGGAGGCTCATTCAAAATCATATGGGATATAATATACAAACTTAAATTATACAACATGTAACAATATAAACCACGGTGAAGAAAATGCTTTGCATGAGTGTGCCTTATTCATTGGTTCAAATGCTCTGAACTGAAGCATTCTGAAGCACTGATTTTGCAAGCCAGTATAATGCAAAACTGCACCAAATTCAGATTTTGAAATGTGAGATCTCACATTATTCAATGAAATCAGCCTTTGAATCTGCAGTGTTGTGAATTATGGTTTTTCATCCCCAAAATATAAGATGGCATACAATAATCATTGATACAATTGTTATACAATAGCCTACTGTAGGTATTGATGTTACATTTAAGAAAAACAGGAGCTCCCAAATACATTGTACAGTTTGCACATATCTATTTATTGTCGCATGCGAGTATGGTCGCTGTGACCAAGCTTATGTGAGCATCAAGTTGAGAAATATTGAATCCAATGCAGTGATTTTCAGCTGATCCCAATGGCTGATTGTTTGGCATAACGTGTGCTGTTGCACTGCATCATTTTAGTGATTTAGCCTCACGATACAGTCACTCGCAACGTATATTTATTGTTTATCACGGCAACCCCGTTCACGTCCTTGGTAAACACTTCTTGTGTGACAAAGTATCTGTCTGGATATCTGTAACATTTGTACACAGAGACAAAAAGACATCAAGAAAAGCTTGATGTGTGCAATATACGTTATCTTAAAACAGGGACTGTTGTAGTTCTCCCTGTTGCAAGTCTGTGCGATGTGCACTCTTCACGCTGTCTGAGCACTGCTCTCGCAGCTGACGCTATCGTCATGGCTCCAATGCACCACGTTACAAAGCATCACTTATTGAAGTTTGTGAATCGATTAGAATTGTTAGAAGACAGACTCACGATTGTGGATCGCCAAACACAATTACATCTCAGAAAAATAATATTTTACCCCGAATGCTGATGGAGCGGCCGGTTTTAGGTAGCTTATAAAGATTTTAGCATTGTAGAAATTCGTTGAGCACGTGTAGATCCGTGTACACAGCGTGAATAGGAGGCGGGTGGAGCAAACTGCCAGAAATGCCATCTGTGCTGGAAAAACTGTCAACAAAATGGAGGTAAGACGGCCAGATTTATACCTCTTTTGTTGATTGGCTGAGTACTCTCCACCTGTGTCAATTATCTGACATGTTCCTCCTGAACCTCGTTTAGTAAAACAGCATTTCAATTCAAAGACAACGCACGCCACGAATAGATAATTTCTGAGATATTATTCACCATTTTCTGAAATGTCACTTCAAATGTAGGCTACTTTTACATTTACTATATCCTTTTCTTTGGTATCTTTATATTATTTTATTCTGCTTAACTCACCCTTTCAGTTTGCTATTGTAATAAAGGTTTGTTGATCTATGGTATGTGGGAAGGAAGAAGTCGGGGTCGGCGTGACTGGGACTGACACACTTTATTTTCTTTCAAAACAAATAGCGCTCGAGGGCGCATCAACAGCACAAACTCAATACTCAGATTCTAGACACAGTCTCTCAGGTTCTCTTTCGGTTCTCTCCTTCTCAGTCTCGTGATTCTCTTTCTCTCTCAGTGGCGTTTGGTGCAGTCCCAGTCCCGTTGCTCTCTCTCCCGCTCTCTCTGCCGTCTCTGCTTAAATGCCGTCTCTCCCCGCCAATTACTGCAATCAGACACAGGTGTTACTCGTCTGCACTTGACCTACTTACTCACCGCCCGGCTCTTCAGCTTCTCTCCCGCTACAGACCTCGCAGAACCACACCCCCTCCGCCACAGCTATGCTTCATGAAATATACATTTATAAAGTCTTAAGAGAGAGTTGAATAAATATTGAAGACATTTTTGGTAAACAAAATCAAAATATTGGGTGAACCATAACTCTCGTCACAGTGTACTTTGCACCCCCTTGTATCTATAACATTTTTTCTGTAAAAAATTAATTTACAGCCATCTGCCACAGCCGCTGACATCCAAAGGATGACCAAAGGATTGCCGAGCACACTTCGCCTGATTGTCCAAGGTAATTCCTAACGTAAGGCCCTATAAAATCAGTTAAATTTTTCTGTTTTAATTTTCATAGATTCCACTTGAATGTTTAATTTAAATTGTAATCATAATTGCAGCCTTTACCAAATCGTGTGCAGTTTTAATGTGCAGCCCTAATTTTTATACCTGTATTCCATGATTCTCTTCGCATTTTCTGCATCACTGAAATCATAGGGCCCTACCAACGTCATTTAGAATACTACTGGTCAAACCTAGCTGTGTCCAGTACCTTAAAGGAACACTCCACCGTTTTTAGAAATAGGGCTTATTCAACTTCTTTCCTACATTTAGATATGTGGGCAAAGGCATTTTTGTCTCAGTGCATGCATTGTTTTAGTTTGGCAGGGTCGCCGTTAGCTTAGCTTAGCATAATGAATGGAATCCTATGTTGTCAGCTAGCATGTCCCGAGCAAAAGTGATTAAAAAAAATAAACCACCTAATTACTTCTTGTGACCTGCGTATTCACAACGAATACAAATAGCGATGCAGATTAAGACTAGGCGATTGCCTAGGCAGATATTAATTTGGGACTATATTATGGGGAAGCACAGGCGAAGCACCGCTACTCGGGCGCAGAGATATCACACAACACATTGCGATCGCTCAACAGCCAGAGGATGAGAGCTGTGATATCTCTGCGACCAAGTAGCAGTGCTTCACCTGTGCTTCCCCATAGTATAGTCCAAAGTGAATATCTGCCTAGGAAATCGCCTAGTCTTAAGGAAAGAGGTTGAATAAGCCCTATTTCTAAAAATGGTGGAGTGTTCCTTTAATACAGAGGTCTTCAACCCTGCCTCTGAGGTCCGGCAAAGGTTATTTCCAACCTGCTTCAGCACCATGATGATTACATGATGCTATTATGTGACTCTTGAAGGAGCGTGCATCACAGAGACACATAACTATTGTTTTGTTTTTACCAACAAAAAAAAAAGATAATTGTTTTTCATTTTTGAGTTAACTATTCCTTTAAGTACTGCACATTATTGCGAACTGCTCTGAAACAGCGAGTCATGAATGAACTCAAACCTTGAGAATGTGCAACATTTTTCACTTTCAAACGCGCATCGCATTTCTTTAAATAAACTCACTTTTTTAAGTTTAAAGGATTAGTTCACTTTAAAATGAAAATGTCCTGATAATTTACTCACCCTTACATCTACTTCAAGATGTTCATGTATTTCTTTCTTCAGTCGAAAATAAATAAAACATTTTGAGGAAAACAAGATTTTTCTCCACACAATGGACCTCAATGGGAACCAACGGTTAAAGGTCCAAATCAATGCAGCTTCAAAGGAAGGGCTTCAGAGGCTCTGCACGATCCCAGACAAGGAATAGGGTCTTATCTAGCCAAAACATCGGCCATTTTCTAAAAAAAAACCTTTTTAACCTAAATTGCTCATCTTGCGCTGCTCTGCGACATACCACGGATTACGTAATTATGTCGGAAAAGGCCGCATCAGACGTAGGCAGATGTACTTGCCCCCGTGTTAACGAAGACTAATACAAGCATCCTTTAGCATAAAAAAGGTAAAACAACGATGTCGGATTATTTTGAAGTTGGAGATTTTTGTACAGGGTGTTTGTATTAGTCTTTGCATGTTTTCTTGGCGGTACTTCTTCCTACGTCTAGCGTGACCTTTCCGACTTGATTATGCAATCCCTGGCGTGTAGTGGAGCAGTGCACACAGAGCAATTTAGATTAAAAAGTATATAAATGTTTTTTATTTTAATTTTATAAAACGGTTTGTCTGGATCAGACTCTATTCCTCTGGGATCGTGCAGAGCCTCTGAAGCCCTTTCTTTGAAACTGCATTGATTTGGACCTTTAACCATTGGTTCCCATTAAAGTCCATTATGTGGAGAAAAATCCTGGAATGTTTTCCTCAAACTAAAATAGGAAAACTCTCAGACTTTGAAATGTAACTTTTTTTTCTTGTTGTTTTAGGTGCTTCCTGGGCATCAACCCTGATACAAGATCTAAATCCAAAAAGAAGCAGGGAGGCATCAATCAGCAAGTTTGTTCTCTGCTGCGAATTGGTCCTGTCCTGCTCTGTTTTCGATTCGTTTTTTTTTTTAGTTCGTTTTTTTCATTGTTGGCTCTCTCCATTTTCACCTGCCATATCGCCACTGAATATGTTGGACTGATATCTCATTGGCAACTCCTGCCCGCTCTCACACTTAAAGAGTAGGTTCACCCAAAAATGTAAATTCTGTCATTAATTACTTACCCTAATGTCGTTTGACACCCGTAAGACCTCCATTCATCTTCGGAACACAAATCAAGATATTTTTGTTGAGATACGATGGCTCAGAAAGGCCTCCATTGACACCAATGACATTTCCTCTCTCAAGATCCATAAAAGGCACTAAAGACTTCGTTACAAAGTCCATCTCACTACAGTGGTTCTACAATAACTTTATGAAGCGACAAGAATAGTTTAATAATAAATAAATAATGACTTGTATAGTGATGGGCCGATTTCAAAACAAAGTTTCGAATGGTTATCATTCGGAAATCACGTGACATTGGCAATCCATCAATACGCTGATTCATAACAATTCAAAGCTTTGTTTTGAAATCGGTCATCACTATAAGTCATTATTTAGTTGTTGTTTTCTTTGCGCACAAAAACTATTCTCGTCACTTCATACAATTATTGTAGAAGCACTGTAGTGAGATGGACTTAGTAACGACGTCTTTAGTGCCTTTTATGGGTCTTGAGAGAGAAGAAATGTCATTGGTGTCAACGGAGGCCTTTCTGAGCCATCGGATTTCAACAAAAATATCTTGATTTGTGCTCCAAAGATGAACAAAGGTCTCACAGGTGTCAAACGACATGAGGGTAAGTAATTAATGACAGAATTTTCATTTTTGGGTGAACTAACCCTTCAATCTGTCTCATTCTTCTGGGTTTGCCAGAATGTATCAATAATTTTCCCAAGCTTGGAACATTTTAATTTTTGTTAGACTTTGACATGTAGTCCTAACATAATGCAACATGTTTGTTTGATATTGTTGTATCAATTGTAAAAATAAATAAATTGTGTAAAGTATTTTCATCTCTTTTTTTTTACTACTAGCCTGTCATCATATTGCATTACTGTATTTAATTGTAAGTTTACAGTTATTTACTGGCAACTAGCTACATTCATTTTACAGCTGAAAAATAAATTACTGTACAATTTACAGCTGATAGCTGTATTTATACAGTTATGCACTGTGAAATTACAGTAATGATGTGATATCATTAACAGTGGAATCACTGTATACAACTGTCATTTTAATGTAATTTACATTAAACATTTTACTGTAAATTACTGTGAAAGTAATGCAATTAGTAGCCAGTAATTTACTGTAAAATCACAGCAGAATTTTTTACAGTGTATATATGTTCCACTATGTAGTGGTATGACCTATGGTATGGAGGTTAGGTATGGGCAATATACCAGTAAAACTTTCTGACATACGGTTAAAAATGTTGGACTATAGTCTCTGTTGCGGTTATGCTCGTGCGTTAGTGCTGAATTGTCATTACAGTTTGTCATGCATTTTTAAACCCTGCCAGTTTAAACTTTCAAATAAATTATAAGCCATTCAAGTGCAATTCAATCTGAATGGCTGAAGGGACTCCGGTACTTCTCCGGGAATTCTGTACTTGCTCGCTGTTCTGACAGATAGATCAATATAAAGGGGTACTTCAGCGCTGTATTTAAATTGTGTCCTTTATGAAGTAGAAATGTGAAATTATTTTTGAATTCGGTGCCTTCTAGACTGAGAAAAGACAGAAAATTTTTTTTTGTCTCATGTGGATGAAAGACTTGCTTAGCTGCCGAATGAGGCCACTCCCAAAGCCACGGCTACTGGTTATCACTTGCCCACCGTGGCACCGCCCCCATCGTTGTTTTGATTTTCATAGTAATACAATAATTTTGTTCAGTTAGAGAATAAACGCTACAATTAAAACCTGAACGTGTCTTTTCAATAATGTGTGAGGGAGCCGAACGAAAGGCACGGAACAAACGCAACAGGAGTCAGATTTCATTCATCACGAGAGCTGATGTAAGCGCAGCAGTCATTCTCAACGCCTGTCCAGTCTGGCGTATTTTCCGATCGCATATGGAAGTATAACTGTCATAGGAGTTCATTGAAAAGTTGAAACACTCACTTTGCTCCGCGCCGTTCCGCTCCGTTATGGATGACCGAGCCGAGCTCATTCTAAACACCCATGAATTAACTATGGCTGTTAAGTGATGGATATATTAGCTCTTAGTGGTAACTTACCATTTCAATTTCATTGACCAAAGTATTTGAACCAGATGCTGATGAGGGGGTCCCGCCAGGTGAGGGAATCAGTGATCGGACACACCGGACACACTCCTTCACTAACTTAATCATTTCTGGAAGCTCTTCATGAAAATAAGGGGGGAAAGGTAAGTTAGTGTTGTTTGACTAGTAAGAACTCTGCATCTGTGGCTTGGCAGATGGATAAAATGTAAACGCTGGCCAGTATGAAAGGGATAATGGTACTAAGGTTCAAGGACTAGATACACAATTGAAAATGAATTAATTACCCACCTTCATGTCATTCCAAATTCATGAGACTTTTGTTCATCTTCAGAACACAAATTAAAGGTGTCATGAACTGGCTTTCTTAATTTTTTTTTATACTGTTGTCTGAGGTAAACTTATGACGTTCGCATGTTTTTTACATTCAGAAACAACATAATGAACAATATGTTATTTTCTGTCTTGGTTTTGAGGCTCTCTGAAGAAACGCTCGGTTTCTATGGGAGTGCCGCACTGAAGACTTGGAAGTAAACGCCCACGGCTAGGATTGGCTAAGATTTGCATATTTAATGAGCCTCAGCTCCCTCAGTACATTTGGGAATTGTTTTGAAAGCGTCTGGGGAAATCGCTCACAGGACTCGCAAAATATCTTTATCAAACAAACACAAAAATTCATCTCTCATCCACTCGCCATTGACTGGAATGTTGTTGCCCGATCAGTGAATATAACCGCAAACCGTACACACACACATGCGCACACAAGAAAGGAATTTTAATTCACTATATAGCCCGTCGGCAGGCTGAAAAACACACAGTCCCGGGGATGTTGGGATTTTAAAAGAGTCAAGTCCGAGCCCTGGCCCATAACGTTACAAGTCAGAGTCTGATCACGAATGAACCAATGACACCTCAAATAAAGGACCCTCTGACAGCCTGCTAAGGTATGTAATCAATGTAAAAATAACAATGCAATACTAACACATATAAAAAACATTTTTTACTCACATTCATGTGTTGCACCATTCCTGTCGGATCCAATATAGAAGGCACAGCATTGTGTTTTAATCTCAGTATGCCTGCAAATCCAGTCACAACCTGTATCTTGTTTACAATCGATTTCACGGTGAAATGAAGCAAACAAACGCACAATGTCTTACACACGTGAGCTGGAACCGACATGTTTATTGCTTGGTAGCGCAACCTGTTTAGCTCCACGAGTCGGTGGGCGGGCTTGAGGCGCTGCTTCTGCATTCTATGACGTCAGTAGTCGACATATTCTGAGATCTCTCGTTTTCTGGGCCCGGTGTCAATAAAAGCTTTTCTTTGACTAACAAGGACGTTTTCAGCTCTGAAACTTACAGGATATTCTTATATCACAATTAACTTTTATATATCAAAGGCTCAAAGGGAAAGTTGATTTCTCAATTCATCACCCCTTTAAGAAATGTTTTATTGAAATCCAGAGACTGCCTTTGCAACGACCACTTTGACGCAATTTATCCATATGAATTAAGCGGTATAATCCATATTTTCTGAAGACACAATTATTTTTTATAAACAGATTTTATTTGAGGCTTTTAATCGCATGTTAACATTGATCAGCGAACATAAGCAGAAGCTCAATCGAACCTGAATGATGGTAAGAAGAAACCTCTTCCATAAGCTTGAACATACCACGTAACAGAGAATGAACCTTGTTGGTTACGCAGAAGTTTGTTCTTGTGCGTCATTCAAGTTCGCTTGACCTTCTGCTTATGTTCGCTGATCAATGTTAACATGTGAGTAAAAGCCTCAATAAATCATCATATAAAGTGATTGAGTGTCTTTAGAAAATTTGAACTTAACTGCTCGATTCATATGGATTAGTTTTACAATCTTTTATGACCTTTTTAAAGTATTAAAGTGGTCGTTGCGAAGTCAGTCAATGCAGGAACAGACATCTCTCAGATTTCATCAAAAATATCTTCATTTGTGTTCTGAAGATGAACAAAAGTCTTGCAGATTTAGAACAACTTAAGGGTGATTAATTAATAACAGAATTTTCATTTTGAGGTGAATTAACCCTTTCATTACAGGCAAACAATGCTCATTGTGGGACTTTGTACTGTAATGTCCCCCCTCTAATTCCAATCTTAATACCTACCACAAATTTTCTGTGAAGTGTTGGTATCATTTACCTGCAAACAAACAATGAAACACAGGCAGACTGAACCTTGATAACAGTCATGTATGTTACAATAGATTAGGTATGCGCAGAATCCAGGATTCGGGTTTGGATTCGGCTGAATACTGGGCTTTTTTGACGGGGTACGGTTTCGCCCGAAACTCAGAATTTTTTTCCACCAAACCCAAGGTTTGAACTATGCACGCTCCGCTGGTCAAACGTAATGACGCTGCCGTTGATTAGGCTATGGGAAGGTGTTTACTAGGTGGACCGTTTGAATCCAGTATAGGCTGTGAGAAAGTGAAAATGGAACTCGTGAACAGAAAATGTGGTAGTACTTTAAGTCAAAAGAAGGCGATTCAAGTCGAGCTATATGTTAAATTTGCAATGCCGATTTGTCTCGTGTTGGCAAGGAGCCTAAACAATAGCCGCTGTTAAAACATTTGCGAATGAAACATCCGAAAATCTACATCCGAGAATCTACAGACAGCAGCCAAAATGCAGCAACTTCAGGTACGGCAAAGGAAGGACAGTTATACTGGCATAATGTTGCTTTTTCTTAGTTAAAATTAAATTAAATTAAAAATACACTGGGGACTTCCGGTTCAGCGTTTACTATGTAAAGTCGCAAGGTCGGGAGCTCTGCAAACTAACTGTTATAATTGCTTCATATACTAGTTACAACACAAATTTACTCACTCTTACCGTATGTCAATGTGCTTTGGGGGACATTTTGGCACTTTGCATTAAAATGTCGAAGGCTCCGCGACAGAAAAAGACAGATTCTGCGAGCTCGAGCGGATCTGCAGAGCTAGCCAGAGATGAAACTAGCGCCACCGACGGTGCTGCTATTATGGATGCGATTAAATCGCTAGAAAGCGGAGTTCACCACAAGTTTGATGCGCATGCAGCTGAGTTTCGCAAAGAAATTTCATCTCTGCGAGAAGAGGTGCATAACTCACTAGTGACGCTAACGTCAGAGATGAAAGCACACGAGGAGAGGCTAACTAGCCTTGAAAATGCAACATCGGAATGGACGACTAGTCTACAGGTGCTTGAACCCACCGTAGCCTCCTTACGGAGCGAAATTACAGCACTTCAAGCCAAGTGCACAGATTTAGAATGCCGTTCCCGTCGAAGTAATCTACGTCTTGTGGGAATTCCCGAGGGTATGGAGGGCCCGCAGCCCACAAAATTCATCGCAGAGGCACTGCAAGAAATATGTTGCCTCCCTGAGCCCCCGCTACTTGCCCGAGCCCATCGTACGCTGGCAGCGCGACCGGCTGAGGGTCAGCGGCCGCGGGCTTTCGTCATATGTTTTCACCGATTTGATGTCAAGGAGGACATTCTACGGAAGGCCATCCAAGCCAAACAGCTCAAATTCAAAGACAAGACTGTCCACATTTTCCCGGATTTCCCTCCTGAGATCGCAAAAAAGAGAGCAGCATATTATGACGTGAAGCGAGTGCTGAGGTCCCGAACAGATGTGAAATACGGGCTGAGAGGTCTAACCGGCTTTCGGATCACCCACGACGGCATTGAACACAAATTTGATTCACCAGCCGAAGCGATGGACTATGTGAAACGGAGCATAATGATGACCCCTTAAGAAAAGAGGACACCCATTGTCTGTCAAGCTACAGCTGTTCTGTAGTGTTGAGCTGAAGTGAAACCTCTTCGTCGCGATCTCTTCTGGTGTAACGTATTAGTGATGTAAATGAGTGAGTTTGTATATACAAACAATACGTAAAAGTAAGTATGTAACAACAATATGTAATATTTTAATTTTATATTTTGGTTGTAACACGACCTAGTACATTGTTTGCAGAGTCACGTTCGAGTTCCGTTTAAAGTGACTCGCACGTACTGTTGGGTGTTAACCCAGGGAGGCGTACACTCCGTTAATGGCAGTGTTAGCTCGGTTCAGAAGTGGGATGTGGGTGGGGAAACGGGGTGGGGGGAGGGGAGGTTTGCGTTGCTGTTTCAAAGCTGAACTCATTCCTAAACTCATTCACTCCTCACAGTGTTCATTGTAGGATGCTTTTCTCTTGTGGAATTGTTTCTATGCGCGTTTTTGGTTTTGTTTGGATGTCATCTTTCGTTTTTTTTTGTTTGTTTTTGTATTTTGTTTGTTTTTCTGTTTTGCTCCCTTTTCCTACATATTATATCTCATTCATTAAATACACTCACATGGCAAATACTCTGAGATTTGTTAGCTGGAATTGCAAGGCTGTCAATAATCCTGTTAAACGCAACCGAGTCTTAAATCACCTGAAGAGCCTAAGGGCAGACTTTGTTTTTTTGCAAGAAACGCATCTTCGTCCTGCTGACCACTTCAGATTAAAAAAGGATTGGGTGGGGCAAATTTTTCATTCCATATTTCACTTCAAATCCAGAGGCTGTGCAATCTTAGTGCACAAATCTGTCCCATTTGTAGTCTCTGACACTATTGTAGATGACAAAGGAAGATACATTATTGTATCAGGAACACTTTTTTCGACCCCCTTGACTCTTGCCAATGTTTATGCCCCTAATTATGATGATCCTACTTTTATGTCCTCTTTTCTGTCCTGTATTCCTAATATTCATTCGCACCCCCTCATCTTGGCTGGGGATTTTAACTGTGTTATGTCCCCCACTCTCGATAGATCTTCTAAAAAGATCATAACTTTATCCAAATGTGCCTCAGTTATCCATACATTTATGCAAAGGTATGGTATATGTGATGCATTCCGTCATTTGCATTCTTCTGAAAGGAAATACTCTTTTTTTTCTCATGTCCACCAGACATATTCTCGTATTGACTATTTTTTTCTGGACCAAAAATTTCTTCCATATTTAAAGGATTGCTCTTACCAAAGCATTGTAATCTCTGATCATGCACCAATTTTGCTAGAACTCCAGATTCCACATCAGCCACCTAAACACTGTCAATGGCGTCTTAATCCAAGTCTCCTATCTGATAAGGATTTTATTGAATCTATTTCAACTAATATCTTAAGTTTTATGGAAATCAATACAACACCTGGCATGTCATACTCTATTATTTGGGATAGCCTGAAATGCTATTTACGTGGCTTAATAATTTCTTATTCATCCCATAAAAATCAAGAGAAGAAAAGCCATCTTAAAAAATTATCTAATTCAATTGCGATTATTGATACCCAGTATGCTTCAAATCCCTCTCCTGAGCTTTTTGAGGAGCGTCAGTTCTTACAGACAGAATATGATATATTATCAACTGATGAGGCTGAAAAATTGATTCTACGTGCTCAGCATAGGGTTTATGAGCAAAGTGATAAAACAGGGAAGCTGCTTGCCCGCCAGATTCGTGAAGCTGAAGCATCTCGTATGATTCCCCAGCTTAGATTACAATCCGGAGCCGTCACAGTAAATTATACAGAAATAAATTCCCAGTTCAAACAGTTTTATGTTGATTTATATTCTTCAGAATTCCCACCAGATGCTTCTGTATTGAACACCTTTCTAAATGGCATCCAATTTCCTACTATTAATAAGGTGTCCTTTGACTCCTTAGAGAAAGACATCCAAATCGAAGAAATTAAAGAATCTATATCCTCTATGAAATCTAGCAAGACTCCAGGACCTGACGGATTTCCATCTGAATTTTATAAGGTTTTTTCTAATTTGTTAAGCCCAATTTTGCTCTTAGTGTTCTCCGAAAGCCTTCAGAATGGCAATTTACCTTCAAGTTTTTCTCAAGCAACTATCTCACTGCTTTTAAAGAAAGACAAGAATCCACTAGAATGTGGTTCTGGTCTGGTTTACGTCCCATTTCTTTGTTAAACTGTGACTACAAAATTCTTGCCAAACTTCTGTCTATCCGTCTTGAAAATTTTATGTGTCAAATAATTTCACCAGACCAAACTGGATTTATTCGGGAAAGATATTCATTTTCTAACGTTAGACGTCTGTTTAATATATTGTACTCCCCTCATTCAGACAACCCAGAGGTGGTACTGTCACTTGATGCTGAAAAGGCGTTTGACCGTGTTGAATGGAACTACCTTTTTCAGGTCTTAGAGAAGTTTGGATTTGGTCCTACTTTTACTTCTTGGATTAAAATTCTATATGCAGCCCCTAAAGCTTCAGTACGTACCAATAATGTATATTCTGAGTATTTCAAATTACAACGGGGTACAAGACAAGGTTGTCCCCTCTCCCCATTGCTATTTGCCATAGCGATTGAACCCCTTGCAATCGCCATACGATCCAGTTCTCAGTTTTGTGGTATCACCCGTGCCGGTATAGTGCATAAAGTTTCCTTGTATGCGGATGACCTTCTTTTATTTGTATCTAACCCTCTTATTTCAATTCCTCAAATTCTCTCTATTCTAGATACCTTTAGTAGTTTCTCAGGATACAAACTAAATTTCAATAAAAGTGAACTGTTCCCATTAAACTCATCTTCACTTCAACTTTCATATTCAGATTTTAAGTTCAAGATTGTCAGAAATCGCTTTAAATACTTAGGGATTCAGGTGACACGCAAATTTTTAGACCTGTTTAAAGCTAACTTTATTCCTCTCCATAACCATATTAAGTCCCTTTTTGTGTCCTGGAAATGTCTCCTCTATCTTTGATAGGAAGGGTTAATGTTATCAAAATGAATGTACTGCCTACATTTTTATATCTTTTCAATGTCTTCCTATATTTATCCCAAAATCTTTCTTTACAACTTTGCAGCGGAATATTTCATCATTTATATGGAATAAGTCAAAGCGAATCAGCCAAAGTCATCTTATGAAGCCAAAATGTCAAGGTGGTCTGGCTTTGCCAAATTTTCAAACCTATTATTGGGCAGCAAACATTAGAAATTTATTATATTGGGTACAGCAAGATTTGCGATTAAATAGCTATCAATGGGTACTGATGGAAGCCGCCTCTTGCTCTCCGGCAACTTTAACATCCTTCCTATGCCTACCAACTCCCTTTAAGCCCATTGCTTCAATAAAAAAAAACCCAGTTGTTAAACATTCACTAAGGATTTGGTCTCAGTTCCGTCTTGCTTTAGATCTGAAAGACCCTTGTACTATAGCGCCCATTTTTTGCAATGTGTCATTCCCACCCTCCTTGATGGATGGGGCCTTTAATATTTGGAGGGAACATGGCTTAGTTACGGTTGGCCAACTATACATAGACAACAATTTTGCATCCTTCACTCAACTTCAAGAAAGATTTGACCTTCCCAACTCCCATTTATTTAGGTATTTTCAGATCCGGAATTTTATTCATAAGCAGTTTTCTAACTTTCCCCTTTTGCCGCCTAAAAATATACTTGAAGATATATTAAACCATCATACATCCTTGAAAGGGGCTATCTCTAAGATTTTTACTGTAATTAACACAAAACAATCCCCCTCAATGCGTCCATTGAGGACACTCTGGGAGGAGGAACTAAGCCTGACACTGGAGGAAAATATTTGGGATTCAATTCTTGCCCGGATATATTCATCATCAATTAATGCAAGACACACTTTGATTCAATTTAAAGTAGTGCACAGAGTTCATTGGTCCAGAACTAAATTAAACAAAATATTTCCTGACCTTGACCCAAACTGCCTTCGCTGCACAACTGAACCAGCCACACTACTGCACTCTTTCTGGTCCTGTCCCAAACTGTCTGATTTCTGGGGGAAAGTCTTCAAGAGTTTTTCTGTCATTTTCTCTTCACCAGTAGACCCCAATCCCTTAACAGCTCTGTTTGGTATTTTGCCGGAATCTGTTAAATTAAACTCATTACAGGCCGACAGTGTTGCCTTTGCAACTTTACTGGCTAGACGACTAATTCTAATGAACTGGAAGTCAGTAGCCCCCTCTCCCTACCGCCAATGGGTTTTTGATCTTCTACACGCTCTCAAAATGGAAAAGATTCGGTTTGCATTGAGACAAAAACCAAAACTGTTTTTGAAAGTCTGGAGCCCTTTTCTGAAATATTTTAAGGAGACAACGACATCCATTTGAATGGTTTCAAAGTTATTATTTTTTTATTTGCCTATTTATATTTCTTTCTTTTTTTTCCTTTTTTTATTTATTTATTTATTTTATTTTTTTATTTTTATTTTATTTTATTTTTTTTTTCCCTTCGTCCCTTCTTTAGCGCATCTAGTGTATTTTTAATGTATTCCTGATATTTTTTATTTATTTATTTATTTTTAATATATATTTTTTAATATATATTTCATTGGTAAATATCATTGTGTGTATGCATATGTTTGTGTATGTGTATATATTACTATATATGTGTATATATTATTTTACCATTGTAACTATTATTTGTCAATCCTAAACTGAGCAAAATAAAAGCAAAAAAAAAAAAAAATACACTGGGATGCTCATTTTGGTTAATTTTCCCAACTGACAACCGCTGCTCGTTATTAACAGTTAACTGATAAGATTATAATATTGAATTGGCATTAAATAAAAATAGGATTGACGAGAGTCTGTGACCTGTTAAAAAGACACTTTTTTAAACTGGTTTATTTTACCGTGCAAACAGCAGCATACTATGGTGGCCCAGTAGTGTGCAACACAACAAAATTTAAAAAGCATACATAAGTTCACAACACAACAAAATAAATCCACAACACAACAAAATAAATCCACAACACAACGAAATAAACCCACAACACAACAAAATAAAGCCACAACACAACGAAAAATCCACAACACAACAAAATCTAGGGCTATACGTACCATACACAAGGCTGAATACCTTGAACACACAAATCCACTTTTTCTTAAATCCAAACTATTAAAAATACATGACCTAGTTAAATTTAATACATTACAATTTTTATTTAAAGCATTTTACAACTTATTACCTGCTAACATACAAAAGTTATTCACGCAGAGAGAGCTGAGGCCTGTTGCATGAAGCTAGCTGAACAAACTCTGAGTTTCAGAGTAGGTTTAGAGTTGACAAATCCAGATAAATCCAACCTGGTTTAGATCAAGTTCAATTGTTTCTCAAAGCTTGGTATAAACTGTCTCTGTCAACTCAGGTTCAATCCAGAGTTTGCAATTAACACTGAAGCGCGTGCACCTGAAAGTGTGACACATGCAGCAAACAGCCAATCACAGTGTTTGTTCAATTCACTTCTCTTCTGAAGATTGAGAGATCGTTCTGAAAATTATCATGAAATTAAATGTGTTTTCAAGCAGGAATAAACACTTGTGCTGCAGCGTCAATTTAAGAAGGCAGCTGAAAGAATATCTATATCATATTCCATGATGGTAATCAAAGAAATATGCCTAATAATTATAGTTTCACAAAGAGCTCAAATAAATACACGTAGTTTAAAAGGTTTATGAATGCATGTTTTATATTTATATTAATATTTGGCTACTTGTCAATATAATATATATGAATATATTATGTGAATTAAAAGTAATTATAATTCATATATTATAAATATAATAAATAATTTGCACCAAAAGATGAGCAATTTTGTCTCTAAAGTTTTTTCACTATAAACTACTTTAATTTGAGAGATACAGGTGGTGTGAGTTTTACTTGCAGCTAATTGGTCCAGTTTGAGTTTGTGATCTCTAACCCAGAATAAAACCTGCTCCAGAGCAGGTTAGCTGTGTAGTGTAAGTTACCATGGTGATTAACACTGCTAAAAACCAATCCACCTTCTTGAGCCCGAAAAAACAGAGTTTGCTCAAACTAATCTCAAACTTACCTGGGTAGCAACTGAAACCAGCTTTGTGCAACAGGCCACAGTTATAAAGTTTGAGGGGTTATGTGAACTATTTAATACCAATGATCAGAACCACCAGGAGAAGTTTCTGTGTGTCTGTATGTGGAGTTAAGCTATGGAGTAGTCTGGGGCTCGAACATAAACAATGTAAAATTATTCATAATTTTAAAGCACTGTATAAACAGAAGGTCTTTGTCTCATTACAAGGAGTGCGTGGTTTAATTGTGTGGTGTGAAATCATGTATACGGAGTCTGTGTTATCTTACCTTGTAGGTATTCTGATTATCATTGTTGGTATTATTATTATTATTATTATTATTATTATTATTATAGTATAGATGTATTCATTCTGTGTTAAATTACCTTGTAGGTTTTCTGATTACCATTGTTTGTATTATTATTATTATTATTATTATTATTATTATAGTATAGATCTATGTATTCAGTCTGTGTTAACTTACCTTGTAGGTACTCTGATTACCATTGTTGGTATTATTATTATTATTATTATAGTATAGATCTATGTATTCATTCTGTGTTAACTTACCTTGTAGGTTTTCTGATTACCATTGTTGGTATTATTATTATTATTATTATTATTATTATTATTATTATTATTATTATTATTATAGTATAGATCTATGTATTCAGTCTGTGTTAACTTACCTTGTAGGTATTCTGATTACCATTGTTGGTATTATTATTATTATTATTATTATTATTATTATTATTATTATAGTATAGATCTATGTATTCAGTCTGTGTTAACTTACCTTGTAGGTACTCTGATTACCATTGTTGGTATTATTATTATTATTATTATTATTATTATTATTATTATTATTATTATTATTATTATTATTATTATAGTATAGATCTATGTATTCATTCTGTGTTAACTTACCTTGTAGGTTTTCTGATTACCATTGTTGGTATTATTATTATTATTATTATTATTATTATTATTATTATTATTATTATTATAGTATAGATCTATGTATTCAGTCTGTGTTAACTTACCTTGTAGGTATTCTGATTACCATTGTTGGTATTATTATTATTATTATTATTATTATAGTATAGATCTATGTATTCAGTCTGTGTTATCTTACCTCGTAGGTATTCTGATTATCATTGTTGATATTATCATAATTGTTACATGCGGAAGTATATGGTGTGTATCTAAGGAATGTTATGTTTTTTGTTTTATTTTATTTTTATTTTTTTGGGGTCCTTCTTTCTTTTAATGTTTTTTCTCATATGCATATATATTAAATTGTAATTGAAGGTTGGATAATGTCAATAATTAAGGAAGCACTACCTTTTCACTCCTTTTCGAGCAACAGTTGGAATTGTGATGTCAAAGTATGATGAATTGAACTAGCTGTACAGATTTATCAAAATGCTTCTTTATTGCCTTTGTTATGTGTCTTTATATATTGCTCGAAATAAAATAAATTCATTCATTCATTCATTCAAATCAAGCCACAACACAACGAAATAGCCACAACACAACGGAAATGCTCCCGACCACTAGGGGACTCTCGGAGTGCGGTAAAGTTAGTTATGTAACCCAGAGTGATTACAAATAAGAATTAAGAAAGGAAAAATATAGTAAGATTGGATTGATTGTGTACAAATAAAGTGGCACAATAACGCAATTAAATAGTTTAAAAAGTGTATGCAATAAAAAATCAGACTTAAGTTACCTCCAAACAGCAGGACTTTAGACTCTTCTTCGGTTACGTGTAGGGCATTTTATTTTTAGCCAATTATCGTCTCCATCAAGATCAGGTTTTGACGTGACTTGACTAAACTGGTCTATTAGCTAGAAGGATTGATGTACTCTCCACTTTTAATGACTTAGCAAATAAGTAATAAATTGCAAATTGGAACGGCATCGTGTTTTCGTAACGCCTTCTGCTGCCGCGGGAGCATCGGTCGAAATGAGTACCATCTGCCGCTCTGGGGTGCGTTTCCCATACAACGATGCAACTCGCTGGTTAAACTACCGTAGTACGATGCATCTTTAAAGAAATCAACTAGCTAGTCACTACTGTTTCCCGAAAACATGGTACCTGTGTCGCAAAACCATGGTTTGAACCACATTGGTTGGAGCTGTCGTTATGACGTTCTTCTTCTTCGTCTTCGATCTAATGGCGGACTGGTGCTATGAGCACAAATCGCCACCTGCTGTAAATTTGGTTCTTTTCTCTTTTCGACTGCGCTTTCTTAGTGACGATGTGGAGTAATTATGTTAACAACTCAACATTCATTCTTTGCACAATAAAATATAAACATATATAAACACAATGTTGTCTTCTCTGATCCCAAAAATCTATAACTATTAATTTCACAATTTCATATTTATTAATTTCTTATTGAATATTGATAGATCAGCACAAGGGTTAGTATAGGTGCAACATTACTTATAGTCAGTAGGATGTCTGTTGAAAGACCATTAGAATAAAGCTTTAGCAGATATTAAGCAGACAGTCTATTAATATTCTAATGAGAGTCAGTTGACATGTAGATGCAACGTTACTTATAGTCAACAGAATGTTCAAAATGGACCATCAAAATAAAGTGTTACCAAAAAATCATCATTCATTGACAAACAATATTGTGGTTTGAGTGTGTAATATTTTAAATAGCCTATGTTAACGTTTGTAAATTAGCCTATAGCCTATAGGCTAATTTAGCATAGGCGCAATAAGCTTTTGCTTCGGCCTATTCCTTTTCAGACTTTATGTTGATTTATGTCATCAACTGTTAAATGATGACATAACCCCTTCTCTATGAGGTTCAGGTCAGGAGAGTTGACAGGCCAATTGAGCACAGTCATACCATGGTCAGTACATTTGTTCCTTCAGTTCTGATCACAGATTCGTTTGTAAACAAAAGACTGGATTTGCAGACAGTATGAGATTACATGAATGAATGAAGCAACACACTTATGTGAGTAAAATGTTTTTTAATATGTGGTAGTATTAAATTGTTACAGATTGTTTGATATAGATTTGCTGATTATATGTGTCTTAAAGAACATAATTAGCACACTGTCAAAGGCTGGAGAATCCTTTATTTGTGGTGGTCTTGGTTCATTGTGATTCAGGATCAGACTCGGACATGTATGGGCCAGGGCTCGTAAAGCCCAACTTTTAGATCAGCTCTGTGTTTTCCAAAAAGTAAGCCCGGCCTGCTGACGGACTTTCTTAAATAGTAAAAAAAACATTCATTTCAGGATGTGAATTGTTCATTCTCTAGATATTTGAAGGAAAAATACAATCGCGGAAGTTTTGATCATACTGTCTGCAACGTACTTGGTGCGCGCGTGTGTCTGTATCTGTGTGTGTGATGCATGGTTAGCACTTATATCCACCGATCGGGCGGGCCAAGTAATAAAAAAATATGAATCAACATTCCAATCAATTGCAGGTAGCTGAGATAAATCACTGTGTTTGTTTGATAAAGACATTTTGCGAGCCCTGTGGGATGAATCATTCGGGTTGCCGTTTTCCCACACGCACTGACGAAGGAGCTAAAGCTCATTAAATATACAAAGCTTATCCAATCCTAGCCGTGGGCATTTACTTCCAAGTCTTCAGTGCGGCACGCCCCTAAAATCTGAGCGTTGCAGGACAGAGGCTCAAACCCAGGGTAGAAAATAGCCTATTACTTAATCATTATGATGTTTTTGTCAATGACCCAAAACACTAGTAAACGGGCAAAGTCTTGGTTCCAAACCAACGAAATTAATGTTATGGAGTGGCCAGCCCAATATCCAGACCTTAATCCAATTGAGAACTTGTGGGGTGATATCAAAAATGCTGTTTCTGAAGCAAAACCAAGAAATGTGAATGAATTGTGGAATGTTGTTAAAGAATCATGGAGTGGAATAACAGCTGAGAGGTGCCACAAGTTGGTTGACTCCATGCCACACAGATGTCAAGCAGATTTAAAAAACTGTGATCATACAACTAAATATTAGTTTAGTGATTCACAGGATTGCTAAATCCCAGAAAAAAAAATGTTTGTACAAAATAGTTTTGAGTTTGTACAGTCAAAGGTAGACACTGCTATTTTTTTGAACATACCCCTTTCAACTAATACCCCAAATGCACAGCCTTAAGAGCGTGCATATCATGAATGCTGGGTCTTGTTTGTTTTCTGAGAATCTACTGAACCTACTGGTAACTTGTGTGTGTGTGTGTGTGTGTGTGTGTGTGTGTGTGTGTGTGTGTGTGTGTGTGTGTGTGTGTGTGTGTGTTATAATGTAGAGTTCACTGTTTTCAACTCTGCTTACATTACATGAATGTCAGCAATGTAAATAAACAAATCTACATAAAGTAACTAACATAAGTTATCAATTTAATTAGTCCATTAGTACTGTTGATAAACTGAGGAACATTAAGCAACTTCATTTAAATCAGTGGCGATTTCTTTAAGACTGCAAGGGAAGCTCGGCTTCCCTTAATAATGTCACAAAATTAATGGTCAAATTATGTACTCTTGTATTAACATTTTATTGACTAAAAATGCGTTAGAAAACGTTAATCTCAAAGACGAGTTCGTTCAGAATCAGTTACATATAGCAGGTCGGTCGATTTCCTTCTCATACATTCCCGCAGCGTCACAGTGCATTTCCCTATTGACTTCAATGGGGCTGCTTTGAACGTTTTTTTTCAGCGCTTCGAAACTAGACGGTCATTGGATAAACGCTGCCATTATGTCTCGCCCACGGACGCTCAGCGTCTCTGGGGGTGAATGGGGAGTGGGCTGGCCCGGATTCCGAGCTTCTGCGTGATGATTGGCGGGTCTGTCAAAAGACTGCATCTCCTTTTGACTGACAGCGATTCTGTACTGTAAGGAATCACTGAAGCTATTCGCGCTCAGTCCCATCGCGGATTTCTCCAGTTCAGTTGAAATAAAAACTGCTTCAACCTATTTCTTCTTGATATTTGCTTGGCGAAATTGCTTGATTTTCATCATACATTTCACACAATTATACACCATATTCCTTGTTTCAGTTTTACAGAGTTTAATATTCATTCCTTTATTCATTCATTCATTCATTCATATAACGTTAGTAGGCTAGGCTAGCGTTGTGGGTGAAACTGCGCACGATGGCAGACGGTGCTAATATTGTCGACCTGATTTTGGCGAAGCCATTTAAAAGTGTTCCTTACGAGGAAAAACTTAGAATTAAACAGCAGGGCAGATCAACACCTAAGATTGATTTAGTCCAAAAGATAGGGAAAAATAACAGGTCTTTTCAGCTCTCCTGGTATGACAAAGTTAGCTGGCTGACTGGAAGTGCTGTAACAAATAAAATGTACTGCTGGCCATGCCTCTTGATGAAACCATCTCACGGATGTGTTGTTTGGTCAAAGGTGGGGTTTGGAGATCTGTCTAACTTTGACAGGGCATATAAAAGACATGAAAAGAGCAATGAACATGTGAGTGCATGTGCAAGATTAAGTTGCATGGGCAGGATCAGGGTTGAGCATGCAATAAATGAAGATGCTCGCATTCAAGAGGCTAAACATAATGAAATAGTCAAACAAAACAGGGCCTTCCTAAAACGCCTTATTGATGTGACATCCTTGCTTGGCCGGCAGGAGCTGTCATTTAGGGGACATGATGAAAGTAGTGAATCATCCAACAAGGGGAATTACAGGGAGTTCACAGAAACATTAGCTAAATATGACTCTGTCCTGTCCACACAATTCGAGTCCTCAACTGTGTTTTCTGGTATGTCCAATACTATTCAAAATTATTTGATCTCTGCTCTTGCAGCCACCGTTTCTGTTCAGATCAGAGATGAAATTCAGGATGCTCCCTTTTTTGGATGGCAGGTGGATGAAACAACTGATATATCCTGCCGTGCCCAACTCTCTGTCATTGTTCTCTATGTGGATAGTGCAGGTAAAATTCAGGAGCGCTTTATTGGATTTTTTTATGTTTCGGGGGGGCAAAATGCCCAGTCCGTTTTTGAAACATTAAATGAGAACATGCAGGGCTACAATTTTAAGGACAAGCTTGTGGCACAGACCTATGATGGGGCTGCTGTCATGGCTTCAGATCTCAATGGTCTGCAGGCCAAAGTGAAAGCAATAGCCCCCAGTGCAATGTTTGTGCATTGCTATGCACACCGACTGAATCTGGTGCTGTCACAGGGGGCTAAATGCTTGCCTGAGTGCAGAATTTTTTTTGCATCACTCTCTGGATTTGCCACATTTATTTCAAAATCCACAAAGCGGACATCTTTTCTGTCATCTTTTCGAGTCTGCAGGCTGTTCAAGGTTGCCCAGAAACACCTACTCGATGGAATCAATCCAGGGAAATTTGATGACACAGGTATTTCCAGAGGAGGCCTTCCAAAGTGTCCTGAAAAGTTATGGCCATCACTTTGATTCAGGAAGACTGAGGTCAGAACTTCAAGTCCTGTATTCAGATCAGGACTTGCAGGGTAACAGGGGAAAGCTGTGTGATTACTTGGTGTTCCTTAAAGACATGGAGTTGGACAGTGCAATGCCTCAGCTTTACAAACTGTTTTTATTAGTGGCAACAATTGGAGCTACATCTGCAGGTGTAGAAAGGAGCTTCTCCTGTTTAAAGCGACTCAAGTCCTACACCCGAAACACAATGGGCCAAGGCCGTTTAAGCAGCCTAGCTCTGCTGGCCATTGAGAGGACACTGGTCAAGTCACTTGAAAAGACTCCTAGTTGGTACGACAGGGTCACAGACCATTTTCTTGAAAAGGAACGTAGGGCAGAATTTACTTTTAAATAAATAGACAATTTTATGATGTAGGCCGAAAATGAGCTTCCCCTCTCTGACAGACCAGTAGCCGCCACTGATTTAAATGTAGTATTGAACATAAATCACAGAGGTAACGTGACTCTTGTCTGATTTTACAGGGACAGAAGAGCTTCTCTCTCCACCAGCTATCTGGTGGAGAGAGACTGATGAAGGAATGCTGTCATCAAAAGCTTTGAGTCAGTATACTACAGAAATGAATAAAACATCTATTTAAATCTTAAGTTGTATTTTATTTCAATTTCAAACAGAGTTATTTCAGCACTTTTCTGATTCTTGATGTCTGTGCATTTGCTGCAGATCTTTGCTGTGGTGGAGCAGGGCCTGCTGGCAGGGTAATGGTGGCATGTGTGTGGAAAACCTGAATCAAAAATAAAAAGTAAGATAATTTAGTAACTTCTAATACAGAAATCAAATGACATTGTGCTGTTAAAATAACTGCTTTTGTATTGTATTTGTTCATTTTTGTAGGATCTGAGATGTCGGCAGAAGGTTGTGAGCACTGAGGATCCTGGACCCTCCATCACTTTACCTGCCCTTAGTGCCTCATCTGGCCCTGATGTTGCTGTGGTCTCTTCATCCTCAGTAAACCCAGAGCCAGTGAGACTTCTAGAAAAAGACCAAAAGCGACTTACAGTGCTCTTATTACAGGGACGATCCCCCTGGAGCTAAGAGCATTGCTCAAAGACACACTGGTGGTGGTGACGGCTACTGAGATCCAACCAGAAACCTTCTGCATATCAGTTCAGTGCTTTAGCTCACTACACCGCAAAAGTCAAAACGCTATGAGGGACATAATGGACGGCTAGGACAGGCAAAGGTTTTCATGGTGGTTGACTGCTTCATCAATATAAAGCTGAGTTGAGATGGCAGCAGATGTGTCGTTCACCTCCTCTAAATGTGTGATCGTTAGAACAATACGTTTGAATAAAGCTTTGTTTCATGTGTTGACTTTTATTCATTTATTGTGATGTTTACTTTTATTCATTCTTTTACTCATTTATTCATGTTTCCTATTGTTGTCAGTAAATAAAATATTATTTTATCCAATTATTCATATGCATTAATAAATTGCTTGACTGAAAATTGATATGTATTCACATCAGCTGCATTTGTCTAATGTGTATTCATGGCATGCATCGCTATATCATATGACAAGTTGCCTTTTGCTTGTTTTACTAAAACGATAAAAAAGTAATATAATTAGTTATGGGTCAGCATTTGTCATTATTATTGTAAGTGTTTGGGTGGGCCAACATTGCAAATTATTCTGGGGTAATCTTAATTTTCTATAGTCATACTTACGACGATTCTTACGACTTTCCTCTCACAAATAGAGCTTGCGCGTGGCACGTCTTTTTTGCGATTGATCTCTGTTGCCGTCTGAAGGGTGCAATCACTGCTTGACGTGTTTAGGCTTCAGCACGTTCGGCCAGTGTTTGTGGATATGTCATGTTCCCACTGCGGGAACATGACCATCGCGATGTTGTGTTCGAGACTCAATGATCTCTGTAAAGTAGAGAGAGTCCCCTCTGCCACACCTGAGAGGGATGGTACTTTGGCTGGTGGCCAGGGTGACCTGAGGGCTGTGCTGTGGTATTAAGAACCCCAATCATTCCTCGGGCCATGCCCCCTCTCGCACATCGGACTGAAGAGGTGGGACCGCCTGTTCATTTTGTTCACACTCCAGATAGCAACGAGATGTCGATTGCCACATCCAGTGGGCTAGAGTCCTTTGGGGACGACGATTCAGCTGTGCTTCGCCTTTTGATTACATTTGATCTTAAGTTCTTGTCTATGAAGACAGCGCTCCTGATCCCTTTGGCCTCCATCAAGAGGATAGGGGACCTGCAGGCATTTTCGGTTGATGCAGCATGCCTGGAATTCAGGCCGGCTAATTCTCATGTGTTCCTGAGACCCCCACCTGGATATGTGCCCAAAGTTCCCACCACTCCGTTTAGAGACCAGGTGGTGAACCTGCAAGCGCTGCCTTTGGAGGAGGGAGACCCAGCCTTGGCACTGCTCTGTCCAGTACGCACCCTCCGTGCTTACGTAGACAGAACGCAGTGTTTAAGGACCCCAGACCAGCTCTTTGTCTGTTAGGGTGGGAAGCTGAAGGGAAAGGCTCTCTCAAAGCAAAGGTTGTCTCACTTGATAGTGGACACCATGGCGCTCCATTAAAAGACATCTGCAGAGCTGCAAGCTGACCGATACCGAACACATTCGCCAGATTCTACAATCTCAGAGTGGAGCCAGTATTTGACTATGTACTCGGCTCTACTAGTGGGCGGTAATGGATTAGGCTTAGGTGTCTTCGCTTGCTCACCATTTCACTCTACGGACTGGATATGTGCGATTATATTCCTCAGGTGAACTTGCGGATGCCCTGAGCTCCTCCAGCACTGTCGATGCCGCCACCAGTAAGTCTGCCCTCTCGAGCTCAGACCCTTGTGTCAGGCCTTGTGTCAGTGCCTCTGTGTGCATGGGGCCCCCATACATGTATTTTCCACCATAAGCCTCCTGAGCAGGTGTCTTTCCCTTGGAAAGCCTTGCCACCCCTGGGGTTAAATATCCACCTTTGGCTGGTACCCCAGAGTGCTCCATATGCAGCCCTTCCGGGTCATATATGTATCTTAAGTCCTCCCCACGGGTAGGTATCTTGGCGCATTTTCCTCCTGGAATATGCTTCCCGGTGTACCTTGGTATTCCTGTGTTAAGTGGGAGTCCTTTGTCCGTACTAGTCTTACGACAGGGAGCTCTCACTTACGCAGGGCACTGGAAGACAGCCAAGTGGCGTGATTATATTGGGACCCCCATTCGTCAGATTCTGACGTTACTTTGAATGACTGAATGAAAGGGAACGTCTCGGTTACGCATGTAACCCTCGTTCCCTGAGGAGGGAACGGAGTCGTAACGTCCCTCTGCCACATCCGCTGTACCTCTGAAATGGCCGGGGGTTCAGTTTTGGCTCCTCAGCAGGTAAACATAATGCGATGTTGCCAGTGTACTTATATACCCACATGGTGGGACGGAGTTACGCATGCAAATTCCGCATGCCCATGGCATTGGCACTGCCATTGGGCGTTTTCTAGATCTCGAAGATGATAGGCTTCTAGGCAACTTTATGTCTCCGTTCCCTCCACAGGGAACAAGGTTTACATATGTAACCGAGACATTTCTTTTGTACCATGTTTGCACACACGAAAATTTCATAAAAACTTTTTGTTTCGTTTTTTTTCGTTTGCATACATGCAGCAATCCTGAAAAAACATAACGAGATTTTCGTGGTCAAACACAAGCCATTCACGACACGTCAGCCATTTGGCATTACATTTACTTTTCTTTGTTTATCTGTCGATATCCTCATTCCCTGCTTCGTTTCTCTTCTCACCTCCAGAGAGCTAGTTTTTACTTAACTAGCTAACTCCCTCCTCTTTCAATCTATGCTTCTTGCTCTGGCTCCATTCAATCTTCTTCTTCTTCCTTGTTCTTTCTGTTAGACGCTCCGTTAGTTTCCATGGTTTCAAGCACTGGTTTCACTGCAACCTCCGTGCAGCCAATGGGCGTAAGAAACGCCATCGCGTAGCATTATGGCATAGTGTTTATGGGAAATGCTGTTTTACTAAACGAGGTTCAGGAGGAACATGTCAGATAATTGACACAGGTGGAGAGTACTCAGCCAATCAACAAAAGAGGTATAAATACGAAGCCGTCTTACCTCCATTTTGTTGACAGTTTTTCCAGCACAGATGGCATTTCTGGCAGTTTGCTCCACCCACCTCTTATTCACGCTGTCTACACGGATCTACACACGCTCAACGCATTTCTACAATGCTAAAATCTTTGGTAACGCTTTAGATTACGGCCCGGAAAGTACCACGTAATTAAAGTGAATTTACAGGGTAATTTTCGGTAATTATAGTGTAACTATAAAGTAAGTAGGTGTAGGTATAAGGGAACAATATGTAATATTGGGAGAATAAAGGGGTAACTAGCCCGGAAAGTACTGCGTAATGAAATCATATTTACAGGGTAATTTTTTTATAATTATAGTGTAACTATAAAGTAAGTAGGTGTAGGTATAAGGGAACAATATGTAATATTGGGAGAATAAAGGGTAACTAGCCGGAAAGTACTGCGTAATGAAATCGTATTTACAGGGTAATTTTTTTGTAATTATACTGGAATGTTGTATGTGTTTAGGCAAAAAACATGTCAAGTTTGGGGAATAAAGGGGTAACAACCAGGAAAATTTCAAATAAGTATACTGTAAGTATTTTATAACTAAGAGCTAACTATTCTAATATTACATGGTACTTATGGCATACTATACCTAACAACATGGGCAATTACAAATAAGTATACTGTAAGTATTTTATAACTAAGGGCTAACTATTCTAATATTACATGGTACTTATGGCATACTATACCTAACAACATGGAAAATTACAAATAACTATACTGTAAGTATTGCATAATTGTATAAGTATTGACACTTCCAGATGAGAACACAAAAACATTTTTAAATATTACTTTTATATTTGTTTATTATTGTGAAGCTGCTTTCAAACAATATGTAGCCTATAGTTTAAAGCACTATTAAAATATGTTTTAACTTGACATGATGGAGATATTGCATGCTAAACAATCATTTGGGAGCACTACATAACTTTTTTTGTAACAATAAGTGTCATATAAAAGTTTTTTTTTAGTAAGGTCATAAGATTCATAAGGTTTTTGCTATGATTTGATTTAGAATCAAGGTTACTTACCTGAGTGTTACAGATAATTGGTCTGCTATTCTGTTTGAAAGGCATTGGAGTCGGTGAAATGTAGTGGAAAATAAGCTTACCTCTTTTCAGCTGATCCCAGAAAATAAAATATTCATATAACACGATAAAACACACTTGCATTTTACTACTTATATACAGTAGCCTATAATTTATATGATTTGATATAAGTTTCAAGGCAAGTAAGGCTAAATTAATTAATTACTGGCAAAGATACCCTCTTGTTACACGTAGTTACAGGGTAACTACATAATCTACGGGCTGTAAATTAAAGTGGTGCTTGTTACCCCCTTGTTACACGTAGTTACGGGGTAACTACATCATCATCATCATTTAAAAATGTTTTTGTGTTCTCATCTGGAGGTGTCAATACTTATACAATTATGCAATACTTACAGTATAGTTATTTGTAATTTTCCATGTTGTTAGGTATAGTATGCCATAAGTACCATGTAATATTAGAATAGTTAGCCATTAGTTATAAAATACTTACAGTATACTTATTTGTAATTTTCCATGTTGTTAGGTATAGTATGCCATAAGTACCATGTAATATTAGAATAGTTAGCCCTTAGTTATAAAATACTTACAGTATACTTATTTGTAATTTTCCTGGTTGTTACCCCTTTATTCCCCAAACTTGACATGTTTTTTTGCCTAAACACATACAACATTACAGTATAATTACAAAAAAATTACCCTGTAAAGTCGATTTCATTACGCAGTACTTTCCGAGCTAGTTACCCCTTTATTCTCCCAATATTACATATTGTTCCCTTATACCTACACCTACTTACTTTATAGTTACACTATAATTACAGAAAATTACCCTGTAAATACGATTTCATTACGCAGTACTTTCCGGGCTAGTTACCCCTTTATTCTCCCAATATTACATATTGTTCCCTTATACCTACACCTACTTACTTTATAGTTACACTATAATTACCGAAAATTACCCTGTAAATTCACTTTAATTATGTGGTACTTTCCGGGCCATAATCTAAAGCGTTACCAAATCTTTATAAGCTACCTAAAACCGGCCGCTCCATCAGCATTCGGGGTAAAATATTCTTTTTCTGAGATGTAATTGTGTTTGACGATCCACAATCGTGAGTCTGTCTTCTAACAATTCTAAACGATTCACAAACTTCAATAAGTGATGCTTTGTAACGTGGTGCATTGGAATAGCATCAGCTGCGAGAGCAGTGCTCAGACAGCGTGAAGAGTGCACATCGCACAGACTTGCAACAGGGAGAACTACAACAGTCCCTGTTTTAAGATAACGTATATTGCACACATCAAGCTTTTCTTGATGTCTTTTCGTCTCTGTGTACAAACGTTACAGATATCCAGACAGATACTTTGTCACACAAGAAGTGTTCACCAAGGATGCGAACGGGGTTGCCGTGATAAACAATAAATATACGTTGCGGGTAAAGCAAGTGACTGTATCGTGAGGCTAAATCACTAAAATGATGCAGTGCAACAGCACACGTTATGCCAAACAATCAGCCATTGGGATCAGCTGAAAATCACTGCATTGGATTCCATATTTCTCAACTTGATGCTCACATAAGCTCGGTCACAGCGCGAGCATACTCGAATGTGACTATAAATAGATATGTGCAAACTGTACAATGTATTTTGGAGCTCCTGTTTTTCTTATATGTAACATCAATACCTACAGTAGGCTATTGTATAACAATTGTATCAATGATTATTGTATGCCATCTTATATTTTGGGGATGAAAAACCATAATTCACAACACTGCAGATTCAAAGGCTGATTTCATTGAATAATGTGAGATCTCACATTTCAAAATCTGAATTTGGTGCAGTTTTGCATTATACTGGCTTGCAAAATCAGTGCTTCAGAATGCTTCAGTTCAGAGCTTTTGAACCAATGAATAAGGCACACTCATGCAAAGCATTTTCTTCACCGTGGTTTATATTGTTACATGTTGTATAATTTAAGTTTGTATATTATATCCCATATGATTTTGAATGAACCTCCTGCAATAATAAGGCATGGACATTTCAAAATAAGAGTCCCATTCGGTTACACAAATATGTTTCTCCATTTGTCCATCTAACTTTCCCCTTTCTCTCCCGCAGGCGCTCAGTTTCTCCGGCTAATTTTCTTTATTGCCCCAGCGGTGCTGTTCCTTCTGCTCCCACAGGAACTCAGGTTCTCTGGATAATTTTCTCCACTATTACAGCATTGCTGTTCCCTCTGCTCCCACAGGAGCCCAGTTTCTCTGGTCAATTCCTCCACTACCACAGCAGTGCTGTTCCCTCCGCTCCCGCAGAAGCTCAGTTTCTCTGGTCAATTCCTCCACTACCACAGCAGTGCTGTGCCCTCTGCTCCAACAGGAGGTCAGTTTCTCTGATTAATATCTCCACTGCCACAGCAGTGCCGTTCCCTCTGCTCCCACAGGAGCTCAGTTTCTCTGGTCAATTCCTCCACTACCACAGCAGTGCTGTTCCCTCCGCTTCCGCAGGAGCTCAGTTTCTCTGGTCAATTCCTCCACTACCACAGCAGTGCTGTTCCCTCTGCTCCCACAGGAGCCCAGTTTCTCTGGCTAATTTCTCCACTGCCTAAGCAGCAATGTTTCCTCCCAGAAATCTCCAATCCTACGTGACCTTCTTTTCTCTCCATGCTCCCGCAGCCGAAACAGACCACCAATTAGACTGGAGATTTCTATGTTACCCTTAAAACCACAAACATACATTTATCCTGGGTTCAATTGCCTTTCTCATTTTACTGGAATGATCTGCTCCGCTTTCCCCCACAGGTGGCACAAACTAAATGATTACCTGGCAATCATAGCCAAGCACACGCTATCCAATGGGGAGGGCATTTCTATGTACCATACATGTTTTTATTTATTTATTTTTCAGCTAAAAAGTGCCGTGTGAGTCACACAGTAGAACCAGTACACATACTGCAGGTCAGACGCTAGCATTAGGCTGCATCTGCTAGCTTCACAGGCCAATCATTTCAACAGTTTTATCCAACAGGTTATAACCCCACCTACGTCCAGTGGCCTGCAGCTGCAGTGGCACAAATAAGCACGAGCCTTTCTCTGCTTAAGTAAAAGCCCACATTTTCTTCCATCATCCAGCTAACTTTTCTTTCCAAACCACAGAGGAAAACGGCTCGGGTTATGTATATAACCCTTGTTCCCTGAGAAAGGGAACGAGCACTGCGTCGGAACGACGATTTGGGGATGCTCCCTACGCATCAGCGAATCTGAAGTCTGAATAAACACTAGTCCAATCCGATTGGTCGTGCGTGATGACGTCATTGTGACGGCGCACCGGAAGTATAAAAGGAGCCGCGCGTAATGGCGGCAGCTATTGCTCTGAAGCATGCGCTCCAGGCGTGCCGAGGTGTGGCGACGCGACGCAGTGCTCGCTCCCTTTCTCAGGAAACAAGGGTTATATACATAACCCGAGCCGCTCTTCGAGGAATCACACCGCGCCGAACGACGATTTGGGGAACGAGTACCCACTAGGCCACACCGAGGGTAGCGCCTGCCCTAGTGTGAAGCCGGAGACCGGCACAGCTAGGACTGGAGCACCCTAGCGCCAGGCGTCGGGGGAGATCTAGGCTATAAAACCTAATGAAGGTGTGTGGGGTAGCCCACTCCCGCCGCCGCAGATATCCTGCAAGGGGACCCCAGAAAGGAGGGCCACCGAAGAGGCCATGCCTCTGGTGGAATGAGCCCTCACGGCCATAGGTGAAGGCAAACTGCGCACCTGATAAGCCATGGTTATCGCCTGGACAATCCAATTACTGATTGTCTGAGTAGACGCAGGCAATCCTTTCTTGGGTGAGCCAAAACACACCAACAGTTGTTGGGACCTCCTCCACTGTGCTGACTTCTCCAAATACACTCTGAGTGCCCTAACCGGGCAGAGCAGGTGAAGCCTCTCCTCTTCCGCCACACGTGAGGCGGAGGATGGAATGCCTGCAGAACCAAAGACCTGACCACCCTTGATGGGACCTTAGGCACGTAGCCTGGCCTAGGGTGTAAGATGGCTTTACTCCACCCGGGGCAAACTCCAGGCAAGTTGGCGTTACCGCCAAGGCCTGGAGATCACCCACTCTCCTGAGAGCGGTAATAGCGAGGAGAAAAGCCACCTTAAGGGTCAGGTTCTTTGGCTCAGCCGACTCCAATGGCTCGAAGGGGCCTCAGCCAGCCCTCCGAGAACCACTGCCAGATCCCAAGTTGGAACTCTGGATTGAGCCACAGGCCTCATCCTCCGAACCCCACGGAGGAACTGTACAACCAACTGGTGCCTACCCAAAGGCCCATCACCCGTAGGAGTGTGGAAAGCCGCAATGGCAGCCACGTACACCTTGAGTGTGGACGGGGTTAGACCCGCAGAGAAGCGATCTTGGAGGAACTCCAGCACTGAAGCCACCGGGCAGTTAACTGTGTCCACCTCACGCTCTGCACCAAGTGGAAAATACATTCCACTTGAGGCTGTACAGTCTCCTTGTAGACGGAGCCCTGGAACTGAGTAACGTCTCTACCACCTCTGCCGACAGGCCAGCCTCTAGGTACCTGGCCCCTCAGGGCCAGACCCAAAGGTTCCAAATCTCGGGCCGGGGTAAAATATTGTACCCGCCGCCTGAGACAGGAGATCCCTCCTCAGAGGAATCTGCCATGGATGACCTGCCAGCAGAGCTATGATATCCGAGAACCATACTGGTCGGCCAACAGGGTGCTACCAGAAGTAGGCTGACCCCTTGTTGACGGACCTCTCCAGGACTCCCGGGAGCAGAGCAATCGGGGAAATGCGACAGACGCAGCCTCGGCCACGTCTGCACCATGGAATCCAACCCCAGCGGGGCTGGATGCGTGAGGGAGAACCACAGTGGACAGTGGACGTCTCGAGACGCAAATAGGTCCACTTCCACTGGGCCGAACCTCTTGCATATGGCCTCCACCACCTCTGGGTGGAGCCGCCACTCCCGGGCCTCAGCCCCTGCCTCGACAGGATGTCTGCTCCTGATTTTGGACCCCGGGACATACATTGCCCTGATGGACAACAGTTTCCTTGGGACCACAGGAGGATTAGATGCGCCAGTCTGCACAGAGGGCGCGACTCAACCCTCCCTGATGATTGAGGTACGCCACGACAGCCGTATTGTCTGTCCGCACCAGGACATGTTGGCCGCGGAGGTCCGGGAAAAAGCTCCTGAGAGCTTTGTAGACCGCCAGCATCTCCAGGCAATTTATGTGCCAGGAGGAATGCCGGGCCTCCCACAGACCTCTCGCAAAGTGGCCCATGATCAAGCGCTTCAACCAGTAAGGGAGGCGTCTGTTGAAACGGATTTCCGGCAACAGGACGCTCCCAATACTGGCCCCTGGGACAGAAACCAAGGTTTCTTCCATATGACTAGGGAACGAAGGCATCTGCGCTGCTTACCCTGATCATACGGAAAGGATTCTCTCTGGGGAAAACCCCTTGGTTTTCAGCCACCACTGGAGGGGTCTCATGTATAGCAGGCCAAAAGGTATCACGTTGGACGCTGCCATGTGCCCCAGCACTCTCTGAAAGTGCCTCACAGTGATGCTGTGGCCTAGCCTTACTCCTGAGACCATCGCCAGTATGGTCTCGACTCGCGCGGGAGACAATTGTGCCCGCATCATTGTCGAGTCCCATACAATTCCCAGGAACGTAGTCCTCTGGGATGGCGTCAACACACTCTTTTTTGTGTTGAGTCTCAGCCCCAAGCACTTTATGTGGGCCAGAACGACATCTCGATGCCGAACTGCCATCTCGTACGACTGGGCCAATATGAGCCAGTCGTCGATGTAATTCAGCACACGGATGCCCTGAAGCCTCATTTGAGCCAGAGCTGCATCCATGCACTTCGTGAATGTGCGTGGGGAGAGGGCTAGGCCGAAGGGAAGCACTCGATATTGGTACGCCTCGCCCCCGAAAGCGAACCTCAAGAACTTCCTGTGACATGGAAGGATGGAGATGTGGAAATATGCGTCCTTTAGATCTATCGTGATGAACCAGTCCTCGGACTGGATCTGACTCACGATCATGGGAATAGTGAGCATTTTGAATCTGAATCTCCTCAGAGACCGATTCAAATACCTCAGATCTATGATCGGATGCAACCCTCCGTCCTTTTTGGGAACTATAAAGTACCGGCTGTAGAACCCGAATTCCCTTTCCAGCGGAGGAACACGCTCTATGGCTTCCTTCGCCAGTAAGGTTTTTACTTCTAGTTCCATTACCCGAACCCGCCCGGTACCACTACAGTCCAGTTCAACCCCTGAACCCTGGAGGAGGATGACCGAACTGCAGTCTGTAACCGCTTACAGTACGCAGGACCCATGTAGAAATATTCGGAAGGCATTTCCATGCGCCGAGATAATCTTAAGGGAACCAGCCTCGAGGCTGGCGTCGGGTGTTACACGAGCCTCGTTCCCAACCCCCTGAAGCGGCTGACCGGCAGGGATGGAGAGTGTGTGCAGGGAACTACCAGCCCGCCCAGCCGCCATATAAGCTTTGCCCACCAAAGATGAGGTGTCCCGACAGGGTTTGGTGGGCAGCACCGGGCCTTCAGGACGATGCCGACTGGTGAAAGATAGCTCGCGAGAGCTCCCTCTACCCGAGGCATCGCTCACAGCCGCCGCGTGCCCCCAGAACATTGGAATAATCCAACACCGGGGTTGGACACACGTGAGTAGGGCTTCTTCCACGATCTGCACACCTCGTGTGCAGATCCGGGAAGAAAGGTAGCCCGGCGCGTGTTTGGACCCGTGCGAGAGAAACCGGTCGTCCATCCAGCCTACTGGGTGGCTGAACTTCCGCGTCTCTTGTGGCCAATCGATATTTAATTTGGCCACCGCCGGTCAACACCTCGACCAGCTCCTCATGGGCGGGTGGATGAAGCGTTATGTGCACCTCATCCCCGCCTCGATGCCCACTTCCTTCGGCTCCTCGGAACCGAGAGCACGAGCATCGGACCCTCCAACCCGGGGAAGATGCCGCGGGCTTCCACACGGGAGGAAGATCTCGGAACTGTCAGAGGAGGATTGGGAAAGTGCCGCAGCAGTCCCAAAACCTCTGACAAGTCTCGCTGTGAACCCCATGATCTGCGACGCCGCCGCCTCGGCGCATCGCGGGTCCAGAACCATGGGGCTCACGAGGCTGGCCGGCCTCATCAAACACGGCCAGCCTGGAGCGAAGCAGCCTGAGTGTCAGCTTCTCGCAGTGCTCTGGCGGCTCCTCGAGAGCCGCCCGAGCATGCTGAGCACCCAGGCATTGAACACACAGCAGGTGTGTATCCGACCCGAAATATAGCGGGACACGGATGCACACACTGCTTGTATTCCTTCACTCTTTCCATCATTCACACACACTTTTGCAACTGGACAAACAACAGTAAATAGACAGACAATTTGACAGAGAGCGCTATGCTGAAGAGCAATAACTGCCGCCATTACGCGCTGCCCCTTTATACTTCCGGGTACGCCGTCACAATGACGTCATCACGCACGACCAATCGGATTGGACTAGTGTTTATTCAGACTTCAGATTCGCTGATGCTTAGGGAGCATCCCCAAATCGTCGTTCCGACGCAGTCTGAGTTCCCTCGAAAGGGAACCCAAATGTGAGGCCGCCGCCGACATCCGCAGCCCCGGTTTATAACCCTCCCACCTCCATCTGCAATACAGATGCCCGTGCCATCCAACGACCCTGGCCATGGAACTGCCACCAGTGTCCCAAAACATCCGCGCACAGATCCTCGCTGAAATTTAGGAAGTTGGCTGACCAATTCCCAACTCCGGTACCTTGCTATTTGCAACTAATTTTCCCGTAACCCTCCTGTTAAAACCCCCTCCTTGAAGCATCGCTCGATACCATTGTCCAAGCAGTTTCTCTCAGGACCCTCCAAAACCTATGTGTCCATTTTTCTCTCCTTTCAATTACCTCATTCATTTCTTATCTTAACAACATCAAGAGCCTCCAAGTAGGGTTCATCAAAGGTTACCTGAGCGGCATTCAGTTTTCCGTAAACTCCCTCTCTCTAGATAAATAATTCTCAGACCTCCCTCCAGATCAAGGGATCCGAAGATCCCAGCCAATCCGTCCCAATGCTAGACATCCTCAATACACACATCCTCGCACAGGGTACCAGCCTCTCAGTACCACCCGACCACTCGACACCATGTTTGTCTTAGCCTTCTTTGGTTCCCTTAGATGTTCGGAACTCGCTATCACATCAAAATTCGACCCAAAAATCCACCCCACCATCTCCGACTTATCATTAATAGATGGGGAAACATTCTTTTATCTGATCAAGCAAAGTGAGACTGACCAAATAAAAAAGGGTCATTTTATCTAAATGTTTAAACTCTCATCACTGATCCAACCATACCAGTCAGTTCTGACATATCTTCAATATCTTCAAACAAAATTGCCCCTGTTCACGGATGAATCCAACAAACCCGTGACACGCTTTTGGTTCCAGAAACATCCCAAATCTGTTCTCCAACAGTCAGGCCGCAAGCTCAGCAGCTCAAAAAGGCCTCTCCTAACAGCAGATCCAAGCTCTTGGGAGATGGTCCTCAGATACTTTTCAAAATCCCCTGGGTCGTCCACCGAGGGATTTGTTTCTGTCCAGCCAACATGTAATCTCATGCTTTTCCTTTCTGTTCTTAGTATTTCCAGGAGAAATTGAAAGGTTCCACGCAGTGAGCCAACGGAAAGGTTCCATGCAGTGAGCCAACGGAAAGGTTCCATGCAGTGAGCCAACGGAAAGTTGCCATGCAGTGAGTCAACGGAAAGTTTCCACACAGTGATTCAGTGGAAAGTTTCCACGCAGTGAGTAAACGGAAAGTTTCCACACAGTGATTCAGTGGAAAGTTTCCACGCAGTGAGTAAACGGAAAGTTTCCACGCAGTGAGTAAACGGAAAGTTTCCACACAGTGAGTCAACGGAGTTTCCATGCAGTGAGTAAACGGAAAGTTTCCACACAGTGATTCAGTGGAAAGTTTCCACGCAGTGAGCCAACGGAAAGTTTCCACACAGTGATTCAGTGGAAAGTTTCCACGCAGCGACTCAGCGGAAAGTTTCCACGCAGGGAGTCAGCAGGAAGTTTCCACAGTGATTCAATGGAAAGTTTCACGCAGGAGTCAGCAGGAAGTTTCCACACAGTGATTCAATGGAAAGTTTCCACACAGTGGGCCATTGGAAAGTTTCCACACAGTGGGCCAGTGAAAAGTTTCCGAGCAGTGAGTTAGCGGAAAGATTTTACATTGAGTCAGCGGCAAAATCCACGCAACAAGAAAAGCAAATAGAGTAAGATAGTGGATAGCTGTCCACGCAATAAGATACTGGACACGCAGTAAGAAGTTGCCCATGCTGTAAGATGGTGGATAGTCGCCCACGCAGTAAGATGGTAGATAGTCGTCCACGCAGTAAGATGATGGATAGTCGCCCACGCAGTAAGATGGTGCATAGTTGCCCACGCAGTAAGATGGTGGATTGTCGTCCACGCAGTAAGATGGTGGATAGTCGTCGTCGGAGTAAGATACTGGATAGTCGTTCACGCAGTAAAATACTGGATAGTCAGTAAGATAGTGGACAGTCGTCCACGCAGTAAGATAGTGGACAGTCGTCCACGCAGTAAGATAGTGGACAGTCGTCCACGCAGTAAGATAGTGGACAGTTGTCCACGCAGTAAGATAGTGGACAGTCGTCCACGCATTAAGATAGTGGACAGTCGTCCACGCAGTAAGATAGTGAACAGTCGTCTACGCAGTAAGATAGTGGACAGTCGTCAACGCAGTAAGATAGTGGACAGTCGTCCTCCGCAGTAAGATACAGGACAGTCGTCCTCCGCAGTAAGATACAGGACAGTCGTCCACACAGTAGGATACTGGACCGGCGTCCACGCAGTAATATACAGGACAGTTGTCCACGCAGTAAGATACCAGTTAGTTGTCCACGCAGTAAGATGGTGAACAGTCTCCTCAAGCGAATAAGTCCAACTAAGTGAGAAGTAGAAGATTCCACAGCGAGATAGTGAATACGATTACTTTTTTTATCTTATTTTGAAGAGTCAATGCAGCGAAAAATGTAAGATTACATGCAGCAAGAAAGTGAATTGTTTTCCACACAGCGAGAAATAGAAGTTTTATAAACACCGCAAGGAAACGGATAGTTTTTTCCACAGCAAGAAAGCGGATACATTTCACCCAGCGAGGAGTGGACAGTTTTCCACACAGCAAGGAAGTGGATAAAACCCTCTAGATTGATAGTTTGCACAAGTTGAAAGTTTCCACTTAGTAAGGAAGTGGACCGATTCATTGCATCAAGAAAATGGAAAGTTTCCATGCAGCAAGGAAAGGGTAAGTGCCAAAAAAAAATCTCTAAATCAAGATCTCATTTCTTTTTCCCATTTTTCTTCCAGGTGGTCGCCCACGTACAAGACCACACCCTGCTCCCGTCAAGAACCATGTGATTTGTGAACCAACAAATTTGTGAACCGCCCATAGGCGACACAAGCCGCTAACGGGCCCTCCGAATCAAATAACCAGGCCCCTCTCTCATGCCAGCCGCCAAGCTCGGCACTTCTTGGGGGGTATTTAGCAGGCGGCTGTCCTATGCTTTCTAGCTTTTGGGGGGTACTCTGGGTTCGGGCCAAAGTCAGAGCTCGAAGCCCTCCCCCCGGACAGCACGCCACATACGCAATTAAATTTACTCTATAAATTATATGTAAGTGTGAACTAGTGAAATGCTGTTTTACTAAACGAGGTTCAGGAGGAACATGTCAGATAATTGACACAGGTGGAGAGTACTCAGCCAATCAACAAAAGAGGTATAAATACGAAGCCGTCTTACCTCCATTTTGTTGACAGTTTTTCCAGCATCCCTCCACCACCCCTTCTCCACATTTTGCTCTTTTTTCCTTTTTAAGTTCTAAACCACTTACATACGGGGGGTACTCTGGGTTCGGGCCAAAGTCCGAGCTCGAAGCCCTCCCCCCGGACAGCACGCCACATACGCAATTAAATTTACTCTATAAATTATATGTAAGTGTGAACTAGTGAAATGTAGGAAGAGCTGCCACGGGGATAAATGACCGAGAACAGAGTCTTATGTATCATGCATGTAACGCATCATGCTTCACCAGCCAAACTGGCTAGTAAGTTTTTACTAACACCTGCCAAATAGCTCAAATTGCTCAAGAAGTTAATGCTGAGACCCCATTAATGCTCAGACCCCATTAAATTTTTCACTCTTTGGTAAAATCATTTAAGGTCATTTTTTTTCTCATTAATGTACTCACGGCACCCCATATTGACAGAAAAACACAGAATTGTTGACATTTTTGCAGATTTATTAAAAAAGAAATACTGAAATATCACATGGTCCTAAGTATTCAGACCCTTTATTTAGTAGAAGCACCCTTTTGATCTAATACAGCCATTAGTCTTCATGGGAAAGATGCAACAAGTTTTTCACACCTGGATTTGGGGATCCTCTGCCATTCCTTTCCAGTTCTGTCAGGTTGGATGGTAAACGTTGGTGAACAGCCATTTTCAGGTCTCTTCAGAGATGCTCAACTGGGTTTAACCCTCTAAGCGCCACGGTCGAGTTTACTCGACAAGATGCGGCACTGAAGAAAACGGACGATTTTGTCAAATAGGGTGTCAAATTTCATTCAAACTCCCCTCCACTAGATGGCAGACATGTCATACTTCATCCCGACTCAAAAAAACGTCATGGTTCTGTACAAAATCTTCGAGCAAGAGTGCATTGAATCAGCGCGAACATAAGCTGAGCTAGTGTGCGAGTGAGAGAGCAATATTGTAAACGTCAGCGAGTATTTGCATTAGATTATTATTAGTAATGTTAGTAGTAGTAGTAGTTGTAGTAGTAGTATTGTCATGGCATCAATAAAGCTTACCCGCAATGAAGTGTTGGGTCTTCTATTCGCGAACCCTGATTCTGAAGGGGAATATCTGCCATCAGAAGATGACGGTGATTCTGAAAGTGAAACTATAGCCCTACACCAAGCACAAACGGTGAATCCTTTGCCCAATATAGATTTGCCCAATGTCAGTGGTGGGAGCAATGTTTCCCGGGGTCGGAGTGTTCATCGCGAAGTTAGGAGGCATGTTAGTACTGTGGGGAACGAGGCGGCCGCGCAAGATTTTTACCGCGCAAGCCTTGAAGCGTCTTCTGACCGTGTGCCTCTCCGCAATCGCGGTGACAGTATTGTGGTGGAGACTGTCTCTAATGCCACTGGGTATGTTAGACAAGGTCGAAGTATTCATAGGAGAGTTAGGGGGCAATGTGGAGGTAGGGTGGGGAGTCGCAGTGACAATGACAGTAGTCCGAGCTGTGCACACTCGGCAACGGCACGTGCGCAAGGCAGATCTAGCCGCGCTGCTCGTAGCAGGAGCAGAGGTGGCGTGACACGGGGCAGAGGGGCTATTTTGCATAGTTTATCGCAAGCTGATGGGAATGTCGGCTTTGAATACTTGACAAATGAGGTTCAGTACCAAAGTTGGATCACGCCCTTTGCTCAGCCAATTGGATATCTGGGGGAAAGAGAACTCTCCAATGCCAATTCACCCCTAGATTTTCTATCACTCTTTCTCTCTGATGATTTCTGGAATTTATTTGTAAATGAGACAAATCGCTACGCCCATCAGTTTTTAGCCTCCATCAACTCCAGCCACACTCTAGATTTCATCAATGGTCTGAAGTAAATGTCAGTGAAATGAAAGCCTTCTTTTCTCTGCATTTGAGCATGGGTCTGGTAGAGAAGTCAGAGTTGGAGGATTATTGGGCCGGATATTGGCCAACAGCAACACTTGGATTTGGCAAGGTGATGTCCAGGAATATATTTGAGATGATTTTGTCTTTCCTTCACTTCACCAATAATGAGGAGTGTGTTGACAGGGGTAAGCCAGGCTATGACAGGCTATTCAAAATCCGCCCAATCATCAATTTTGTCATCCCTCGGTTTTCAGAAATGTATGGTCCATCTAAGCAGCTGTCATTGGATGAAATGACCATTGCATTCAAAGGGAAATCAACCCTAAAAATGTACAACCCAAACAAACCAGACAAATATGGCTACAATGTATTTGTTCTGAGTGAAGCCAAGTCAGGCTATGTGCTACAGTGGTCCATGTACACTGGACAAAGTAGGACTAATTCAAGTGATTTGGGTGCTACACACCTTATTGTCCGTGACCTGATGGCCCCATACACAGGGAAAGGGCATGAGGTGTATATGGACAGCTATTACACCTCGCCAGCCATAGCAGATGAGCTGGCAAGCAATGATTCGGGTTTGTGTGGGACTGTTAGCAGTAAGAGGAAGGGGATGCCAAAGGGGCTCACCTGTGAACAGTTACCGTTGAGCAAGGGAGATGACCCAGTATTCATGAGGAAGGGGAAAATGCTAGCTTGTGCGTGGCATGATACAAAGCGCTTCACAATGCTCTCTACACTGCATTCCAACACATGTGTCAGAAAACGCATCAGGACCAAACACACTGATAGTGGCTATAGGGACATAAATAGGCCTGTTTGTGTTGATGACTACAATTCATTCATGGGGGGTGTCGACACAGCAGACCAGAGAATGAAGACCTACCTCTTTCCCCATAGGTCAAGGAAATGGTACGATAGGATTTGCAATGCCATTCTTAGTGTAAGCATGGTGAATGGCCACATAATTTACTGCCGCTGCACTGCTGCTCCTCACAAGCCCCTGAAAGTCTTTGTGCAGAATGTCATCACTGCTTTACTAGAGGCCTACTCCAGGAAAGAGAGCGACAAAGGCCGAAAGTCATCCTCACTGGGAGACTTGCCACAGAGACTCACTGAGCGCCACTTTATGTCCCAGGCTGATGGTTACCCAGATTGTGTAGTTTGTTCTGATCGGACCCGCCCTAAAGGCCGCCGTCAGACAAAATACATGTGCAGGCAGTGTGAGGTGGGTCTTTGTGTTGTGCCTTGTAATGAGAGGTACCACACCATGAAACACTACGAGAAATGTCACCTGGATGAATAGGGAGTCATTATCTCTACAGCAAAAGGCCTGCTACATAAAATTTTTTTTCTTTTCTTTTTTTTTGTCTGCCATTAGTCATGATTTACACAGTTGATTTACTATCTATTTCCCTGACCATTTAGTAGTATACAATGTGTTCTTTTTTGTGTGTTCATGTCCTTATGATGTGTGCATCTTTGTCAGCTAAAAAAAAAAAAACAACCAACCAAAAAAAAACATAAAAAAACATAAAAAAAAAAAAAAACTAACATTGTCTCTCGTCTTGTCTCGTCATCTCACTCATGATCTGTGCCTTGCCGTGGCGAGTGAGCTTTTGAACTAAACAGGTCTTGTCTACTTGTGTTTGTGTGTCATATGAATAATATAGATGTGCCCTATACATGGAATCAGAGTGCCTACTGTATGTAGTAAATGGAAAATCTCTTCAGCAAAAGGCCAACCGCTACATGCATTTTGTTTGTTTCTACCATTTATTAGTAAAGATTTACACAGTTTGTTTACTATTTACTATTTACTTGAGCATTCAGTATTGTGCAATATAGCATACAGAAGGTGAGGGACATTTTGGGGGGAAAGAAGTGCTGCATTTTATAATTTAAACATGTGACTTTTCATTAAAATTCTATAATCCAAGATGGCCACCACCACATGACGTCATAATATGCAAATTAGATTGGGAAATTTAATCCCTACATACACTTTGGATCATCCTTAATATTTCTCTAATTTACAGAAAGTCTCTATCTTTTATCATTTTTAAGATATAGCCTTTTGAAATTAAGATGTCAAAATTGAACATTTTAGGAAAAAACCTCTGGCGCCTAAAGGTTTAAGTCAGGGCTCTGGCTGGGCCATTCAAGAACAGTCATGGAGTTGTTGTGAAGCCACTCCTTCGTTATTTTAGCTGTGTGCTTAGGGTCATGTTGGAAGGCGAACCTTCTGAGGTCTTGAGCACTCTGGAGAAGGTTTTCGTCCAGGATCATCTTTCCCTCGATTGCAACCAGTCCTGTCCCTGCAGCTGAAAAACACCCCGACAGCATGATGCTGCCACCACCATGCTTCACTGTTGGGACTGTATTGGACAGGTGATGAGCAGTGACTGGTTTTCTCCACACATGCCGCTTAGAATTAAGGCCAAAAAGTTATATCTTGGTCTCATCAGACCAGAGAATCTTGTTTCTCACCATCTCACCAGCAAACTCCATCCAGGCTTTCATGTCTCTTGCACTGAGGAGAGGCGTCCGTCAGGCATCTCTGCCATAAAGCCCGACTGGTAGAGTTCTCCCATCTCCCAACTGCATCTCTGGAGCTTATCCACGGTGATCTTTGGGTTCTTCTTTACCTCTCTCACCAAGGTTCTTCTCCCCCGATAGCTCAATTTGGCTGGACAGCCAGCTCCAGGAAGGGTTCTGATCGTCCCAAACGTCTTCCATTTAAGGATTATGGAGGCCACTGTGCTCTTAGGAACTTTAAGTGCAGCAGACATGTTTTTGTAACCTTGGCCAGATCTGTGCCTTGCCACAATTCTGTCTCCGAGCTCTTCAGGCAGTTCCTTTGACCTCATGATTCTCATTTGCTCTGACATGCACTGTGAGTTGTAAGGTCTTATATAGACAGGTGTGTGGATTTCATAATCAAGTCCAATCAGTATAATCAAACACAGCTGGGCTCAAATTAAGGTGTAGAACCATCTCAAGGAAGATCAGAAGAAATGGACAGCACCTGCGTTAAGTATATGAGTGTCACAGCAAAGGGTCTGAATACTTAGGACCATTATATATTTTAGTTTTTCTTTTTTTAATAAATCTGCAAAAATATCAACAATTCTGTGTCTTTCTATCAATATGGGGTGCCGTGTGTATATTAATATGAAAAAAAAAATTACTTAATTTTAGCAAATGGCTGCAATATAACAAAGAGTGAAAATTTGAAGGGGGTCTGAATACTTTCCGTACGCACTGTATATAATGTGTGTGTGTGTGTGTGTGTGTGTGTGTGTGTGGACTGGTAATCCCTACGGTATGGGGACAAAATGTCCCCACAAAGATGGCAATATCCAAATTTTTGTCCTTGTGGGGACATTTTTTTGGTCCCCATGAGGAAAACATCTTATAAATCACACTAAGTGATGTTTTTTGAAAAAGTAAAAATGCAGCATGTCTCCTGTGATGGGTAGGTTTAGGGGCAGGGGCAGTGTAGGGGGATAGAAAATACGGTTTGTACTGTATAAAATGCATTACGCCTATGGAATGTCCCCATAAAACATGGAAACACAACATTTGTGTGTGTGTGTGTGTGTGTGTGTGTGTGTGTGTGTGTGTGTGTGTGTGTGTGTGTGTGTGTGTGTGTGTGTGTGTGTGTGTGTGCGCCTTATCTGTGATTCATATATCATCTCTGGGAAAATTTGGGATTAAATTGATTAACAGAGGTTTAACACTAAATCATGTTGATGTTTTATGGAATATGAGTTTTGTAATGTTAAGTCACCACAATGGCGATTAGTGTTTTAATAGTGGTTAGTGGTAACTGTAACTAGTCTAACTGTATGTGTGGGTTCACCTAGAGAGACATTGCACTTGGGGCTCTTTAAGAGAACGGCAGACGAGTGACTGGAGTGGCATTATTTATGTGCGTGAGTGATGACTGAATCGCTCTGTGAAGGCCAATAGATGCTTTATTGCCAACAGGCTGTAGTTTATTTTCCTTCGATTTTAACATGATGCCACTCGATGCTCTTAATGATGGAGTCTCAGATTTATGCACAGATACCTGATAGAACCACCCATAAAACATAAGCTTCTGAAATGTATCACAGTTTGTTTACAAAGTCATGACATCACAAAATGCTTTTCAAAATCTGTGAAGTCTCATAACCATAAATGCTTTCATAACAAGTCAATTTACTCTTTAGAAGAGTAACACAATAATTCTGGATTTGGCTTCAATGTGAGTCAAACTCATGGATCTATCTCATTTATAATTGGATGCACATTGCTGATTTCCTGCATCTTTCATCATCGTCTCTAAACGCAGTAATAGATCTGAGACTGCAGCAACTCCACAGCGTCTTTAAATAGAAAGTTCATCTAAAAATGATCATTCTGTCATGTCAGTCCACTGTTTTTCTGGTAAAAAAAGAGAATGTTTAAGTTCTTTTATTCATACAATAGCAGACGACAAACAGTATAATTACAGCCCATTTTCACTGCCGTATGTCACTATATATTACAGTTTTCTCTCAAAACCATCACCCACTTTCTCAAAACCTTAAATACAAAACCAAATTTTCAAACTACATTCAGAGAACCTCTGAATTGTCTGGCAAAATCAAACATTTTCCTCAAAACCATTTTATTTGTTGTCAAAATCAAATAATTCTTTCAGATCATACACACAGCCAGTCAAAATATTAACACTACAGATCATTCATTAGACACTACATCAAAAAATGTAGAAAACAGAATCCAAAGTATGCAGTTACAGAAAAAATGTAACAAAATTTGCAATTAAGTAAAACAAATATATACATTTAATATAAAGTATCATAATCACAATTTACAGTAGTATGATGAATAAATTATATACTGTAGTACAGTATTATACTGAATATTGTATAGTATTTGTCACAGGGTGTTTAGGTGTTGGTTCATGTTTCATGTTTTTAGTTTACCATGTTCACAGCCATGTGTTGTCATGCACTTCCTGGTTTGTCATGTGATCCTGCCATGTGCTCCTGGTCTTGTGTTCTGTTGTGTCATGTTGTCATTGGTTAATAGGTTGATCACTGTTCACAGGTGTGTCTTGTCTTGTCCTCAGTCTGTGTATTTAAGCCCTCATGTTTGCCATGTGTCTTTGTCTGGTATTGAATGTGTTACCCTCTGTTGGTGAGTTTATAGTCAAGTCAAGTCTTTTGTTTTTTTTGGTTATTGTTTAGTCAGGTCTTTTGTTTCTGTTTTGGATTTTGATTTGGATATCATTAAACTGCATTTGGGTTCAGCAAACTTGCCTTCAGTGGATTCCGTGACAGAATACCAGACCGCCAAACATGAACCCAGCAGTAACCCTGCTTCACCTGCGCCAAGGGCACCGCTCCATAGAGGAGTATGTGGAGGAATTTTTGGAACCTTGTGCTTTTTTGGATTTTAATGACGTGGCGTTTAAGGACATTTTTAGATTTGGACTTAATGAGCCTGTACGCTCCCAGCTTCCAGGAGGGAAGATCCACTGGTCCCTGGCCGAATACATCGACCATGCCCTGGTCCTGAGTGGGTCCTCGCTCACGGTGGGAGTGGTGGACGAGGAGCCCCACCGTCACACACCAGCCCACGCCCAGGCTCCAGCCCACGCCCAGGCCGCCCAGGCTCCAGCCCACGCCCAGGCCGCCCAGGCTCCAGCCCACATCCAGGCCGCCCAGGCTCCAGCCCACGCCCAGGCCATCCAGGCTCCAGCCCACGCCCAGGCCATCCAGGCTCCAGCCCACGTCCCAGGCCATCCAGGCTCCAGCCCACGCCCAGGCCGCCCAGGCTCCAGCCCACGCCCAGGCCGCCCAGGCTCCAGCCCACGCCCAGGCCGCCCAGGCTCCAGCCCACGCCCAGGCCGCCCAGGCTCCAGCCCACGCCCAGGCCGCCCAGGCTCCAGCCCACGCCCAGGCCATCCAGGCTCCAGCCCACGCCCAGGCCATCCAGGCTCCAGCCCACGCCCAGGCCGCCCAGGCTCCAGCCCACGCCCAGGCCGCCCAGGCTCCAGCCCACGCCCAGGCCGCCCAGGCTCCAGCCCACGCCCAGGCCGCCCAGGCTCCAGCCCACGCCCAGGCCGCCCAGGCTCCAGCCCACGTCCCAGGCCGCCCAGGCTCCAGCCCACGCCCAGGCCGCCCAGGCTCCAGCCCACGCCCAGGCCGCCCAGGCTCCAGCCCACGCCCAGGCCATCCAGGCTCCAGCCCACGTCCCAGGCCATCCAGGCTCCAGCCCACGCCCAGGCCGCCCAGGCTCCAGCCCACGCCCAGGCCGCCCAGGCTCCAGCCCACGCCCAGGCCGCCCAGGCTCCAGCCCACGCCCAGGCCGCCCAGGCTCCAGTCCACGAGGCCGCCCAGGCTCCAGCCCACGAGGCCGCCAGGCTCCAGCCCACGAGGCCGCCCGGCTCCAGCCCACGCCCAGGCCACCCAGGCTCCAGCCCACGCCCAGGCCGCCCAGGCTCCAGCCCACGCCCAGGCCGCCCAGGCTCCAGCCCACGCCCAGGCCGCCCAGGCTCCAGCCCACGCCCAGGCCGCCCAGGCTCCAGCCCACGCCCAGGCCGCCCAGGCTCCAGCCCACGCCCAGGCCGCCCAGGCTCCAGCCCACGAGGCCGCCCAGGCTCCAGCCCACGAGGCCGCCCAGGCTCCAGCCCACGAGGCCGCCCAGGCTCCAGCCCACGAGGCCGCCCAGGCTCCAGCCCACGAGGCCGCCCGGCCCAGCCCACGCCCATGCTCCAGCCCAAGACCCCTTAGTCCTGCCCAAGAAAATTTTTGGGGCAAGGTACATTGAAGGCCAGGCCGCCGTGGCCCCTTGAACTAGAGTTACCGCCATGTCCCCTTGAACTAGAGTTACCGCCATGGCCCCTGAACTAGAGCTACCGCCATGTCCCCTTGAACTAGAGTTACCGCCATGTCCCCTTGAACTAGAGTTATCGCCATGGCCCTGAACTAGAGCTACCGCCATGTCCCCTTGAACTAGAGTTACCGCCATGGCCCCTGAACTAGAGCTACCGCCATGTCCCCTTGAACTAGAGTTACCGCATCCGCCGCGCCACGGCTCCTGATCCGCCATGGCGCCACGGCTCCTGATCCGCCATGGCCGCCACGGCTCCTGATCCGCCATGGCCGCCACGGCTCTGATCCGCCATGGCCCACGGCTCCTGATCCGCCATGGCCACGCTCCTGATCCGCCATGGCGCCACGGCTCCTGATCCGCCGGCGCCACGCTCCTGATCCATGGCCGCCACGGCTCCTGATCCGCCATACCGCCCACGCCCTGATCCGCCATGGCCGCCCACGGCTCCTGATCCGCCATGGCCGCCACGGCTCCTGATCCGCCATGGCCGCCCACGCTCCCAGGCCCGTCCCAGCCACGTCAGGGTCCATGTCCGGTGCCTTGGCACGGGCCTGGCCCACCATCCTCCCCCCAAGTCCGCCCCAAGACTTTGTTAGTTAATTAATTATGTTTGGGCGTCTGGGGCCGCCCATAGAGGGGGGGATCTGTCACAGGGTGTTTAGGTGTTGGTTCATGTTTCATGTTTTTAGTTTACCATGTTCACAGCCATGTGTTGTCATGCACTTCCTGGTTTGTCATGTGATCCTGCCATGTGCTCCCTGGTCTTGTGTTCTGTTGTGTCATGTTGTCATTGGTTAATAGGTTGATCACTGTTCACAGGTGTGTCTTGTCTTGTCCTCAGTCTGTGTATTTAAGCCCTCATGTTTGCCATGTGTCTTTGTCTGGTATTGAATGTGTTACCCTCTGTTGGTGAGTTTATAGTCAAGTCTTTTGTTTTTGGTTATTGTTTAGTCAGGTCTTTTGTTTCTGTTTTGGATTTTGATTTGGATATCATTAAACTGCATTTGGGTTCAGCAAACTTGCCTTCAGTGGATTCCGTGACAGTATTATTGACTATATATTGACTGTCTGTATATTCAGCACTTGCATACTGTAAAAATACAGCAGTCCAACTGCAAAAGCCAAATACTCTAAATGAAAGCCAGCTACAGTACACTGAAAAGAGTTGCAGAATTAATGTCAGTGAGAAATTCATTCTGCCTCAGCTTCACATCTTCATGTTGGGTCTGACCTGAGACCGGATGGCCTACTGCACTCCGCCCAGATTGTGAAGCACTCATCGTCGGATACTTTTCTATCCCTGCCTTCCCATGAGGCCACAAGAGAGGATACGTCAGGCGGAGGAAAGCGATGCGGGTGTTTTCAAACGTGAGTATTACAAACCAAAATCACGGTCCCCGTGTGTTAAAATAGCATTTGTTGAGCTACTGTAGAGTAAACTTTTGAATTGTTGAAGGTGTACAGTTGTGTAAATAGTTGTGATTGTGCTGTAAAAAAACACATTTTATTATAGCTTACGTCTCCAAAGTGGATTTACATAAACCATATACATCTTAAAGATAAAGATGCTTACTAAATTTTTATTTAACATCTGACAGGAATTTTCAATAAGTAATGCAGATGAGAACTTCACAACATTAAATAGACATCGGATCAGAATGATGTGTGTTATAATGTAGAGTTCACTGTTTTCAAATTTTGCTTACATTACATGAATGTCAGCAATGTAAATAAACAAAGTTACATAAAGTAACTAACATAAGTTATCAATTTAATTAGTCCATTATACTGTTGATAAACTGATGAACATAAGCAACTACATTTAAATGTAGTATTGAACATAAACCACAGAGGTAAAGTTAATGTTGTCTGGTGGTGTTACAGGGACAGAAGAGCTTGTGTGTATGTGTGTTTGTGTGTGTGTGTGTGTGTGTGTGTGTGTGTGTGTGTGGTGGCGAGAGGCTGATGAAGGAATACTGTCATCAAAGGCTTTGAGTCAGTATACTACAGAAATGAATAAAACATCTCTTTAAATCTTAAGTTGTATTTTATTTCAATTTCAAACAGAGTTATTTCAACACTTTTCTGATTCTTGATGTCTGTGCATTTGCTGCAGAGCTTTGCTGTGGTGGAGCAGGGCCTGCCAGGCAGGGTAATGGTGGCATGATCATTTAGTTACTTCTAATGCAGAAATCAAATGACATTGTGCTGTTAAAATGACTGCTTTTGTATTATGTTTGTTCATGTTTGTAGGATCTGAGATGTCAGGAGACGGGTGTGAGCACTGAGGATCCTGGACCCTCCATCACTTCACCTGCCCTTAGTGCCTCATCTGGCCCTGATGTTGCTGTGGTCTCTTCATCCTCAGTAAACCCAGAGCCAGTGAGAGCTTCTAGAAAAAGACCAAAAGTGACTTACAGTGCTCTTATTACAACCTTCTGCATATCAGTTCAGTGCTTTAGCTCACTATACCACAAAAGTCAAACGCTATGAGGGACATAATGGACGGCTAGGACAGGCGAAGGTGTTCATGGTGGTCTACTGCTTCATCAATATAAAGCTGCAGAATTGGCACCACTGAGTTGAGATGGCAGCAGATGTGGCCTTCACTGCCTGCAAATGTGTGATCGTTTGAACAATACATTTGAATAAAGCTTTGTTTTGTGTTGACTTTTATTAATTTATTGTGATGTTTACTTTTATTAATTATTTTACTCATTTATTCATGTTTCCTATTGTTGTCAGTAAATAAAATATTATTTTATATAATTATTCACATGCATTAATTCATTGCTTGACTGAAAATTGATATGTATTCACATCAGCTGCATTTGTCTAATGTATATTCAAGCTTCGCTATGTCATATGACCTTTTGCTTGTTTTACTAAAACGATATAAAAAATAAAAAATAAAGTATTGGTCAGCATTTGTCATTATTATTGTAAGTGTTTGGGTGGGCTAACGGTGCAATTCATTCTGGGTTAATCTTAATTTTTTATAGTGATACTAGCTGAAAGACGTCTCTGAGCAGACACTGAGGGAAACCGCACCGTTAGGACTGTGGAGTTACTGATGCTATGAGCTGTTACCTGGCACTTATTGTGTTATAATTACATGGTATATTTAACAATGAACAATCATAAAATGTGTTTGTGTACATTATATACACAGAAAAAAAAAACCCACAATAACAAGCTTAGATATCTTTGAATAAATCATCATAATGCAATATTTGTTGTTATTTCATAAGCCTGGGATGGAACAGGAGTTAAATTTAACAAGAAAAAGAGGGAAATATAAACGACATTTAGCCCACTTTTGGTTGTGGGTGAAATTTTGTTTTGAATATAAAATAAAGAAATTAACAACGTATTCAAGAGATCACGGTTTTGGGTTTTTGCAAGGATAAAACTGTCAGATTAGGTTAAAATGTATCGTTTATACTACAATCACAAAAATTTCTTATTTTGGCAGCTGTTTCTTAGACCACAAAATTAGAACGTTTAAACTAATAATAATATATAGATAGATTAATTAAACAGTCTTTTTTTATTAATTAAACCTGTCACACGAGTTGTTGCGCTTGTGATATCGTCATGGGTCACATGATAACGTCAACATGGCATAAAGTGCAGATCGCATTCATACTTAACGAGATTTTGATATATAGTACCTACTCTTTTAGCGCCTGTTAAGTAAGTACTTATTGAAATTGAGTACCTACTCAATGAGTATGCGGTTCCGAACGCAGCCTAAGTGCCGGTCACATTGGAAGTTACCAATCTGAGGACTACTTTCAGGCGCTGTGTAATATCACTGCGCCGCTGCACCCGTGGGACGGCCGCAAAGTTCCCTGATCATTACGCAGGAATGAGAGAATAGTTCCTACTCATATGGTCTAAAAATCTGGTCTTACAACACAATGTCACTATAGAAGAGTTAAGTTTTAAATGGTAAAAATATTGAAAGTCTTTGGTCAACATTTTTGAGTGCAATGCTTATGGTCTAATCTTATTCAATGATGTATGCAAAGCTATGCTAAAAGTGCTACCGCCAGATACAAAGATCGGCTGAATGGATTCAAAAACGGTAAAACTCAACTGTTTAACTCTAAGGGACTTGGAAAATGAGCCTATTTTCAAAAAAAGTGGATTGTTCCTTTAAGCACAATTTTAAAAACAAGGCATTTTTTGTCAAAACACACAATTCACACATCTACACACACAAGTAGCAGAACACCCCAGATCTTTTGCAAAATGAAACAGTTCTTTCAAAATTTTACAATAATTTAACAAAACGCTTCGGTTACTAACGTAACCTCGGTTCCCTGAGAAGAGGGAACGAGTATTGCGTTTGCTAACGCTACGGGGAATTCCTTTCCTCGAGATATTGAAGCAAAAATTTTTATCCTAAAAATACCATATAACACGCAGTGCAGCTGCACAACTCTCAGCAGACAAAGAGCTGTTCAGTGTGCCTGAAAACAGCAGAACGCGCTCTATGTATATTCTCAGCGCTCTGACAGGACAGAGCAAATTAGCATCCTCTTCATCTAACGATGATGAAAGTGCTGAAAGTGAAATGACCTGTGCTCTGAACGGAGTTGAAAGCACTTTAGGTACGTATCCATGCCTTGGTTTGAGGACGACTTTAGAATCGTTTGGCCTAAATCACCCACCCGCTTAACTGATGCGATCACCAGCAGAAAAGCGGTCTTTAGTGACAGGAGCTTTAAGCTCACCGAATGCAAAGGCTCGAATGTAGAACCTTTCATGGCATCCAGGACCGTAGACAAGTCCCATATCGGAACTGAAGGGGGGCGAGGTGGGTGAAGCCTTCTAGCCCCTTTAAGGAAGCGCACGATAAGATCGTTCTTTCCCAGTGAGAGTCCGTTCACTTGAATGTGGTGCGCTGCTATAGCGGCCACATAAACTTTGAGCGTGGAGGGGGAACGACCCGCGTCCAACAGCTCTTGTAAAAAAATGAGCACCTCTGACACTTCACAATTGTGTGGGGTCAGGATCCGTGTTTTACACCAGTCTGAAAAGACTGCCCATTTGCCTGAATAGAGCCGCCTGGTCGCGGGGGCTCTAGCATCAGCAATAGTGTTTAATACATTTTCAGAGAGGTTCTCATGTACCCGTTGATGGGCCAGACATGAAGCGCCCATAGATCGGGACGGGGATGCCAGATCTGCCATTTCGCCTGCATGAGGAGGTCTCTCCTCAGCGGAATCGGCCACGGAGCAGTATCTGACATCTGACTTAGCAGAGAGAACCATGGTTGATTTCTCCAAAGCGGGGCTATTAAAAGCACAGTGCAGTTGCTCTCCCTGATCCTCTCTATAACCTGAGGTAACATTGAGACTGGGGGAAAAGCATAAAGAGGAAGGTTGGGCCATTCGTGTTCCAACGCATCCTTGTGCTTGGAGAAATATGTTAGGCATTGAGCATTGTCTTGTGAGGCGAAAAGATCCACTTTTGCCTCTCCAAACCTGCCCCAAATTGTCTGAATTGTGTGTGGGTGAAGAGACCACTCTGCTGAGGACACTTTGTCCCTGGACAGCATGTCCGGACCCAAATTCAGAATGCCTGGCACATGAGTCGCCCTCAGCGAACTCAGGTTGCGCTCTGCCCATATGAGGAGTTTTTCCGCCATTGCGTGCAGAAAGAAAGATCTTAGACCGCCCTGGCGATTTATATAAGCTACAACTGACCTGCTGTCCGTTCGGACTAGGACGTGGTGGTGCTTTATGTACGGAAGGAAAGCTCTTAGCGATAACGTGACCGCTTTCATCTCTAGACAGTTTATGTGAAGGCTCTTTTCCGAGTCTGACCAGAGACCGGAGACTGGCCTGCCCCCGTGAAGGGCTCCCCAACCTAGGTTGGATGCATCTGTCGAGATAACCTTCCACTTCGTAACAGTGCCCAAGCTCACTCCCGTCTGATACCAGACAGGATTTTACCAAGGAGCAAGAGCCAAAACACAGCTGTGATCTACCTTGATTCGTAATCGGCCCGAGAGCCATGCGTGAGCTGGAACGCGGCGATTCAGCCAGCGCTGTAATGGGCGCATGTGTAACAGACCAAGTCTGAGAACTGGGGCCGCCGAGGCCATGAGACCCAACATCCTCTGAAAGTGTTTGAGAGGGGTGAGTGCACCGGACCTGAGGGAAACCACTCGGTTCTGAACAGAGAGCGTGCGCTGTGACGTCAGTCGCGCGTTCATCTGCAGTGAGTCCAATGTTCTGTGGGAGACAATGAGCTCTTTGTCAAATGGTTGAGAAGCCAAGATCTGTGGTTTAATAACGTATCTCTGACTGAGCTATTATGAGCCAGTCGTCGAGATAGTTGAGAATTCTCATTCCCGAAGCCTCAGCGGGTTAGCGCCACTTCCATGCACTTCGTGAACGCGGGGGCCAGAGATAGACCAAAGGGTAGCACCCTGTATTGGTATACTTTCCCCTCGAAGGCGAATCTCAAGAATGGCCTGTGATGAGGGGCTATCTGTATGTGGAAATAGGCATCCTCTAGATCCACAGTGAAAAACCAATCTCCCGGGCGAACGTGCGCGAGGATTTGTTTTGTTCTCAACATTCTGAACGGGCGCTTCATAAGGGCTTTGTTCAGATGTCTGAGGTCTAGGATGGGTCTGAGACCACCGTCCTTTTTTGGTACAAGGAAGTAGCGACTGTAAAAGCCTGACTCGCTCTGTGAGGGTGCACGGCTTCCACCGCCCCTTTATTAACAGTTTTGATATCTCGGTTGAAGCACGTGATTTGTTGCTTCTCACCGTTGTCTCCTCCACGGTGCGAAGCGTGGTCTGCGAGCAAACTGTAGCGAGTAACCTTGTTTTATTATGTTCAACACCCATTTTGAAATGCCGGGGATGGCCTGCCAGGCCTCGGCCTTCGAAGCCAGGGGCTGAATTAATTTGTGGGTCGAGTCGCTGAGTAACAGGGACTCGGTGGCCCTATAATGTTGCGTTAGAGTGGCACTTATGAGGGAATTGTTTCCCGCCGCCTGAGTACAGGGGGCTGGGGGACATAGAATATAGGTGCTTGTGTACAGGCGAGCGCGTTTGCTTACGGACTCGTTGACTGTGTATGTGATGTTCCCAGCCACCAGATTGAAGGGAGCTAGGGAACGTTTTGGAAGAGAGCGAGGTGGTAAACCGGCCGAAGCGGGCATTATCCAACCTCTCTTCGTGCCTCTGGCTAGGACGGCTTCGGCGGCTCAGGTTTCGACACATTGCTGGGTCGGGGACCTCGACGCTCCGGAGGTTTGCTGCGGCTCGAGCGGGAGCGTTGTCCGCTTGAAGCCGCGCGAGGCTGTTGAGCTGGCTGCGCCGCCTGCGGGCTGGGCTGGTCCAGCTTTAGCGTGGCGGCTAGTAGAGGAGCTGAACGCTGGGCAGGAAATGTCGCATTGCCTGTGAAGCCTTTTGTGCCTCAGTGAAGCGTTCCGTGAATCCAACCACGGAGGGACCGAATAGTCCTGAAGGCGACATGGGCGCGTCCAGGAAAGCAGTCTTGTCCGAGTCTTTCATCTCGGTTAGGTTAAGCCACAAATGGCGCTCCAATACCGTCAAGTTGGCCATACATCTGCCGATCGCCTGGGCGTTGGCCTTGGTGGCACGCAGGGCCAAGTCAGTGGCGCCGCGCAGATCCCTCAGAACCTCGTTATCCGGGACAGACTCATCCAAGGAACGGAGGAGTTTGGCCTGGAAGACTTGAAGCACCGCCATAGAGTGAAGCGCTGAAGCCGCCTGGCCGGCGGAGGCGTAAGCTCGACCGGCGAGGTTGGAAGTAGTGCGGCAGGCTTTGGAAGGGTGCACAGCCTTAGACTGCCATCCTCTGGCGGAGGGCGGGCAAAGGTGAGCAGCGACGGCTTCCTCGAGGGGAGGAAGGGCTTGGTATCCTCTTTCCTGAGCGCCATCGACCACAGAGAGCGCTGAAGAAAAGGAGGATTTGGCGCGAGAAGAAAATGGCGCCTTCCACGAATTGGTTAGTTCCTCGTGGACTTCCGGGAAGAAGGGAGCGGGTTTTTGAGTGGTTGGTTGGCGACGGTTCTCGAAAAACCACTTGTCAAGTCTGCTTCTCGTGGGCTCCTCGGGTTGAGACCAGTCAATGCCGAGGTCGTCCACGGCCTTGGTGAGCAGGCGTATGAGCTCAGCGCCCACCGAGGTTTTGAGCCGCTGGCAGTCCGCGTCGAAGTGGCGTGCTCGAGACGGTATCCGACCACCCGCTGGATGCAGCAAGAGAAAGCCTGTCATCCTCCTCCTCCTCCTCCGGTCCGCCGAAGGAAACAGCAGCCGCCAAACGAGGGGAGCTGTGCTGTTCCTCGATGAACATGACAGGTGATGGCGAGGCACGCGGGGAAATGACCGGCGTGTGCTCGCCAGAGCGCTTAGGGGGCCTCTGGTCGCAACGCTTTCTTTCCGTGGCTCGAGAGGCTGAGAGCAAGGGACGGCATTCGGGTCGAAACTGGCGAGCCGAGCCCGAAGGGTCTGCAGCGCTAGTTCGTCGCACTCCGGGCAGCCGCCCTGGTTGAGTGCAGCCTGCGCGTGGTCTCGTCCGAGACATGACGCGCAGATGATGTGTCGATCCTCGTCCGCAATAAAGCCTCTGCACGAGGCGCAAGAACGAGACATAGAAATGGTAAAAAGGATATATGCCGGATGGCGCAGCTGGAAGGCAGGCTGAAGGCGGAGAATCCGACGTCCTCAGGCTGCAGAGTTCCGCTGGGTGCGTGTCGACGGCAGGCTTCGATCCAGAGCTCAGCGAGGTGAGTCACTGAAGAAGAATTAATCTGACTAACCTGGCGAGACAGGGAGTTATGTACCCTTGGCTATGCAAATTCTGTTGCCCCTTGTGGCGGGAATTTAGAGGGACCCGATTGGTCCGTCCCGCCCAGCGGTCTCGCCATAGGTTGCTGCAGTTGCAGCGGCACAGCCAATCAGCACACAGCAGCTTCCTGCTGAGAGCTGTGCAGCTGCACTGCGTGTTATATGGTATTTTTAGGATAAAAATTTTTGCTTCAATATCTCGAGGAAAGGAATTCCCCGTAGCGTTAGCAAACGCAATACGAGAGTACTCTCGAAAGGGAACCCAATTTTGACACTGTATGGCACAATGCTGTTCTTAATCTTAAACATATCCACTTTCCTAATGATATAATTTGGGTTAGATTTTTTTCAGATATATTGTTAGAGTAAAGTATATGAATATATTGATTAAGCAGTACACACAAGACCAGTACTGCATATTGATGAAAACATTTATTTCTCTCCACATTGTAAAATCATTGAATTCATTCATGCCTTTTCAAAGGTTTGTTTTTTATATCTGCTGAGGTTGGGCTTACAGTTTTTTTTCCAACTTCTTACACACGTTTTCAAAACTATGTCTCCATTTTTCAAAACTCTACACACAATTCTCAAAACGGCACACACAAGATGCAAAATGCCAGAGAGAGTATTAGGGGGTACTACCTGTCATCTTTTGATTGATTGATTGCTGTCAAAAAATTCCTCACCCTCCCTCCCTCCCATACCCTCCCACCCTCTTACGGACTGGAAACCTGTTCTGGACACCTGTTTTGGTCACCTGTTTTGTATGGGGGTAATATTGTAGCTTTATTCCAAACAAATATATTGTTATCCACAAATAAATGTAAATCGATTCACAAAAAATTTATAATTTCACAAATCAATAGAATGAGATCCACAAATAAATGCAGGAGTTTCACAAAAATGAATTAGATTCACAAATAAATACAATGACATTTGTGAATAACAAAAAAATCCACACATATATTTTTAATGTCACAAACACACAACTCTGCCTTGCATAAGTTGCATTCATTTGTGAATCGTTTCCTGTGCATTTGTGGATCTCTTCTTGTGCATTTGTGGATCGCAGCAAAGCACTTGGATTTTGAAACATTTCTAGCGTCTAGACTCAAACGAATCCACATATACGTAGACTACACCCACCATCTAACTAAGCCAATCAGATAACGGCCATATCATGCTGACCAATCGTAGCACGTTCTCGCTTCAACCAATCACGTTTTGGCCATGGATATTCACCGCCAGATGTCAGTGTACCGGCATCTCCAGCGGCCGTCAGTGTACCGGCATCTCCAGCGGCCATAGACGTTCACCGGGAGATGTCAGTGCTGCAGCATCTCCAGCGGCCAGCGACTTTCTTCGACAGCACATGCTGCCGGATATATATTTTTATTTTTTTATATATATAAACTGCATTTCAACAAAACAACATTATATAAGCTAGTTACCATAGTCAGTCTCCAATAATGTGTAAGCAATTTATCATAAATTGTGTTAATAAAGTTGTAATGAAGTTTCTGGTACTGCATTAAATCAGAAAAAGCTGAAATTGTTATGTGTATGTGTATACATATATATATATATATATATGTATACAAAAAAGTGTCAATATCACCTTCATGTTTCGTGACGATAAAATAATGCCTTCATAGAAAATGCTGTTTATTAATTATTAATTTTAAATGTTATTAAATGTGAATATAAACTGTTATTCAGTTAATACAGAAGCTAGTTTCTGATGTGCTGCACAATTTTGGTATTACATCAGATAAGCTGAAATTGCGGCTTCTCCAACAGCCAGCTGTCACTGCAGCGGCAACTCCTAAAGTGGCATCTTCAACTTCAAAAAGACTGGTAATTATTAGACTGGTAACAAGTTCGGTGTCACTCTGTTCCCGCCGTGTTAGTAAGCCAAAATGTGATTGGTTGAAGTGAGAACGTGCTACGATTGGTCAGCACGATATGGCCGTTATCTGATTGGCTTAAGTAGACGGTGGGTGAGTGTACGTATTTGTGGATTCGTTTGAGTCTAGATGCTAGAAATGTTTCAAAATCTACGTGCTTTGCTGCGATCCACAAATGCACAGGAAGCGATTCACAAATGAATGCAACTTATGCAAGGCAGAGTTGTGTGTTCGTGACAAAAATATATATGTGGATTATTTTTTGTTATTCACAAATGTCATTGTATTTATTTGTGAATCTAATTCATTTTTGTGAAACTCCTGCATTTATTTGTGGATCTCATTCTATTGATTTGTGAAATTAGAATTTTTTTGTGAATCGCTTTACATTTATTTGTGGATAAAAATATATTTGTTTGGAATAAAGCTACAATATTACCCCATAGTTTTGGCCACCTGTTTTATGTTCACTTGTTTTATGACTATCTGTTTTATTATCCTCCCCCTTCCAAAGGAATTTTATGACTGTTTAGGGTTGTTTGTGTGTGTGTGTTTTCTAAACTGATCATAGAGTGTTAAAAACAATGTGCTTGAAACTTTTAAAATGCGTGACATTGTGTTGGAATGACAGCGACATGTATAAGATCAGGGAATGTTTTTATTAAGCAGAGTTAGCTTTTCTCACATACATTTGAAGTTTGAAGTATTTAAACATAAAACCGATGTATGCAGTTAAATACAAAAGCATGGTATTGTTGAAGTTTCAAGTAAATGTTAAAAACAAAGTTAAAGTTTTTAGCATTTACATACAACGTTGCATAAACTCAATGTTCACTTATTTTAGAAATATAAAAACATATTTCTATGAATATATTTGACATATGACTTGTAAAGATAGAGAAAAGGATGAAATGTGTTTTCTAAAACACTGTTTCAAACAAGTATATGTATTAAACATATCAAGCGAATAGACCAACTATTAAGTTATTTCACTTACGCCGTTAAAGTTTTTTCTTTAGACAAAACATTTTTTCATACCGAGTTCGGTGCAAACACGTCCTCTCTCTCTGATGATGAAAAGCCGAATGAGCTCTGAGAGGATGCTTAAAGCCACCTCCCAGTCTCCGCCCCTAACACTCGCCCTCAATGCAAAATAAAGGTTAAAAATAAATAAATAAATAAATAAAAGCAAAACGAATAATATTAAGTTTTACACATCACAATTTACTGTTAAATGTTTATTTAGTTTAGACAAAAACAATAGTTTCTTACGCAGACTGAAGCAAACATCCTCTCTACCAAAAGGCTGGATCATCAATGAGAACTAGGGGGCTGTGCGTAACCCCCCCCAGGCTCCGCCCCTAACACGCCCCTCAGCTCAGAAGAATGCACCTGCGCATCCAAGCATCACAACACACAGTTAAAAAGGGAAAAAACAGATCGGTAGCCTACTACAGAATACAACTTGTGATATATTTTATTTAATTTTTTCTGCCAAACTGAATATAATCTGTGACTATGGCAGAGGTTTCTTCACCTAAAACTCCTGAGAGAACCATTGACGATGCAATGGAACACCTGACTCTAGCTCCTAGGAAGAAGCATGGACCTTGCCTGTCCAAATTTCTCCACGAGCCACTGGAGGAAGTCAGATACGATTTTCATCTGGCGGGTACTCGCGTGTGTACGTACAATTTTAACAAAAATGCAAGAGAGGTCAGGCTGATAAATGTGGACAATGATGAAAGATTTACAACGAATACATCGGATGACCCGGATCTGGTTTTCACAGAAAAAGACTAGATTCTGGTTTACACCAAGTGTGGCGCGATTTGAAAGATGGAGGAGACGATCCACTGTTCATAGCCGAGTCGAACGGGGTGACGATGGGGACAAGATTCAGATTGCTCGCGGATCACGTTAACAAATACCCCGAAGACTACATATATATTCTCTGCAGCGATTTCGGTAAGGGGCTACCAGAGCGCTCATGGCCTATATCTGAGGCAGATCACCTCAAATACTACGACATTAAATGTATGTTTCAGTGGAAAGACTTACCTGTGTTGGAAGATATATTTTTTTAAATAGACAAGATGTTTAAGTGTTGTGACGCGTATGAGCGGTACAACAACATCAAAGTCAAACTATTCCATCCCGTCTGGTGCGTCACTAGTAGGCGTGGCGCTCATGTAGGAAGCTATTGAACTCCACCCACATTCTACAATCATTAAATACCTACCGCAGAAGAAGTCTCTACAGCATTCACGCAGCATGTCTCTGGAAAGCGAAGTTATCCCTGTCAACACTGAACCATCATCATCACCATCATCGCCAACAGATGGATGTCATCAAAAATGCAAAGCCTGGTTGACTGCATTTAACATTACAAGGGCTCAGACAAATACTACAAACTCATTACATTAAAAAGGATGCTACTGAGTTGTACCACCTCCTCACACACGCCGTGCAAGAGCAAAAAGAAACCCCATACAGTTTGTGGTGCGAGCTATGGACCTGAGGCAACAAATTGTTCTCGCTTCAGAAAGAGTTAAATCTGGATTGAAGTACAGTGCAGAACTAATTCAAAATCTGTTTCTTCAAACAGTACTCACTGGTCTCCATGACGACACCATCCAAGCTGATGTGAAGCCATACTTACAAGACCCAAAAGTCAAGGATGAGGTTCTTCTGGAGAAAGAGAAGATGGCATATAACCTGGAAACAGAAAGAAAGAATAAGCTGTCATCTACATCAAAAGCGAGAATGATTAAAGTTGCTGTGATTGCTGAGGAAAATGAGAAGGTGGACAAAGAGCTTCAAGCACACAAACCAAACAGCAAGTACAAACGTGACACACTGATGGAAAAAGTTGATCAGGACAATAAAGCCATATGTGAAGCCATTTAGAATCTCACTTACCAAATAGCAAGTCTTCAGCAAACGCCTAGGCTACAACCAGTAAGAATGAGTGAACAGCCAGACAGAAAGTGCAGACCACAGCCTAGGACCCCAAGCAGTAGACGTTGTGAGATGTGTCAGCTGTCTAAGGCGGAGGGAAGGTGTGATCACTGTTGTAAGTGTGGTAGCACCGAACATTGGGCTTCGGGTTGTCGAAAGAAAAATGCCTCCGTCAGCACAAACAAAATTGATATTCGACTTCATCACGCAGAGGACATGGAAGAAACGGATCTGTTTAATGCAAATACTCCACTCACTGGCAAGCAACAACAGACAGCCAAGCTGGTAGGGAAGAGATGTCTAGTTAGAGCATCTCTGGGAGGAGTGGACACTACAATACAGTGGGACAGGGGTTCACAGGTATCAATAGTGGGAACCAATTGGAAAAAGAACTACCTACATTGAACTACCTAAGAACATTGAGGTGCGACCGGTAAAGGAGTTGTTTGAAGGAGCGTTGGAACTCACAGCCGCAAATGGAACAGATATTCCGTATGAGAGGTGGATGGAGGTTGAATTCACTTTGTGCAAGGATGCAGTCGTTGGAATGAGTGACAAATCTGTACTGGTTTCGATCCTGGTTGCCAGCAGTAACATTGATCGACCTATAATTGGATTCAATGTAGTTGAAGAATTAGCGCTGATAAATGATCCATCTGGAGATTGCACACGATCAGGTGACATGATAAAGAGGCTGTGTTCAGCAATGGAGGTAGGCCGCAGAACTGCAAGGGCTGTTTTATCCGTTTTAAAGAAACAGAAGCCTGAAGTTCAACCCCATACAGTCAGGCAGGCCAGTGACTATACCCAAGAATGTAGTGATGGTGGTGCATTGCAGTTGGCCGAATAAGGGGGTATTATGTACATCACCTATAGTGCTAGAACCAAGCTATGAAGCACACTGGTCAACAGGGCTAAAAATCAGGGAACAGCTACTCTATATACCTGCAAATAATGAGGGTAAAATTGAGATCTCAGTGGAAAACGAAACAGGAAATTATATCACCCTGGGTAGTCGCACTGTACTTGGCTGGTTGCACAATGTTGATGTTGTCTACCCATTGCAGGCAAAGCCTACCGAAGAGCAGAGCTCAGGGGTGTCGGATAGCAATGTCATCTTCCCCGTGCAGCAGCCTGGTTCTGACCCACCAGCGGAGCCTTGGGATCCACCGGTGGATCTGAGCCATTTGCCAGATGACCAGCAAGAAAAGGTACGACAGATGCTCAGAGAGGAATGTGACATTTTTGCAAAAGATGAGTGGGATACAGGATGCATTCAAGAGTTGAATTGGACATACGGCTAAAAGACAATGTACCTGTACAGAAAACATACAATGCAATTCCTAGGCATCTCTACCAAGAAGTTAAGAGACACATTCAGGATCTACTCAACCGTGGGTGGATCCAGGAGTCCTGTTCCTCATATTCTTCACCTGTTGTATCTGTTAGGAAGAGAGATGGGGGTCTTCGTCTATGTATAGACTACAGGCTGTTAAACGGGAAAACCCTGTCTGACCGTCATCCTATTCCGAGTATACAGGAGATCCTGGAAAACTTGGGAGGTAACTCTTGGTTCACGGTGCTGGACCAGGGGAAAGCCTACCAACAGGGTTTCATGAGCGAGAAGAGCAGGCCCTGCACTGCATTCATCACACCCTGGGGGTTATATAAATGGGTAAGGATCCCATTTGGGCTGACTTATGCCCCAGGGTCTTTTCAACGCTACATGGAGGGATGTCTGAGATACCTCCGAGATGAAATCTGTGTCCCGTATTTGGATGATGTCCTGGTATTTAGCCCCAGTTGTGAACAGCATGTCCGAGATGTGCGGCAAGTTCTCGGACGGCAGCGAGAGTGTGGAGTAAAATTAAGGCCAAAGAAATGTGATCTCTTCAAGGGTGAAGTCTGCTATGTTGGTCGGGTAGTCTCTGCTGAGGGATACAAAATGAATCCCAAAGAGGTGGAAGCAGTTCAAAAACTGAAGCAAGAGTCTCCCACCACTGTACAAGAGGTGAGAAAGCTGATGGGGTTCCTCAGTTATTACAGAGCTTATATACCAGACTTTTCTAGGGTGGCTAAACCCCTTTATGCACTCTTGGCCAAGCCCAAATCTGAAGTGAAACCGAGCCAAAAGAAAAAGGGGACTAGCCGAAAGTCTATTCAGCTGCCGCAGTCCTATCCAATTCAGTGGACAGCGACCCATCAGGAGATAGTAGACCGAATCGTAGATCAGTTGACAAACCCACCCGTGATGGCATACCCCGACCTGGAGAAACCGTTCATCTTGCACGTAGATGCATCTGAAGAGGGCCTTGGCGCGTTCTGTACCAGCGTCAGAATGGTGTCCTAAGAGTGATAGCTTATGGATCGCGAACATTAACAGCAGCTGAGCACAACTATAAGCTTCTCTCAGGAAAATTAGAATTCCTAGTGCTAAAATGGGCTGTAACGGAACGCTTTCGAGATTATCTGTTCCATGGACCTCACTTTACGGTGTATAGTGACAATAATCCTTTGGTATATGTCATCAAATCGGCAAAGCTCAATGCTACTGGACACCGCTGGGTGTCAGAGTTAGCAGATTATCGATTCACCCTAAAGTACAGACCAGGAACGGCAAACCGAGACGCAGATTTCTTGTCGCGAAGGTCAAAGCCCATTGATGAGATCATGCGGGAATGCACTGAGGAATACCAACAGGAAGCTATTGAATGTATTGGGAAAGCTCTGGAGGAAACTCAAATGGGAGAAGTTAATTGGATTTCTGCCCTCACCTGTAATGTCCATGCACTGCCAGAGGAGTATAACATCTCAGAGCCGATCCAGTCTTTTGGACCAGAAGACCTCAGGGTCGCTCAAAATGCAGACGTAGTCATTCATAGAGTCCTGACTCTGAAAAAAACACATGTGTACTTGAAGCATAGAGACAAAGTGGCAGAGAATGGAGCTGTTAGACGGCTTCTCAGGGAGTGGTCGCACCTTCAAGTCGATGGAGATGGCATCCTCAGAAGGGAGACAGAGACAAGAAACCAGCTTGTCACTCCTGAATCCTTAAAGCCTCTTATCTACAAGTACTTCCATAAAGAAATGGGGCATTTGGGCGCAGAAAGGAGGGTGGTTCTTGCTAGGGAACGCTTCTTCTGGCCTAAGATGAGACAAGAGATGGAACACTATGTCACTCAGGTGTGCCACTGCATGAAAAGAAAAAAAACGAATAGGATAACTCGCACTCCAATACAAAGTATTGAAACTTCCGCACCACTTGAAATGGTCTCTATTGACTACTTACACTTGGATAAGTGTAAGGGGGGGGGGAGTACATACTAGTGGTCGTGGATCACTTTACAAAATACGCACAAGCATATGCGACGAAAAATAAGTCTGGGAAAACGGCGGCCAGAAAGCTCTTTGATGATTTCATTATGCGCTTTGACTTCCCATCCAAGATCCACCATGATCAGGGGAAGGAGTTTGAAAATACTCTCTTTCACAAGCTTTAAGACTATTGTGGTATAAACCATTCACGCACCTCCCTGTATCACCCACAAGCTAATCCAGCATAGCGCTTTAACAGAACACTGCTGGGTATGTTGCTTACCCTCGGGGAATCTCAGAAGTCTAGATGGAAAGAACACTTGAATAAAGTGGTACATGCATACAACTCCACTGTGCATGAAGCCACAGGATTCTCTCCATTTTTCCTTCTCTTTGGTCGTGAGCCAACACTGCCTGTGGATCTAATGTTCCCAAAGCAAGGAAATGAGCGACGGTAGTCACGCACAGACTATGCAGAAAAATGGAGTGATGTCATGCAAGAGGCTTATGCTATTGCCATGCAAAATCTAAAGAAAAGTGTGAAGAAAGAGCAGAAAAATTACAATCGACGGGCATGGAGTTCCAGTCTTGAGCCAGGTGATCATGTCCTGGTAAGAAACCTCACACCTAGAGGTGGGCCCGGTAAATTGCGCAGCTACTGGGAGGACGCAATTCATGTGATCAAGGAACGAAAAGGCGAAGGGAGCCCTGTGTACGTGGTAGAACCCTTCCAAGGGCCAGGAAGAAGACGTGTGTTACATCGTAACTTATTGCTGCCATGTCCTTACCTGGTTGAAGAACCCAACCTGAAGAAAAAAAGCAAAGAAAGTAAAGCAGAACAGACAGCAAAAGGAAACAATAAACACAGCCATGACACTTACCTGTCAGATGCAGATAGTTCCAGTGAAGAAGAATATCCCCCGTGGACAACGACTCAACAGGCCAATGTACCCCTCAATGTTACAGCAGAGGAGTTCCACCCAAGAATGGAAACACCTAAACATGTAACCAAGGGGATGGTGGTACCAGAAGAACCCTTTGAAGGGGAGAACATTGAAGGAGAAATGGAAGCTCCACTCAGTGGAACAGAGCACAGTGAGGCTGGGACAAGAAACGACAGGCCCAAGAGAGTTAGACGGCCCCGACGTGTTTACACCTATGACCAGTTAGGTGAGCCAACGTACCAGCCGTTGAAGATCTGCCCTGTGGGAGTGGAGTGCTCTACCGGAACCAGCCGTGACCTCTCTGCCGGCTCAATATTTATGTATCCTTTCTATCATTGCTAATAGTTAAAAGAAAGAAACACAGAGATACAAATTCATAAGTTTTAGTTTATAATTCATAACTAATTTAGTTAAACATTTAACAATTTACAGTCCATAGCAGGAGTTACAAATTTAATATTATTAAAAAAGAAATAAGAACAGAACTGGGCTATTATTTGAGTATATAGAAACAAAACAATAGTGTAATAGTGGTTACGTGTACACTTACAATAGCAAAGAAGTAAACTCATAGCTGAAAATATGTAGATATACAAGAACGGGTGTAAATGGTATTTTCCTTGTCCCTGTGTGAAGATTTGGGGGGCCCACCAACACTTCTACGGATTATGCACCCTTTAATACTTATGGACTATGAACTCTTAGTCTTGTGTTGATGCTATGTGATGCTGAGGCATTAGGAAAGAAGTTTGGAGGAATAATGGAGCAATTATGCTATAGTGTATAGTGTGGAAAGCTAGAACTTATTTGTTAACTCACCCTTTATGAAAAGTTAGATTGTTGACATTGTTAAATCTAATTAAGGAGCAAATGTTTGACAACATTTTTTTTAGTGGGGGAGGGTGTTGCACGCTGAGAATATGTCGAATATGTTACGATGTACTTTTTTTGTTTTTCTTAGTTTTTTTAACCAGATGTGAATTTTAGTTTTGAAAGGGGACTATATCAAAACTGCATTTTAGTTTGGTGTTAAATTAGATTGACTTTGCTGTCGAGGTCAGAGGCGAACAGAAGAATGACCAGTGCTCGTGTCGGGAAGAAAAAAGGCATGTCAACGAACGTGCATGTAAAAAAGTGTGTGTGTAGAGAAATTATTGCGGGCAAAATACTAACTCCGACTGTAAACCGAAACAAATAAAGTAGTGAAAAGAAGACAGAATCCTGTCATTTCAGGGGTGCAACACTAGCAAACTATGGGTCCCCAGTACCCATCGGCAAGATATCTGACTCCCCCAGCGATGATGTGGACGTCTGTGTAGGAGTGACGGGTCACAAGATCATTAAAGCAATCATCACCGTCATCCTGCAACACCTGATAGATAAATGATTGAAATAAGATTGTGAGGGATGTGTAGTGGATCACCCTTCACAAACAAGACACTCATGCCTGTTTGAACCTAGCCCCTATTATTTTTACGGATGTTACGACGAGATCAGCCAAAAACTCCTCAAGCCCGAGCTAAAAAACATTTTAGCAGAGACGCTGAAGCAGTTTGGACTAAAGCCACATCTACAAAGAATCCTGGGGACTGTTGAAACTGTCTTGTGCGACCTCAGAGATGAGATCTACATAGTGGAAGAGCTGGCCTCTATCAATCAGAAACTTGTGGATGAGAGTTACGAGCAGGTTATTTACGAAGCTGTTGACTGTTGGAAGCTACCTCCTGCTGCTGATTCTGACTAAGTCTGCTAAGGGAAACCTAAATATTTCTTTAAACGGCGGGTTAGATGTGAAATATCAAATTTGTTGTACAAGATCGTTAACGATGTATGTAACTGTAAGCGATTCATGAAATTAAAGAATCAAATGAAAGTTGTGCGGAGATTATCAATCAATCAATCAATCAATCAAATTTATTTATATAGCGCTTTTACAATGACAATTGTTTCAAAGCAGCTTCACAGTGTTAAACAGGACAACATTGCAACAAAATTTGATTTGGCTAGTTTAATTTGGATAGTTTATAGAATTATATATGACCAAATTAATAAATTCTATTTGTATATTTAGTTGAGTAACTTGGATCATAATTTGAGTGTCCCCAACTGAGCAAGCCAAGCCAAAGGCGACAGTGGCAAGGAACCAAAACTCCATCAGGGCATGATGGAGAAAAATAAACCTTGGGAGAAACCAGACTCAGTCGGGGTGCCAGTTCTCCTCTGGCCTATTATTAACAGTGAATATTTATTACTCTGGGAACCTTGCCGGTCATAAATCATATTAGATAGGAATATTCAAAATTTTGGGTATCACGCAAGAGACGGGTTCATTTAGGATGGCGCGTCGATTACACAAGAATATGAATACTTGAAAGATCGGAGTTATTGCGCCGGAGACGGGTTAATTGACGTGCCGGTGAGGCAAATTCAGAGGAGACACTAATGGACACGGTCTCAGCAGACACTCCAGGATGGGTACAACTATTAAGAATATTCTCGAAATTATGCCTGGATGTAAAGAATCCTTAAAAATAGGTAACATATTATGTCTCTGTACATACGTAACTGATGTATTTGTAACACTCATGACAAGAAATAAACCTGTCGATGTATGCAAAATTATTGACACATTGGTTGAATACGTGTTGGAGAAAAATTATGAAATGTGTGTGAAATTTCTTTTTTTTCTGGACGACATATAATTTGTCATTGTCTGTATGTAAAAGTCTACCTTTATATTCCGGAAATAAAAAATGTCTATGTCACTGTTCATCTGATCATTATTTCGTGAAACCCCGAGAGAGAGAGACAACATGGCTGAGCTCATGGAAAAAGTATATTACAATCCGTCAAGCCCAGGGGCTTTGGGTGGTAAAAACAGATTAAAACAAACAGTATTACAAGAATCTGGCTTACGTCTGAAAGATAAGGAGGTGACCGACCGCCAAGATACATATACATCACATCGGACAGCACCTATAAAATATAAGCGAAACAGAGTGGTGGTGTATGGAAAAGATGTACAGTTTTAAGCAGATCTGGTTGATATGTCGGCATATTCAAAGGACAACAATAAAATCAAATTCCTACTAACCTGTATAGATGTATTTAGCAAATATGCATGGGTGAGCCCGTTGAAGAATAAGACGGGACAGGAGATGACTAAGGCGTTTGAATCAAAATTAAGAGAAAAACGAAAACCGGAAAAGCTTCAAACAGATATGGATAAGGAGTTCCTCAATAAACATTTTCAGGAATTAATGAAAAAGTATAACATACATCATTTTACCACGGCCAGTGATTTGAAAGCATGCGTGGTCGAAAGATTCAACAGAACTCTAAAAGGCCGTATGTAGAGATATTTAACAGCCATCAATTCCCAGCGCTACTGCGATATCTTGCAAGATCTGGCAGAGGGGTATAACAGCAGTAATCACAAATCCATACGAATGAGGCTGATTGACGTTCATAAAGAAAATGAGACGACCGTGTTTAACAACCTGTACGGAAAGCTACGTAGAGAGACACCTGTCTTTACTTATAAGATAGGCGATGTTGTCAGAAATGTATTCTCTAAAGGCTATATGCAAAATTATACGGACAAATATTTTACCATAGCAGCATGTGTGCCGCGACAGCCACCCGTATACAAGATACAAGACTACGATGGGAAGATTATTGACAGATGTTTTTATAAAGAAGAGCTACAGAAAATTATTGTGGAAGATGATAAATCATTCAAAATAGAAAAGATTTTAGATAGACGACGTAGGGGAAAGACAATGTATGCCCTGGTCAAGTGGGGGTGGGGGTGGGGGTTTAAATTCAACTTTTGGGTACCTGAAAAGCAGGTGGTGGACTTAAAGAGGGCCTTAAAGGCTTAAAGTTTGTAAGACACTCGTCATTTCTGGGGAAAAATCATCATCATCATCATCACCATCATGACCGATGAAGGTTTCTACATTACACTGCCTTGTAATGCACCCAGAGCCGTCTATCCCGAGAACAGTATATCTAATTACAGAACCAGACTGGGTAAAACTACATTTGAAGGGTCCGTGGGAGGTGGCGCTGGTTGAATTTGAATATCCAATTTCTTGGTACGCATTTAACGAGGAGGATGCATCCTTTATTATCAACTGCGACCAAAAGCTGCTGCAGCTTGATGGCGATCATTATAATGTGAGTGATGGTATTAATATACACATCGATAATAAGGCTCAGACGATACTGGTGCTACGTAGTATTTTAAAGCCGGGTATTATGAAGATGTCTCGTTTCTCCTCAGGGAAATAAATGCATCCATACCCCCACGTGTGCTCCTCGGTTACGATCATGTAAAGAATAAGGTTTTTCTAAAGGCACCTCAGAGGACGTCATTGGTTTTAAATGGCTCATCTCGCACCGTACAGAACTGACCCCGGACGATACGTGGATTATCATCGTAGTCAAGCCGGAAATGGTCTCCCGGGTTTTGTCGGATCGAACACTATGTTCGGGCGAGGGATCAGCTGCGTTTTTAAGGGACTTTTTCGCGCAGCCCTACCATTCTTAAAAAGAGGATTCAGCATAGCTAAGCCTCATTTAAAAACGGCTGCGAAAAATATATTCAGCAACGTTGTTACCACAGCCCAAACAAAATCGTATAACAGTAATAATAAAAACGGTCAGGACGGTAACGGGCTTATGGTCATGTGCCGTAAAAGCTTTAAACCTCCAGGGATTAGGATGAGAAGGGGGAGTGGTCATCCTGTGAAGAATGCACAGCTAAGAAGCGTCCAGTTGCAAACCCCCCTCGGAGGAGGACTCCTGTGAAGCGTGTAAAAAAAACCAGAAGGACAAAAAAACGTGCAAATACTATTTTCTAAAATATGTCTTACACAGCATGTGTCAAATCGGAGTTAGATATTTTCACAGTGCCCATGACACAGAGGGCTATTGAAAAAAATACCTACGTGGAAGTACCCCCTATATCTGCTATAACTGATAGCTCCCCGATAGAGTTTTTCATCGCAGGCACCGGTGAGGATTTCACAGATCTGAATAACACATTGTTATATACACGACTCAAGATTACCAATCCGGACGGGTCACCAATCGCGGCCGGCAAACATGTAGGTCTCATAAATTACCCCGGAGCCTGTATATTTTCACAGGTTGACATTTCTTTAGGAGATCGTCTTTCGCAAAGCTCCAATACATACCCTTACAGATGCATCATAGAGGCTCTCATGAATTATGAAAAAGATACTCTGAAGAGTAACTTTTCAGCAGGTCTTTTTTACAAAGATAAAGCTGGGCACATGGACATAGCCGACCCTGGGGGGGCAAACACCGGATTAACAAAGAGAGCAGCGTTTACAAATGCTAGCGCTGTGGTAGAACTACTGGCTTCTATTCATAGTGATATATTCTTCCAGGAAAAATGTATGTTAAACGGTGTTGATATAAAGATCTGAATGACCAGAGTAAAGGACAAATTTTGTCTGATGAGGTCTGATGCTGTTGCTTATAAACTCAACATTTCAACAGCTTCTCTTTTTGTGAAAAAAGTGGTGGTCTCACCAGCAGTTCGACTGGGTCACGCACGGGCCCTCCTGTCCACCATGGCTAAATATCCTATAGAACGTGTATGTGTGAAGAATTTCTCCATACCGGCTGGGACTCATGTATCTAATCAGGAAAATCTCTTTCTCGGGGTTCTGCCAAAATCCATCATTTTAGCGATGACAGATAATTCTGCATTTACAGGTGCTTATGACAAAAAACCCTTTGCCTTTCAGCACTATCATCTTGAATACTTAACACTGTTTGAGAACAGTTCAATGATACGGTCCCACCCTTTCCAACCACGGTATAATAACGGCTCTGCCGTGAGAGAATTTACCAACTAGTATTAGCTACCGGTAAGCATCTCAAGAATCAACCAATGGCTATTGATCGAGAAGATTTCCTCAACGGCTACACCCTGTACGCATTAAACCTTACGTCGGATGATGAGTGCTCTCAACATGTGTCCCTAATCAGGACAGGAAACATTAGATTAAAAGCGCGCTTCAGAGAGCCTCTCAGACACACGTTAGTATTTTAATATACGCAATTTTTGACTCTGTTCTCAAAATTTCTAATAGACGACAGGTGCTTACGGACTACTGAGTGACGTGAAATGAATACGATACAGCTGACATATGTCATGGATAAAATTTCATGTTACACAAACTTTTTAGGCGTGCTCCCATGTGATCATCTACCCAAGACCCGTTAAAGGACTTACCTTGCTATTTCATAGCTAACACGGACCCTGCAAACAGGCCGGGTGAGCACTGGGTTTGTAAATACATAAACGGAGACGGTTTCAGCTGCTTTATTGAAAGTTTAGGAAACAAACCAGTTGCGACTTGTTTTCCATCATCTTTTCAAGACTTTCTACAAACCAACTCCCGTAGTGTCCAGTACTCTAACAAGCAGGTCCAAGATTATTTATCGGATACTTGTGGCCAGCATTGTGTGTTTTTTCGGTAACACTTTACAATAAGGTTGTATTAGTTAACATTAGTTAACGCATTAGTTAACATGAACTAACCATGAACAACACCTCTGTTCAGCATTAGTTAATCTTTGTTAATGTTAGTTAATAAAAATACAGCTGTTCATGTTAGTTCACAGTGCATTAACTAATGTTAACAAGATTTTATTCATGCATTAGTAAATGTTGAAATTAACATTAACAAAGATAAATAAATGCTTTATAAGTGCAGTTCATGATTAGTTAATGTTAACTAATGCATTAACTAATACAACCTTATTGTAAAGTGTTACCGTTTTTTCTGTACCACATATCAAGAGGTTGTAATTATGAAGATGTCATGAAAATGTATCATGATGATGATCTAATTAAAAATGATTCAATGGTATCTCTTTTTGTGAAAAAAAATGAAGCCCAATCTATGCAGCGGTAAAATATTTAGGTGTATTCAGTGTGTGCAGACGGGCAAATGCTTCAGAGGTGTTAACTTACGTGTACGCATATAAACAAAAATGTTTGGATAAATGAATTCTAATGTGGATGTTAATTCATATGTATGTATGAATGTATGTAACAAATATAGGACACAAACAGATACAGCTTTTTACATTTCTTTTTTTATAATTTTTTCATCATTTAAAACAAAGCAGTAATCATTGTATACATTGTTTAAAACAAAATAGTAATAAAACAAATACAAATGAACATACATCCAAGCTTAAAAAGTTAACCACTGATTCACGTCCAGTATAGGTGAATTAAATACATTGTCATCTGAAATGTCAGACTGGGATGCTGGCGGCGAAAGGGAATACGGCAGCTTTTGAGACTTGTGTTTTTTCAACTGTGCAGATGCTGCAGTAGCGATGCCATCCGTAGATGGCTTTCTTTTAAAAGATTCGATCATACGTCTAACATGTTGATTACTTATAGTTGAGAAAGGAATATTTAAACCGGCAAAGGCCTCCAGAAACTCCGACCATCCCACAGGTCTACGGTCGTCACGTATCAAATGAGGTCTCGTTATGCTTTTCAGCAGATCAAGCATGTGTGACCCCGCAATGGGCCTCCCTTTAAAAGCAAATTCTCAAGAGTCTGTCCACGAAGACACCTGTTTAGCTTTAGACATCTTGTCCAGAATGTATCTGATATTTTTTAAACTCCTCTGAGGGACATTGTTTAACACCTCGTTTACGACTTCATCCTCCTTCACCCCGTCATTATCATCGATCCTATTAGTGGCAGGTGCATCACCATAGTGCGGATCGTGCTGAGGCAATGTAAGGGTTAATGCACTAGTCTCCGCATCGCCTTGTTTCACCAATGTCAGATATCTCTGCAATGCGCTGGTGAAAAGCTTTGCTTTTCCGTGAGCATCGAGATCACTCCTCTCTAATATATCCCTTATTGATGCATCCAAGTTATCCTCAACGACTTTATGAATATTTTCACGGGGGTGAGCCGTCCTCAATCTTTCCAACTGATGTTTTGGTACAAGATACATTTTTTCTGCATATTCCATACTGGTCACTGTCTAGACGTTATCAGGCTGGTAATAAATGGTATGGCTACGCTCAAAAGAGGCAGGAGAAACCCCCCTCTTTGATTAATCATGCATCTTTTTCTCTTAACGTTAATTTTTTTTTATTGGCAGCGTATTTTATCTTTTTTAACCTTCTCTGCCGATTAGCAGTCAGTGGTATTATGCCATGAAGGACATTAAGAGACAATTCGGTAACACTTTACAATACGGGTGCACTAATATGCATTAATTCATGCTTAACTAATGCACAGATAATGATGAGTTAATGTGTTACTAATGGTTAACTAACCCATTTATTAATGATTACTGCATCAGCAACTAATGAAGATTCGACATGATTAATAGATTAAGTAATCATTACATTGTTATTAGTTAAATGTGTAATAATGCATTAATTCCTTAATAACATATTTTATGAACTAATAATGTAAATTAATGTGTTAATTACCACAACGGGTCAAAGCCATGCATTTCAACTTCCAGTTGTCTGCTTTAATTAATCATTAGCTGATGATTTACAAATGTGTCATTATGTTATGACTTTACTTGTTGGGGCACATGACTATTGACTCCAGTCTACCCTGATCGATTGCTCCAGTCTACCTACTGCTGCTACTGCATGCGTCAGTGTTTGTAGCTCTGTATAGCTGCGCTTGAATCTCTATTTGATATATTTTCTTTGTTATCTATACTGCTAAAAATAACTTACTCATCACCATATATTGTTTAATATAGCCTATCAAGTTAAATTTGACATCACTAGCTTTTAATCTAAATCCCTACCACGTGTTAGCTTTTCGCTAGCCTGGTAGCTTTCCATCCCGGCACCCGGGTCTCCTGTTTTCTGAGTTCATTAGACAACTGTGGTGAGTTGGATTATTAAATAGACTCCATCAAACAAAGTAAGTGGAGTAAGTTGTGTGGTAAGTTTTGGATTCATCAACAAATACGGTAAGCCATGTCTTCTTCTCCTGTCATTGTCACTTGCACTGCATGCTACATGTTTAGCATATCTATCTCCGTTGGCGAACAGGGCTTCACATGTGTTAAATGTAAGGAATTAATCAGGCTGACGGAGAAGATTTCAGATTTAGAGACACGCATCCAGACTTTATGTGAGAGTAGTGAGAATGGTACAGCTTTAGATACTCTTTTGGATGCGACTAGCTTAGTGAACACTCATTGTTTGGTTCCGGCTGAGCCCCGCAGCAGGGCAATTGGGTGACTGTGAGACAGCATAGTCGCGGATCTAAAAACGACTCTTCCGTTCGATTAGAACATCAAACAGGTTCTCCCCACTCAGTGATGCACCCACTGAGGATCCTGTTGAAAGTGCCCTAGTTATTGGCGATTCTATTACACGGAACGTGAAAATAGAGACACCAGCCACCATAGTCACATGTTTACCGGGAGCCAGAGCGCCTGACATCAAAGCAAATTTAAAAGTGCTGGCTAAAGCTAATCGTAAATTCTCTAAGATTATTATTCACGCCGGCACTAATGATGTTCGACTTCACAGTCGGAGATCACCAAAATTAACATTAAAGAGGTGTGTAAACTCGCAAGTACGATGTCACCGCAGTCTGTTTATCTGGCCCCCTCCTGTTAAAAGGAGTGATGAAATAGTTAGCAGATTATCATCACTCAATGGCTGGTTGTCTAAGTGGTGTCCGAAAATAACATAGGGTTCATAGACAATTGGAAAAGTTTTTGGGGCAGACCCGACCTGTTGAAGATAGACGGCATTCATCCTACCCGGGCTGGTGCTGCTCTTCTCTCTAGTAATTTGGCACATAGTCTTAGAGCTAAACCTTGACTCACTGGGGCCCAGGTCAGGAAGCAGACAAACTGGCTAAACCAACCGCCTGCTAGCTGTCTCACGTCACCAGAGTCAGCTAAATCCCAGCACATAGAGACGCTTTCACCTAGATATTATCACATAGAGACTGTGTCTGTTCCCGAATCAGTAAATACAAAAACCATCAAAACCATTCAACAGTAAAAATTTAATTGATGTCCAACAAATAAACAACAGATATAATACGGATGAACAATTGATAAATCTCGGGTTGCTGAATATTCGATCCCTTCGCCAAAAACGCTTTATTGTTAATGATATGATTATTGATCATAACCTAGATGTGCTGTGTTTGACAGAAACCTGGCTAAAACCTGACGACTACATTACTTTAAATGAGTCCACTCCCCAAGATTATTGTTATAAACACGAGCCGCCTGAAAGGAAAAGGGGAGGTGTTGCTGTAATTTATAATGATAACTTCAGTATTACTCAGAAGTCTAGTTTCAAATATAATTCCTTTGAAGTTTTGGTGCTTTATGTAACATTGTGTAGTGTAAATGATAAATCCCGTTTGACATTTGTGTTGGCTACTGTATACAGGCCACCAGGGCACAATACAGACTTTATCAAAGAATTTGCTGGTTTTCTATCAGAGTTAGTACTGGCTGCAGATAAAGTACTAATTGTTGGTGATTTTAATATCCATGTTGACAATGAAAAGACGCATTGGGATTGGCATTTAAAGACATTATAAACTCTATTGGAGTTAGACAACACGTATCTGGACCCACTCATCGCCTTAATCATACTTTAGATCTAATACTGTCACATGGACTAAATGTTGATACCATTAAAATTCTGCAGCAGGCGATGACATCTCAGATCATTACCTAATATCATGTATACTTAATATAGCTAAGGCTGCAAAGCCATCCTCGCTTCAAATATGGCAGGACTATAACCGCTGCGACTAAAGATTGCTTTATACATAATCTTCCTCATCAGTTCCATCTCCTCAGAATTACAGATAGCCAAGAGGAACTTGATGTTGCAACAGAAACTACTGACTCTCTCTTTACTAGCACTTTAGACATAGTTGCTCCTCGGCGCTAAAGAAGATTAAAGCAAATAATCCAACGCTGTGGTACAACGAGCACACTCGGGCCCTTAAAACAGCAGCCAGAAAAATGGAGCGCAGCTGGAAGAAAACAAAACTGGAGGTTTTTCGCAATTTGTGGAAAGAGAGCATGATTGCATACAGAAAGGCCATAAAAACTGCTAGATCTGCTTATTTCTCAACTCTTTTAGAAGAAAACAAACACAACCCTAGGTATTTATTCGATACAGTGGCTAAATTAACAAAGGATAAAGCTTCAACTTCTGACGTTTGTAAACAACACAGCAGTAATGACTTTATGAACTTCTTTACTAGTAAGATTGATAACATTAGGAATAAAATTATAACCATGCAGCCGCCTACTACAGTATCACTTCAGACAGAACATTGTAGTCTCACTGAGGAAAAATTACACTCATTCACTGCTATAGGAGGAGAAGAATTGACTAAACTTGTCAAATCATCAAAATCAACAACATGTATGCTTGACCCTATACCGACTAGGCTATTAAAAGAGATGCTTCCAGAGGTCATAGATCCTCTGCTTAATATTATTAATTCATCCTTGACATTAGGATATGTTCCAAAAACTTTTAAGTTGGCTGTAATTAAACCACTTATTAAAAACCGCAACTTGATCCTAAAGAATTAGTCAATTACAGACCAATCTCGAATCTACCGTTTCTATCAAAAATATTAGAAAAGGCAGTGTCTTCCAATTATGTTCCTTTTAGAAAGAAATTGTATATGTGAGGATTTCCAGTCAGGATTTAGACCGTATCATAGTACTGAGACTGCTCTAATTAGAGTTACAAATGATTTACTCTTATCATCTGATCGTGGTTGTATCTCTCTATTAGTGTTACTCGATCTTAGCGCTGCATTCGATACTATCGATCACAATATTCTTTTGAATAGACTCGAAAATTATGTTGGCATTAGTGGAACTGCATTGGCATGGTTTAAATCTTACTTATCTGACCGTTATCAGTTTGTAGCAGTAAATGAAGAGATGTCACACCGATCACAAGTTCAGTATGGAGTACCGCAAGGCTCAGTGTTAGGACCGTTGCTTTTCACCCTGTATATGCTACCACTGGGAGATATCATTAGGAAGCATGGCGTTAGTTTTCATTGTTATGCTGATGATACTCAGCTCTATATTTCTTCACACCCTAAAACTTACCAATTCACAAGATTAACGGAATGCATAGCTGATATTAAAAATTGGATGAATAGTAATTTCCTGCAACTTAATTCAGATAAAACTGAATTTTTAATTATTGGACAGAAAAGCTCCACAAGTAGTGCCCTAGAATACTGTCTAACCCTCGATGGCTGCTCTGTCAAGTCCTCGTCGTCAGTGAGGAACCTGGGTGTGCTCTTTGATACCAATCTTTCATTTGAAAGCCACGTTTCTAGCATCTGTAAAACTGCATTCTACCATCTTAAAAATATATCTAAATTACGTCACATGCTTTCAATGCAAAATGCTGAACAACTAGTACATGCGTCATGAGCTCAAGGCTAGATTATTGTAATGCTCTACTGAATGGTTGCCCTGCTCGCCTAATAAATAAACTCCAGCTGGTCCAAAACGCAGCAGCTCGAGTTCTTACTAGAACCAGGAAGTACGATCATATTAGTCCAGTTCTGTCAACACTGCACTGGCTCCTATTAAACATCGCATAAATTTTAAAATCTTGCTTATTACTTATAAAGCAATAAATGGTTTAGCTCCCAGTACTTAAGCGAGCTCTTAACGCATTATACTCCATCACGTCAATTGCAGTCTCTAAACTCTGGCCAGTTGAAAATACCTAGAATATCTAAATCAACTGCAGGCGGTCGATCCTTTTCCTATTTAGCACCTAAACTCTGGAACAGTCTTCCTAGCATTGTTCGGGAAGCAGACACACTCTGTCAGTTTAAATCTAGACTAAAAACACATCTCTTTACTATGGCATACACATAGAACATTTTTAACTTTCTTTATTCAAATCAAATGACTGATTGTTAGGCTGCATTAACTAGGTCAGCCGGAACGGGAACACTTCCCATAACACCTGATGTACTCGTTACATCATAAAAAGAGTGGCATCCACACTAATGTTAGTCTCTCTGTTTATCCCGAGGTTTACTGCAGTAGGCGGATCCAGGCCGTGTCCGGATTGGATGGTGGACCTGCATCTGGACATGACCAGCTCATCCTGGAGTGTCTGCTGAGACCGTGTCCATTAGTGTCTCCTCTGAATTCGCCTCACCGAACGTGATCCTCAATTAACCCGCCTCCGCGCAATAACTCCGATCTTTCAAGTATTCATATTCTTGTGTAATCGACGCCATCCTAAATGAGCCCGCCTCGCAAGGCCATACCCAAAATTTCGAATATTCCTATCTAATATGATTTAAGACCTGCAAGGTTGCCAGAGTAATAATTATACACTGTTAATAATAGGCCAGAGGAGAACTGGCACCCGACTGAGTCTGGTTTCTCCCAAGGTTTATTTTTCTCCATCATGCCCTGATGGAGTTTTGGTTCCTTGCCACTGTCGCCTTTGGCTTGGCTTGCTCAGTTGGGGACACTCAAATTATGATCCAAGTTACTCAACTAAATATACAAATAGAATTTATTAATTTGGTCATATATAATTCTATAAACTATCCAAATTAAACTAGCCAAATCAAATTTTGTTGCAATGTTGTCCTGTTTAACACTGTGAAGCTGCTTTGAAACAATCGTCATTGTAAAAGCGCTATATAAATAAAGTTGATTGATTGATTGATTGATTAATAAATGGGTTAGTTAACCATTAGTAACACATTAACTCATCATTATCTGTGCATTAGTTAAGCATGAATTAATGCATATTAGTGCACCCTTATTGTAAAGTGTTACAGACAATTCACATAGAGCCAGTATGAACTCGTCAGAGGCTGACTGTAAAATCAGACGCCTCTGCTTCGGCGTGCCTTTGTATAATAGGCACTCCAGGGATGCACATGAACAGTGGTTTCGTTCACATGTGTTTGTAGCTCCGTCGAATTGACTCATAACCCTTGATTTTCTTCTTAACACTCCCTTATAAACTAATACTTTCTATTATTTACAACGTGTGAACATATCACCGATACGGTTTTCTATAAAAAACAATCGGATTGCTTTGATTTCGCTATTTATATCAGAACTTCTGCTACTAGCCGTAGACCGCTAGCATTGCATGCGACCTCGTCTACTCCGTGTGTTTCTCTGCACAGGACCCAAGCACCCAGGATGCGACCCCTTCCCACGTACCGACTAGGACATGAAAGGTTTAGTAGATTACTTGCTCTGAATGAATGGTTAATGTCATTGTGTAATGAACAGAAGCTGCTCTTTGTAAATAATTGGAATCTGTTCTGGGAGCAACCTAGGCTCTTCAGTCCTGATGGCCTTCACCCCAGCAGAATCGGAGCGGCAATTCTGTCGGACAACATCTCCAGGGCGTTACACACAGGGGTGCCGCCAGAAACTCTGGGCCCTATGGAAAACAAAATTTCTGGGCCCCCTACAATTTTACAGATAAAATTTAACCCAATAAACATGCCCTGTATACTTTAAAAAAGATTCTTAGCACATTGCATAGTTAAAATGTCTAAAGATGAGTACAAAGCCTACAAAAACAAGAAAAAAATATAGAAAGATGTACTTGTTTATATAAAAGGGAGAACATTTATTATCTCAATTGCAAGCATAACAGAACATAACATAATGTCTTAATATAAAATATTAAAATATCTATTTTGTAAACTCCTTATAGCCAATTGTTACTACAGACACATGTTTTATTCCATTTTATATTATATTATTTTTCTGGGGCATTTTGTTCATATTAAGAACATCAAGTGACGCCTGCTTTCACACATACTCCGTCTGCAGGGCGATGCGGTGGGTATTTTTTCTGTACCCATGTTAACGGATTACAGCTTTCACACTGCACGCGGATGCTGTCCGCCGTATGCTCCAGGTGCGATGCGTCTGCAGCAGTGCGGCAATCGTTTCCGTACATAAAGTGCATAAATTTCACCACATATGCATATAATTTAAAGTCTACTTGTTACTAAGTCTACACATGGCTTTTTCTCTCTTTTTTGGGTAAAGCAAGGAATGGAAACGACACCTTACCTGACATTTAGGTAAAAAAATGTGACATAATGGATAGCACTCGTCCTTTCTTGGAGATTAAAAAAAAAAGTTCTTTATGATCTGTAGGATTCCTTTTAAAGGGGTTTAAAACGAAAGAAAAGAAGAGAGTCGGCTGTTTTTAATAGCATATTGTAAGTTTCTCATTCAAAATGCTTGTGATTTTAGGCTATAAACAATGTTTAAATGTTTTGCCACTTGCGTGAGCTACATCTAAAGTATAGGCTATATGAGTGCTTTAAAACCTGACATCTATGAAAGTGTAAACAAAGAGAATTGCAATTCTCACTAACAACTTTTAGATTTGAAATGAAAAATGCTGTGTTTGTGGTATACAACCGCAGATCAGTTGCGCACTGCAAACGCAGCATATGTGAAAGCACAACAGCTCGTGCTGCTCGGCACCGAATACACACCGCAACATGCACTGCAGACGAGTATGTGTGAAACGGGCGTAAGACAGCATCAATCGTAGCAGCACTGTCACTTCACAGAATATACGACACACACGGCAAACTGATTTTGTAGTTTTGAAGCGTGTAGATTACTTTTTGTTTATCATCATTCATGTGGCGAACACAGTAGATAAGACGTGTTTAGAGGCTTCATTCTTTGTGAAGTTTCGCTCAGGCTCACCTTGTTCGTCCTGGGGATGTGGACGTGGGGAGGAGAGCAGCAGCCACTGAATCTGTGTCTACGAGACATGATAACCAAGACAGCACAGCAGATATGTAATGTTGGATGTAAATCATAATTCAGTAATTATTTTACTAAGCTAGCTAGATAAAAGCAGGTCATAGGTAGCAACAAAAATAAGTAACTCTGAAAGTTTTGGAATAACGTTACAGGAATAGGGCAAGCTACCTTTCTTTTTGAAAACTGTGTGACATACTGTCGACTTCGGCGTTCTCTGTCTTCTCTTTCCTTCTTTTCTTTCCGTTTTAGATGCCCCGACTTTTGATGTGACATGCCTGCGTGTATCACTGTCTGCGCTTCATCATAGCAAGTGCAATAACCAAGAGACGCTAGCGATCTAGCTCGGACCGCGCAGGTGGCATGAACCATTGTGAGAGGGGAGGGGGGTTGTGACTGACATTTTGAAATTCGTTTTTTAAATATAAAATCTATGGTCAAAATGGACAAAATACACATTTAGGGCATGAGGGGCCCTAGCACATTTAATGTATGTATAAAAAATAGAAAAGAAATAAAAGAAAAAGGGGTCTGCTCTTCTGGGCCCTAAATCAGCCTGGGCCCTTAGAATCGTCCTAACCTTCCACCCCTTTACGGCGCCCTTGGTTACACACCACCATATGACTAGTAAGTCAAAGACCAAATCACAGTCTTTGCTGTCCTAACTTAATTGACATAAGTAACAATGTAGAACATTATATAGAAACTGTGTATATTCCTCGTTTAGTGAGGTCAAACATTAAATCTACTGTAGGATCTAGGAAAAATCTAATTGTGATTAAACCAGAAAATCTCAATATTAGTGAACAAAAACAATTTCTAAAACTAGGTCTTCTAAACATTAGATCGCTCATACCTAAAGCGGTTATTGTACATTAAATGGTCACAGATAATAGTTTCGATGTACTTTGTCTTACTGAAACCTGGCTTAAGCCAAATGATTATTTCGGTCTTAATGAGTCTGCTCCACCAGGATACTGTTATAAGCATGAGCCCCGTCTGATTGGTCGTGGCGGCGGTGTTGCAACAATCTATAAAGATATTCTTAATGTTACTCAGAAAACAGGTCACAGGTTTAATTTGTTTGAAGTAATAGTGCTAAATGTTACGCTCTTAGATGTAAGAAAGAAATCCGTATTATCTCTAGCCTTGGCTACTGTAAAATAGACCTCCAGGGCCCTATGCTGATTTCCTAAAAGAGTTTACTGACTTTCTCTCAGATCTATTGGTCAACTTCGATAAAGCATTAATTGTTGGAGATTTTAACATACACGTAGACAACACAAATGATGCGTTAGGGGCTGCATTTACAGATCTATTAAACTCCTTTGGGGTCAAGCAAAACGTCACTGGTCCCACTTATCGTCTTAATCACACACTAGATTTAATTATATAACATGGAACCAACCCAACCGATATAGATATTATACCCCAAAGTGATGATGTCACTGACCATTACATGGTAACTTGCATACTGCGTACTGCTGAAATCTGTCATGTTGCGCCACGTTATCGACCAGGCAGGACAATCCTTCCAACCATAGATAGATAGATCATAGATAGATTCTCAAATTGCTTGCCTGATCTGTCTCAGCTGCTCAGTGAACCCAAACAAACAGATGAACTAGAGGAAAAGACTAGCAGTATGAGCACCATTTTCTCTAGTACATTAGAAATTGTTGCACCAATTAGATTAAAAAAGGTTAGAGAGAAAACTAAAGCACCATGGTACAACAGTGCTACACATGTTATCAAGAGAGAAACTCGTAACTTAGAGCGTAAATGGAAACAAACTAATTTAGAGGTCTTTAGAATAGCGTGGAAAGATAGTGTGTCACGTTATAAAAAGGCCCTAAAAGCAGCCAGGGCTGAGCATCTCCGCAAACTAATAGAAAATAACCAAAATAATCCAAGGTTTTTATTTAACACCGTGGCTAGACTAACAAATAAACAAGCATCGCCTGAGCAAAATATTCTGTTACAGTTTAGTAGTAATGATTTTATGAATTTCTTCACTGAGAAAATAGAAAGCATCAGAAACAGAATTGTAAATGTACAATCTTTAATGATGTCTTATGATTCAACCTCAATTATCGCCCCTCAAGAACTACTACACCGCTTTACAACTATAGGATAGGAAGAGCTAAATAAACTTATCATTGCATCTAAACCAACAACATGTTTATTAGATCCAATACCCACTAAACTACTGAAAGAGCTGTTACCTGTAGTGGAAGAGCCTCTTCTCAATATTATTAACTCGTCTTTATCTTTAGGTCATGTTCCAAGAATATTCAAGTTGGCAGTCATAAAACCTCTCATTAAGAAGCCACAATTAGATCATAATAACCTAGCAAATTACAGACCCATTTCAAATCTTCCATTTATGTCTAAAATACTAGAAAAAGTTGTGTCCGCTCAATTGTGCTCTTTCTTGCAAGAAAATGATAACTATGAAAAATTTTGATCAGGATTCAGACAGCATCATAGCACAGAAACTGCGCTTGTTAAAATCACAAATGATTTACTTCTAGCTTCTGACCAAGGCTGTATCTCAATACTAGTTCTACTCGATCTTAGTGCTGCGTTCGATACTATAGATCATAAAATACTCTTAGATCAACTTCAAAATTACACTGTTGTTCAGGGACAGGCATTAAACTGGTTTAGATCGTACTTATCAGACCGCTACCATTTTGTCTGTCTAAATGGGGAAAAATCAAAGATAACGTCAGTAGACTATGGGGTGCCGCAAGGATCTGTGTTAGGCCCTCTGCTATTCTCAATATATATGCTGCCACTTGGTAATATTATAAGAAAACATGGAATTAATTTCCACTGTTATGCTGATGACACTCAATAATATATTTCATCACGACCAGATGAAAACGCTAAATGATCTAAACAGACAGCGTGTGTTGAAGATATTAAATACTGGATGACGTGTAATTTTCTGCTATTAAATTCAGATTAAACGAAGGTATTACTTATTGGTCCAAAAAACTGCCCACAAAACCTTTCACAATACAACTTTAACTTGGAAGGATGTCCTGTCACTTTGACCGCTACAGTAAAAGACCTGGGTGTTATATTAGACCACAACTTGTCTTTCGAAAATCATATTTCCTATGTAACAAGAACAGCATTTTTCCACCTTAGAAACATTGCTAAGCTGCGTAAAATGCTATCTATTTCTGATGCAGAAAAGTTAGTTCATGCATTCATGACCTCGAGCCTAGATTACTGCAATGCTTTATTAGCTGGTTGTCCTGCATCATCAATAAACAAGCTACAGTTAGTCCAAAACGCAGCTGCTAGAGTTCTTACTAGGTCAAGAAAATATGATCATATAACACCAATTTTATCATCTCTACACTGGTTACCTATTAAGTTCCATATCAATTACAAAGTATTGCTACTGACCTATAAAGCCCTAAATGGTTTAGCTCCAGTGTATTTAACTGATCTTCTATCGCCCTACAATCCATCGCTCTCTTTAAGATCACTAAACTCGATGTCACATGCCTGTCCTGTCTTGTGCTGCACATGTGGTGTTTTGTCATGTTAGGCCATGTGCTCTGTCATTGTTAGATCCCACCCCTTGTTATCTCATTATTGGTTTAATTTGCCCCACCTGTGTTCCCTCATTCCCAGCTTGATTTCTCCCCTTTATATACTCCTTGTGTTTGTCAGTCCTGGTCGGATCGTTGTTATGTCTACGTCTCCCGTTTCCCCGTGACCCGTTTGGTATATGTTCAGTTCTTTTGGTTATGTGTTTTAACCCATTGTGGGATTTTGGTTTGTGTTTATGTTTTATGTTATAATTAAATCATTTTCCTTGCACTTGAGTCCTCGCACCAGTTTTCCTTTGTGTTGAACGTGACAGAACGATCCGACCACCTTGAGGACTCAGCTGGAGGAGTTTGTTTGTTTTTTTGTGGATTTGTTTTTCGCCCGGATATGGAGCTGAACAGACATGTACAGGTGATGCGGCAGGTAAACTAGAGGTACATCCGTCAACAGGGGGCGGGTGTAAGAGAGTTTGCCTGCCAATTCCTCAGAGAGGTGCATCACCTGTACCTAAATGAGGCAGAGAAGGCAGAGGTCTTCAGCCTCTGCCTGGACATGCCTCTCAGTCCCACGGAGATCTACAGGATGGGGACCCCGGACTTTTGGGAGTTTGTGGACCGGCTGGACTCCCTTCCTCCTAGGACCCCGATTCGGAGAGCCACGTGGGTCCGTGTTCCGGTGATCCCCATTCCGTTTGATCCTGTTCGGGTGGATACTGTCCCCGTGGTCCATAAGAGGAGGAGGAGAGGGAAAGCGCGCTCCGTGACGGTTCTGGTGGTCGCTTTTCCGGTGGTCCCTGTGCCGGTGGTCCCTGTGCCGGTGGATCGTATTCCGGTGGTCCCTGTGCCGGTGGTCCCAGTGCCGGTGGATCGTGTTCTGGTGGATCGTATTCCAGTGATCCCTGTTCTGGTGGATTGTGTTCCGGTGGTCCCTGCGCCGGTGGATCGTGTGCCGGTGGTCTCAGTGCCGGTGGTCTCAGTGCCGGTGGACTCTATGCCGGCGGATTCTGTGCCGGATGTGCCGCCCCGGCGCCCTCTCTGCTGGCCGCCCTGGCCGCCTGAACTCTGCGGGAGGCCTCGGCCTCCTGAACTTTTTGTTTTCCCCGTCCCTCCCTTGTTTTCCCCTTCCTAGTCTGTCAACTCCCGCCCCGCCCAGCTCTGGTCTGTCCCTCCCGCCCTGCCCCGCCCCGTCCTCCCTGGTCTGTCCCTCCCGTCCCTCCCTGGTCTGTACCTCCTGGTCTGTCCCTCCGTCCCTCCCTGGTCTGTCCCTCCCGTCCCTCCCTGGTCTGTCCCTCCCTTTGGTTTGTGTTTATGTTTTATTTTATAATTAAATCCTTTTCCTTGCACTTGAGTCCTCGCACCAGTTTCTCTTGTTTGTGACATGACACTCGAGGCTTCTGGTCATTCCTAGGATATCTAAGTCCACTAAAGGATGAAGGGCATTTTCACATTTAGCTCCTAAACACTGGAATAGTCTTCCTGATATGGTTTGGTGGTATTTGCCCCACCTGTGTTCCCTCATTCCCAGCTTGATTTCTCCCCTTTATATACTCCTTGTGTTTGTCAGTCCTGGTCGGATCGTTGTTATGTCTATGTCTCCCGTTTCCCCGTGACCCGTTTGGTATGTGTTCAGTTCTTTTGGTTATGTGTTTTGCCCCATTGTGGGATTTTGGTTTGTGTTTATGTTTTATTTTATAATTAAATCCTTTTCCTTGATATCCTCGCACCAGTTTCTCTTGTTTGTGACATGACACTCGAGGCTTCTGGTCATTCCTATGATATCTAAGTCCACTAAAGGAGGGAGGGCATTTTCACATTTAGCTCCTAAACTCTGGAATAGTCTTCCTGATATGGTTTGAGGTTCAGACTCGCTGTCCCAGTTTAAAACTAGATTAAATACGCATCTCTTTAGCCAAGCATTCACATTAGAATTACCTTTTATACTACAGTTAAATCGGATCAAAAGCATTAATATTCTGAACAGCAGCTATGCTAATTATTTCCCATCTGCTTTTCTGTTGTTATCTCGGGACACTAGTCCCGAGGTAAATAGTTCGTCAGCTCCAGTTTGTATCCAGCCTCTCATGGAGACTTCAGATGCCCCAACACCTGTGATGAGACGACTCGACACCTATGAAGAGACGATTCAACGCCAGCTTAGTTATGGCCTAAATTAATACATGATTGATTAACCTTTTCTAACATTTTTCTTTAACATTCTCTTTCTAACATTCTTCAATGTACATTTATGAAATGCACTTTCTGTAAAGCTGCTTTGAAAAAATATGTATTGTGAGAAGCGCTATACAAATATATTTTAATTGAATTGAATTTGAATAATAACTTTAAAAGAGGTACATTTCTGGATAGTCTCAAACTCATGGTCCCTACCTCCTTTTTTGAACGTATACCACAGGATGGTCAGAGAGCAGATCTGTTCTGAGTCTAAATCTTTCTGGTGTGTTTGCTTTATAATCTATCAGCAAGTATCCATAAGGGATGCTTGTAGCATCCTGGTACGCCTCTATGAAGAATTTAGCTCTCCCTCTGCGGTTTTGTGATAGAGTTTAATAGCATTCGTGCGACCGCCATAAAGGGCATCCCGTGGCTTCAGTCTCTCAGTTGTCTTATAAGCAGCCATAAATGCCATGATGTCAGGGTCACATTGTTTTGCACGCTCCCACTCACACTCCCAGATAGAAACCACCCGCAATAAATAAAAACGTCACGCAGAGCATCGAGCTTATTATCAGACTGTCTCCTGAGATCCCCAAAAAGTACTTTTGCGACAGGATTCAAATCGTTAGGATTAAAACGGCAATCCTGTCTGTGGAAAAACCAGCCTAGATATTCTACAGCTATTTTTTCACTTTTCTGGTTCTCATAATATCCATCAATGTGGTAGGGTCCAACCTGTACTTCCCCGTAGTTAAGGGCGTGCTGTATATCTACATTTTCACGTTCTTTAATGTACTCCAGCCATTGTATAGATGCATTGGAGAATGTCTTGAACGCTAGACGCTAGAGTGTCTCGGGTCAGGAAATTAGACTTGAACACTTTCATGCATGTGTCGGCCAGAGTCATTTAAACGGATCGATTTTTGCACACTTGAGGAATTTCTCCGAAATGTTATACAGGCCTGACGCAAAATGATTACGTCATTACGACCATAAAAGTCTAGCTCCTTTTTGAAGTCAAATACGGCATCCTGCACACTTTGGAACCATGTGTCATACCCATAAAGCTCTTTAGATGGGTATGGCCCTACATAATCAATGTTTTCAGGTCTATTGAAGTGGTGCGGAAAGAATCCTTTGCCGCTCACCGCTAGATGCAGCGCTGTGGGGATCTTGCTCAAAGCCATAGGCAAATAACTGAACGTGTCTATGTATCTCTGATGAAAAGTAGTATCATACACATAAATTATTCTACACCCCTGCATTATGATTTTCGGCGGAAGACCTTATGAAATACTCCAGCAGTATGTACGAGTCAAAGCCTGAAGCGTTGTGAGCCAAAAATGTGTAATTAGCGTATTTCGGTCGCCTAAAGTGTCTGACTAGACGCGCCACATAATCCACGCCTCCAGCTGTAAACTCGTCACCGCTATGTGTTATGGCACATACATAATTTGCCATGTGTTTGGCCCCCGTGTACATCGTTTCAAAATCATAATAGACGTATTTGTCGTCAGTTTCGTCTTGCTTGTCAGGCTGTATGTAGCACGCATGTTCCCCCGCCCCAATTAAAATTGCTTGACAATGCATGCAGCGCACCGGCGGACACTTGTGTAACCTGCTTTTATTCCCGACCCCCGTCATTCTGTAATTTATACAGCATTTGTCGCAATATTTTATCACATCGCACTGTGGTCTCTCGCCGGGTACCATGGGCTGTTTATGAGCATCATAACAATACATAGATCTGCAAAATCTCTTGCAATCATTGCATCGCAAACTGTTTTTTGGATGTGGTCTTGGTTATGGTCTGCAGATTAGCGATAACATCGTTTTGCGAGCCACGCACGATCCCCGAACATCTTGATAGATTAAAGACCCCTTGAAGAGATCTAATATGCACTCAAAATTACGATTCGCACGGCATAGGGTATCATAAGAAAGTCTGTGCAGATCCCTTTCATTGAAAAGCGATTGAATTTCGCTCTCTCGTCTGAGCTTGAATCCGCAGAGTCCATAAATTTGGCGCTATTCCATGCTTCAAGCTGGGAACTCGTGAATAATTCCAACCCTCTTTTGTCGTAATTTTGCTCTGTAAATTTTTTTTATTTTTTAAATAAAAATATTTATTTATTTATTAAATACACTTATGTTAGATGAAGATTAGGATGTTACAAACCCTTTTTACTATCTCACCATTATTTTCTGATGTTCTTAGACGCTGCGCGTCAGGGAATACACGGTCCCGTAAAATTCTCTGAGGCGCTTCACCCCACGACCGGCAGACGCTGATGTAGATGGCAGGTCATCTGCGAAGCAATCTCTGGCTGATGTGGAGGTGTCACTGTCGTCATTACAGGCTAAGCCCGAATGACAGACTCTGTCAGAGACTTGTTGGTGCATGATGACGTCTTCAGTGACGCGCCCCGAATTGACATCTGATTCGTCATTAGGGGACACACCTGAAGGAACATCCCCCTCTACTTAAATGTTACAAACATATTATTATAACAATAGGTATTATTTTAAATACAGTGACGATCTGAATTGTAGCCAGTTCTTACCGTTAATAATGTCTCGAACAACGTCTCCGGCTAGAAGGGCTTCATCGACTGTAAATATTTAATCACCGAACGTTAAAACATATTCTGCGATGACATTTTAATAGAGACTGAGAAGATTCTTACATAGCTCATCCAGAATTATTTCAAGACCCTCGTCAAAATATAGGCCGGATTCAGGCACATCTGTAATGATAAAACACAATAATTAATCATGAATCATACGTGCAGGCTATATGATGCGTAAAAACGGCTAAATAGTAACGTCCACAAAAAGAGAAAATGAAAACTCTGAACCATTGTTGTTGTTTTTTACAGCCATCACGCCAGCGTTGAGAAGACGATCTTGTGTGATGTGCAGTTTTTGCTGTAATGCTGTTAATTTAGTTCTAACATTTTTAAGGATTTTCGGTAACACTTTACAATAAGGGTGCACTAATATGCATTAATTCATGCTTAACTAATGCACAGATAATAATGAGTTAATGTGTTACTAATGGTTAACTAACCCATTTATTAATGATTACTGCATCAGCAACTAATGAAGATTCTACATGATTAATAGATTATTAGTTAAATGTGTCATAATGTATTAATAACTTAATAACATATTATATGAACTAATAATGTAAATTAATGTGTTAATTACCACAATGGGTCAAAGACATGCATTTCAACTTCCAGTTGTCTACTTTAATTAATCATTAGCTAATGATTTACAAATGACTATTAACTAATTTATTAAGAATATGTAATTGTGGTTATGGGTTTTGAATGATTTTTAATTAGTTAATAGTCATGTGCCCCAACAAGTAAAGTCATAACATAATGACACATTTGTAAATGTACATTTGAGTCAGTGTTAATTTTGACAGCAATTTTTGATTTAGTTTTAGTCATAGTCTTTTGACTAAAATGCCATTTAGTTTTAGTCATATTTTAGTCACCTGAATTGTTTTTAGTTTTAGTCTAGTTTTAGTCGACTAAATATCAAAAGATTTTAGTCGACTAAATCTACAGTAGATTTAGTCGACTAAAATTTAATGAGTTTAGTTTAATTGTAATGCATTAAATGAGCATTTAAGCATTACATAACCGACTGTTACTTGAACTAAAATTGTGACATTGTGTTTTTGACATTAAAAATACACGAAAGAGAGCTCAATTGACTTTTTTTTAAACATCTATATAGTTTTTATAAGTTTGTATTTCTGTTTTAGTTAGTATATCAGATTCAGCTTCAAGTTTGTTTATTTATTTAAGTAATGGAGATTTTTTCACGGTTTTATGTAACTATTATAACCCTGATACTGAATATGTGTCAAATACTGGTCTTTCCTCCTGACTATGAATTAAATGGGAATACAATTAAATACAGTTTATTATGTAACCAAAAACGAATATATAATGCGTGACTTTTAATTATAAACAAGCTCGGAATACACCGGGACTCTTATTTTGAAACGTATTATTGCAGTTGCAGCTGCTCTTTCAAGTTCAGATGAGGGAGATAAAATGTGCATTGTTACAACCGTCTAAAACATATTAATATATACACATTGTAAAGTAAACATTGTCCTTGTTCATCAGCATTAATTCATAAACAATTGCCTGATATAAATGTGTGTTATTCATTGATTGAGCCGCTCTGAAGTGCGCATTGGAGATGCGTGAGCCTGGAGAAGCACAACAGCGCTGTGTTTTCCAGCCGTTAGATCCGCACGTTACAAGTTACAACCATAGACTGTAAAAGGTTACAATTCAAATGTGCACATTTGTTACACAGGACATCAGTTCTGACCTATTTTTATACAGTCTATGGTTCTGACTGGATCTCTTCCCTAATCGTCCCGCCCTGACATTTTCGTTTCGTTTTTATTCGATGACGAAAATGACAGTAAATTTTCATCATAGTTTTTGTCATTCAGCACTAGTTTTTATTTAGTTATCGTCTCGTTTTCATCAGTGAAAAAAGGTCGTTGACGAAAATTACGACACAAATTATTCGTCAACGAAATTAACACTGATTTGAGTAGACCATAACATTCTCCTCCACCGCCTGAAATACACTATTGGACTCTCAAAGGGTTTCTTCGAGTGGTTTGCTTCGTACCTTACTGGCAGAACTGAATACGTTGCCCTGGGAAAAGCTAAATCACTCACCCATAATGTCACCTGCGGGGTTCCTCAGGGCTCTGTGCTGGGTCCCACACTTTTCTCTGTTTACATGCTCCCCCTTGGCAAAATCATTAGCAGACATGGTATATCGTTCAATCAATCAATCAATCAATCAACTTTATTTATATAGCGCTTTTACAATGACGATTGTTTCAAAGCAGCTTCACAGTGTTAAACAGGACAACATTGCAACAAAATTTGATTTGGCTAGTTTAATTTGGATAGTTTATAGAATTATATATGAGCAATTTAATAAATTCTATTTGTATATATAACTTGGATCATAATTTGAGTGTCCCCGTTCCATTGTTATGCTGATGACACACAGCTGTATATTAAGACAACCCCTATTCTTCTGCTCCTTTTCCAACATCCACACTGACCACCTGCATGGAGGAGATAGAGACGTGGATGAAGCTCAACTTATCAGTTAAACAGCTCCAAAACAGATGCTATCTTGATTGGTTCACCACATCAGCTTCGCTCTTCACCCATCACCAGTATCACTTTCTCTGGCCACAATATCTCCCTTTCCACATCTGTCAATAATTTGGGTGTCAAAATGGATTCAAACCTTACCTTTGACAACCATATCAATCACCTTTGTAAGACATCATTCTTCCACCTCAAGAACATCGCCTAACTCCGTCCAACACTCAGCCTGGCAGATGCAAAGAAGCTTGTCCATGCCTTTGTCTCCTCCAGGCTGTACTACTGTAATGCACCCCTCATCGGGATCTCTGGCAAAAGCATACAGCGACTGCAGTACATCCAAAACAGCGCGGCCAGGATCCTGATGAGGGTGCGCAAGCATGAACACATCACCCCCATCCTTAAATCTCTTCACTGGCTCCCTGTCCCGCTCAGAGTGGAATATAAAGTCTCCCTCCCCACCCACCAGTGTATTTACGGATATGCCGCCCTTTACCTACAGGAACTTCTCACCCACCCAACATCCCTACGCACACTAACACAAATACCATCCAAGTTCCCAGAACAAAACTTTACAGCATGGGCGGTAGGGCCTTTTCATTGGCTGCTCCGAAGCTGTGGAATACCCTCCCGGGCCCCACAGACTACAGATGTTTTTAAACGAAACCTAAAAACATCTATTTTTACTAAAGCTTTCCACTGAATGTGTTTTAAATAGTTTCTTAAATAGTTTTAAAGAGTTTTTCTTATTTTTTTTATTTAATTAACTGTGTTTTTTTTAATTGTACTTCTAGATGCTCTGTAGCACTTTGAGATTGCAGAAATGTAAAGTGCATTACAAATAAAATAAAAAAGGTCTTTTATTGTTTTAATACTGGTGATTTTAGCATACAGCTCATGAAAACCCAAAATTCCTATCTCAAAAAATTTGCATATCATGAAAAGGTTCTCTAAACGAGCTATTAACCTAATCATCTGAATCAACTAATTAACTCTAAACACCTGCAAAAGAATCATGAGGCTTTTAAAAACTCCCAGCCTGGTTCATTACTCAAAACCGCAATCATGGGTAAGACTGCCGACCTGACTGCTGTCCAGAAGGCCATCACTGACACTCTCAAGCGAGAGGGTAAGACACCGAAAGAAATTTCTGAATGAATAGGCTGTTCCCAGAGTGCTGTATCAAGGCACCTCAGTGGGAAGTCTTTGGGAAGGAAAAAGTGTGGCAAAAAACGCTGCACAACGAGAAGAGGTGACCGACCGGACCCTGAGGAAGATTGTGGAGAAGGACCGATTCCAGACCTTGGGGGACCTGCGGAAGCAGTGGACTGAGTCTGGAGTAGAAACATCCAGAGCCACCGTACACAGGCGTGTGCAGGAAATGGGCTACAGGTGCTGCATTCCCCAGGTCAAGCCTGACCTGGGCTACAGAGAAGCAGCACTGGACTGTTGCTCAGTGGTCCAAAGTACTTTTTTCGGATGAAAGATTTTTCATGTCATTCGGAAATCAAGCTGCCAGAGTCTGGAGGAAGACTGGGGAGAAGGAAATGCCAAAATACCTGAAGTCCAGTGTCAAGTACCCACAGTCAGTGTCTGGGGTGCCATGTCAGCTGCTGGTGTTGGTCCACTGTGTTTTATCAAGGGCAGGGTCAATGCAGCTAGCTATCAGGAGATTTTGGAGCACTTCATGCTTCCATCTGCTGAAAAGCTTTATGGAGATGAAGATTTCGTTTTTCAGCACGACCTGGCACCTGCTCACAGTGCCAAAACCACTGGTAAATGATTTACTGACCATGGTATTACTGTGCTCAATTGGCCTGCCAACTCTCCTGACCTGAACCCCATAGAGAATCTATGGGATATTGTGAAGAGAAAGTTGAGAGACGCAAGACCCAACACTCTGGATGAGCTTAAGGCCGCCTTTTGAAGCATCCTGGGCCTCCATAACACCTCAGCAGTGCCACAGGCTGATTGCCTCCATATTTCAGTTGGTGTGCAATGAATCTAAAATATATGAAAGTTTAATTTTTATCATTACATTATGGAAAATAATGAACTTTTATCACAATATGCAATTTTTTTGAGGAGGACCTGTAGTCTTAGAGCTAAAACTTGACTCACTGAGGCCAAGGCCAGGAAGCAGATGGACTGGCTTACCCGACCGCCTTCTAGCTGTCTCCCGTTACAGAAGTCAGGTAAATCCCAACACATAGAGACTCTTTCACCTAGATATTATCACATAGAGACTGTCTGTTCCCCAAATTAGTAAATACAAAAAAAACATCAAAATCATTCAAATGTAATAATTTAATTGATGTCCAACAAATAAACAACAGATATAATACAGATGATCAAATGATAAAGCTTGGGTTGCTGAATATTCGATCCCTTTCCCCAAAAGCGCTTATTGTTAATGATATCATTACAGATAATAATCTAGATGTGCTGTGTTTGACAGAAACCTGGCTAAAACCTGACAACTACATTATTTTAAATGAGTCCACCCCCCAAGATTACCGTTATAAACACGAGCCACGTCTGAAAGTTAAAGGGCGAGGGGTTGCTGTAATTTATAATAATATCTTCAGTATTAGTCAGAAGTCTAGTTTCAAATATAATTCCTTTGAAGTGTTGGTGCTTTATGTAACTTATGTAGTGTAAATGATAAATCTTGTTTAACATTTGTGTTAGCTACTGTATACAGGCCACCAGGGAAAAATACAGACTTTATTAAAGAATTTGCTGATTTTCTATCAGAGTTAGTTCTGACCGTAGATAAATTACTAATTGTTGGTGATTTTAATATCCATGCAGACAATGAAAAAGACGCATTGGGATTAGCGATGACATCTCAGATCATTACCTAGTATCATGTAAACTTAATTTAGCTAAGGCTGCAAAGCCGTCCGCCCCGTTTCAAAAATGCCAGGACAATCACTGCCACCACTAAAAAATTGCTCAGTGGTTCATGTAGATTGTCTACAAACCGGAAGGTTGGTGGTTCGATCCCCGGTTCCACCTGACCAAGTGTCGAGGTGTCCATGAGCAAGACACCTAACCCCAGCTGCTCCCGACGAGCAGTCCATTTAAAGATTGCTTTTTAAATAATATTCCTCATCAGTATCATCTCCTCAGCATTGAAACAGAAACTGCTGACTCTCTCTTTTCCAGTACTTTAGACACAGTTGCTCCCCTGTGCTTAAAGAAGATTCAAGGCCTTTCGTAATTCATGGAAAGAGCGCATGATCGCATACAGAAAAGCCGTAAAAACTGCTAGATCTGCTTATATAACTCTCTTAGAAGAAAACAAACACAACCCTAGGTATTTATTCGATGGCTAAATTAACCAAAAATAAAGCTTCAACTTCTGATGTTTGTAAACAGCACAGCAGTAATAACTTTATGAACTTCTTTACGTGTAAGATTGATAATATTAGGAAGAACATTTTAACCATGCAGCAATCTACTACAGTATCACATCAGACAAAGCATTGTAGTGTCATTGAGGAAAAATTACACTCATTCACTGCTATAGTAGAGGAAGAATTGGCTAAACTCGTTAAATCATCTAAATCAACAACGTGTATACTCGACCCTGTACCGACTAGGCTATTAAAAGAGATGCTACCAGAGGTCATAGATCCTCTTCTTAATATCATTAATTCATCTTTGTCATTAGGATATGTACCGAATACTTTTAAGTTGGCTACTATTAAACCACTTATTAAAAAATGCTCTCATCAGAGTTACAAATGATTTACTCTTATCATCCAATCATGGTTGTATCTCTCTATTAGTGTTACTCAATCTTAGCGCTGCATTTGATACTATCGACCACAACATTCTTTTGAATAGACTCGAAAATTATGTAGGCATTTGTGGAATTGCATTGGCATGGTTTAAATCTACGGTGGCCCAGTAGTGCACAACACAACGCAACTTAAAAAGCATACATAAGTTCACAACACAACTAAATAAAGCCACAACACAACGAAATCAAGCCACAACACAACGAAAAAGCCGCAACACAACAGAAATGCTCCCGTCCACTAGGGGGCTCTCGGAGTGCGGTAAAGTTAGTTTTCCTTGCCATTGTTCTATAGATTGGCCAGTCTTACAAAGATATAAACACTATGATCAGTTTTAAGAGTGTAACCATTGAAATGTAAAAAGCAAACAGAAGTTCACAACACAACGGAATCAAGACAAAAAAGCCACAACACAACGGAAACAAGCCACAACACAATGAAAAAGCCACAACAAAACGGAAACAAACCACAACACAACGGAAAAGCCGCAACACAACTGAAATGATCCCGGCCACTAGGGGGCTCTTGGAGTGCAGTAAAGTTAGTTTCCCTTGCCATGAAATATCAATTCAAAATCACATACATTATAGATGCATATTTATACTCGAGAATGCTTTTACTCGCCTTCATGGCGCTTGATTCACAAGGGAACATCTGCCAATTCCACCAAGTGGTTGAAACGTATAATTTATATGAATTCAAAATTAAAATCCCAATGTTGTGCATTACAGACGTTCCCTTGGACATCAAGCACTGTGATGGCGAGCAAAAGCGTTCACGAGTATAAATATGCAGCTATAATGCGTATAGGTGATTTTGAATTGATATTTCATGTCGACATACAATGGTTACACACTAAACCAATGTAAAGTGTTTATATCTTTGTAAGACTGGCGAATCTATTCAATGGCAAGGGAAACTAACTTTACTGCACTCCAAGAGCCCCCTAGTGGCCGGGATCATTTCCGTTGTGTTGTGGTTTGTTTCCGTTTTGTTGTGGCTTTTTCATTGTGTTGTGGCTTGTTTCCGTTGTGTTGTGGCTTTTTCGTTGTGTTGTGGCTTGATTCTGTTGTGTTGTGAACTTCTGTTTGCTTTTTACATTTCGTTGTGTTGTGCACTACTAATGCAATATGTTTATTGGTGTTTGATTTGAATGTGTCACATGTAAAGTGACAATGTGAATTATATATATCAGGACATAAGTCATCAGTGATCAGTGCTTTCTTTTAGTTGGGCAGTTTAACTCTTGGCTTTTTAAGTGAGTTTGTGGTTTTTGTTACAGTGTTAACAAAACCTAAAATCTGTTCAAATCAAAAGCCATAGACAAAAATTTTCAAACTCATCACTGACAAAAAAATTAATAAATAATATTCACCAACAATACTTTCTTGCCACAGATCAGAAATTCTGAATTTTGATTTTTAAATACATTCTAGGGGGAACATACACAGATATCAAGAATCAGCATATGAGTCTCAACAATAGAATACTTAATTCTGCAATGCATGCTGTGGTGGCTAAGTAGGGTTGGAGCTAAACTGCACATCAGGGGCCTCATTTATAAAACTTTGCGTAGGATTTGTGTCAGAAGTGGCATACAGATGAAACATAGGACGTGCGTACGCACAGAATTATTCAGATTTATAAAACCGTGCGCACGCACATCCTACGCAGTTTTCCCTTAATAAATCAAAATCAATTCTAAATGTAGCTCAACTTTTGCTGCTTTGTGTCATGCCCATAGTTGCCCATAAATAGTCCATGAAACGCCCACAAGTTAATATTCATCGATTACGAAATCATGGCAAACACAGAGAGGAAATCAAAAAAACTTAACTTCACTCAATGTGAAGTAGAATTTATCGTTGGTGAGGTGGAAAAGAGGAGAAAAATGTTGTTTGGAGGGCACAGTGTGGGCATTACTAATGCCAAAAAGGCACTTGAGTGGCAAAAGGTTGCAGATGCCGTAAATGCTGTAGCCTCACAACCTCGGACCATGGCCGTCATAAAAAAGAAATGGTCGGATATCAAAGTCAAGGCAAAAAAGCGTGTAGCGCTCCATCGCCAGAGTGTATCTGCCACTGGTAGGGGAAAGGGGACACTGGAGCTGACCCCTCTTGATGAGAGACTGGCGGCACTTATTGGGGAATTCCTATTAAGTGGAGTAGTGACTGAGGCAGAGGGGGACACTGACATGCTAGATGCACCGGATGACACAGGTAAGTGAAATAAGTAAAATGAATGCAGTGAAGTCACATGTATGTAGGTTACACGATTACACTTCATTCATATAGAACAATCTTTATTTCAGTCGCTGGGTGTTCCAGTGGGGCCAGTGGTTACGATGCTGCAGCTGAGAAGCCGTCTGGACCCAGCCTCTCCACGTCACGCGGCTCTCAACCCTCCAGCAGCGGACGTATCCTCACCGATGCAGTCCTCGAAAAGCAGAGGGAAGTCATTCATTCTATCAAATAGGTGGCCAAGGAGTTGGGCGAAATCAAGACTGAAAATAAACTGCACAATAAGGGAATTCTTGAAAAAATAATATATATTTCCACACCTTTTGTTGTTCTTTACAAGCGACGCATCACTTCCAAACGCTGGCGCACAGCAGCAGCATTTGACTCAAATGCCTGGGGATGGGGGTCAGGGTCGGGGCCAACACAGCAATCGGCGTCAGGGGGAAGAGGGACGTTTTTAAGCTGTGCCACATTGTGTAGCGCAGCACATACCAGTACGATTTGGCACACCTTTTCAGGAGTGTACAATAACCTCCCTTCAGTGCAGTCAAGGCAGCGCCATCTGCCCTTAAACAGCTATATAGCCTATACAGCCACTATAGCCCGAGCTCGACTGTGGCACATGTTGTAGTGCCTTTTGTAGCGGCTGGAGCCTCTCTCTACAGTATCAAAGATGAGTCGGTTCGGACATTTATGAAGGAAAGCTATAAGCCGCATATAAATTAGGGTCCTGATGCCGATGAGTCTGGGAGAGATGACACCTTCAACAGTTTTGTGGTCTAGTCGATGCATAACAGCCCTGTGGGGGCTCTGTGGCAACTTCAATCAGATTCTAATCTGGCTCCTCAGACAGAGAGAGAGAACTCTTCCCAATACACATGCACACACACACACACACTTTCCTTATGTAAGCCTTATATTATATATCCCTTTGAGTATGATGTACGAACAATTTAAGTGAAATTGTAAATGCTTGTATTCCTGTGAAAGAATGTTTCTTGGCTTTAATATCTCACAGCCATATGGTGTTTGATATTAATGAATTCCTCTCTCTCTTCCTGAACCAATGATGCACAGTATGTGATTATGAAACGCATCACCTTATGTTTACCACCCTTTGGGTAGAAATTTACCAATTCTGTCACCCTCATAAATTAGGCAAATTAAGTCATGAACAGGAGACAAAGGAAGTTTTCTCCCGCCTAAAACTCCCACCGATGATTGGCCATTTCAGGATAGATGGGCGTATGTTAATGTACCTTTAATGTACAGTAACATTGCTCGGTTCTTATCCTCCGGCAGCGCGCTCCATCGCAGCGCTGGAGAAGCTTTCTCAGCTTGGACGAGATGATCTCCTTTTCCTCCCTCCTCGGCAACGACACGATCCCAAGCAACTTTCAAACTTCCCGCAGATCGGAAACACGACCTCCGAGGGAATGCTCCGAGAGACCTTGCGCGCATCCTCTTATACTCAGCACAAAGAAATCCATGCAAGTGTCAACTCTATCGAAATTTAGATGCGCTAAAATGTGTACCCCTGTTTAAGGTGATAATGTTCTTTGCTGGCCTAGGGTTACTTGCTTGTGAAATTGCCATTCCTGCCCTTTCCCTATTTCTTTTCATTTTCTCTTCTTTTTGTTACTTTTCGTTATCCTGTATATACATGTATTCTTCACCTAGTCGTATGTATTCGTAGTATCAATTATTAAAACCATTGTATCCATGTTTGACTGTCATTGTTGCCGCTCACAAAACATAAGTCACTTTAATGTCCAGAACAAGCTACAGCTCTCATAAGTATCTTCGAATACTTTATCCCAGTAGTTCAGAAAGTTTTATTCTTTGTGGCCAGAGGAATAATAATTCCGGAGTTTTGGTTCTTGATTGTACTGTTCGTTCGTTAAACCGATCAGATGAGTTTTGAATTTATTCTTTAAAGGTCATTCTGTAACGATTTAATATGTATATATTTGTTCATTGCAATCCATTGATGTTAACCATATATATATATATATATATATATATATATATATATATATATATATATATATATATATATATATATATATATATATATAGCTCAAATTAAATATTAATACCCATAATTCCCTATTGAGCTAATTAAATTTATTATTATATGTAGCCCAGTTGCTACACTTTCATCTGCACTATGTGGGTTGAGGAAAGGCGTTAACAGCCACTGTTTGAGGGGATATCCTCTGTCCCCTTGTAACGATTTCGACTATGAGTTTAATGTCTCGGGGAATAATTAACTCAAAAGGGATTGAATATTCATCAGTTTATGAATATAATTTGCTGGTCGTTCATTACATTATTTAAATTTTCTGATAAGGAAAATGTTTAATTAAGTACAAGTAACCTTTACGGAATTGCTTGAAATTATCTTACTACGTTTTTCCTGCAAATTAGTTATAGACTTTCAAATCAATTCTCAATAAGGGATTACTGCTTTACGAACGCATAAGAAACATTAACTTTACTGATAAGGACAAATTAATTTTTCATATGTTCGTACAGTTTATATTACTAAAATAGTAGCACAAGACAGCTTTAGGTAACGTTTAAAATCGTAATTTCATTGACTTCGTGTATGTGGAGAAATAATAGATTCACTTCAAAAGTGCCTTTTGGGGGTTTAATACAAACAGAATAAGGATAACACTACAATTCACACAGAAAGTACATACTAAATATGCATAAAGATGGTAGAAATATGGTACCTAAATGAAAATAAATGAAATAAAACAAAAATTCACTTCAGTTGAATTTCAGTTCACTTCAGTTGCCCTCAAGGAATTAAAATCATCCCGAAAAAGGGAATAACTTAGACAACCTTTCAACAGCAGTTTAGATTGTAAAATAAGAATACTTGCAAAGAGTGCCTTTGGCGGAATGCTCTTGACGGAATGCGCTTTGATAAGGGTCACGTCGGTTCTTATAGAAAAGATAGAGCGACACCCATTTTCTGGATGGTCCAATCGTGCCTGAGAGTTTTTAGGCGCAAAAAGGTTCTTTGTTCGGCTTGGTTACTCCTCCTGGCTAATACACTGAGGGGACATGATTATGCATTTTATCCTTACAAAGCTGGTACTCTTGTAATAATGCATTTCTTGTAAATTCTTTTACACGATTTGGTACGATCGAGTTTTTCTGATTATATTGGTACCATGAATCACAAGTCTGAGATTTGGGAACACATGGATACAGGCTTTCCATGGTCTATTGGCCTACACAGTTTATGTAACCCTCCTAATTTATTCCAGACACATATAAAAACACTCAAGCAGGAAAGTATACATTTAATACGTTTTTGAGGTGGATTTTAACCATATATTCCTCTATGGTCCAGGTGGAATTCCACGTGTGTGTGCCTATGTGTGTGTGCAGCACGCCGATCTCCTGGCTCGGCCATTTGGGGTAATAAAAGTCAACACGAAGATCGTTAGTTATCTCCCCTCAAAGAAGTGTGCGTGCCTATGTGTGTGTGCAGCGCGCCGATCTTCTGGCTCGGCCATTTGGGGGCAATAAAAGTCAAACACGGAGCTTGTTAGTTATCTCCCAAGGGCGATCAAAGCTTGGTTGATTGTTACTTTCAGACATTGTGGTGCCCTTAGGTAATCAACTTGTGTTGGTATTCTGGGGAACAACATGGCCTGGGTTTAGTATGATCTGATAACGCGCCTCACGAGATGCACGAGACATCTGGCCGTTCGCCAGATGAACAGACCGTCATTGTGGCTACACCCTGCAAGGATAGTGAAAGGGTTAAGACATTGAAGTACAGTAAAATGTGAAATGTCTATAAATTAAACGTACATATAAGCCAGCCATCACGCACAGCACCAGCCTTGAGTCTGCGTTCAACACTGCTGTGTCTTAAAATGAAGGAGTCATGGGTTGACCCAGGCCACCAGGAATCCTAGTGTTGTTAGGACTTGAAGTGGGACTGTGGGGAAGTGGTTCCTCCGAATGCTCCTCTAAGGCTGGGTCCAAAAGACTGCAGAGGTCCAACAGAACGGCTTGAGGAAGTCGGAACCAGCTCATAAGCCACTCGTCCTCATTTGCCAGCAAGTCTTCTTGGTGTTTGAAGATGCGTTCACTTGGAATTCATCCATTTGCCACATCTTCTAAGAGCGCAAGATCAGCCATTGTGCATCATTACGCATTGTGATGGGGCATTTTATTTCCATCCATTTAATTGCATCTGAGAAGCTACAGATGTTGGTTATAATCTACGTGGAAATGGGAAATTGTTCAGTGCAAATGTAATTTCTTGCAACTTTCTGAATGGTTGAGACATACATCATATGTTATTTTTTCAAAAATAAAACAAACTAAAGGCATATGCATGAATACCATGAAATTGATTGCGTTAAGGGCTGCGTTTACAGATTACAGAAAGGATTAAACTCCTTTGGGGTCAAGCAAAACGTCACTGGTCCCACTCATCGTCTTAATCACACACTAGATTTAATTATATCACATGGAACCGACCCAACCGATATAGATATTATACAACAAAGTGATGATGTCACTGACCATTACATGGTAACTTGCATACTGCGTACTGCTGAAATCTGTCATGTTGCGCCACGTTATCGACCAGGCAGAATGATCCTTCCAACCACTATAGATAGATTCTCAAATAGCTTACCTGATCTGTCTCAGCTGCTCAGTGAACCCAAACAAACAGATGAACTAAGAGGAAATGACTAGCAGTATGAGCACCATTTTCTCTAGTACATTAGAAAATGTTGCACCAATTAGATTAAAAAAGGTTAGAGAGAAAACTAAAGCACCATGGTACAACAGTGCTACACATGGTATCAAGAGAGAAACTCGTAACTTAGAGCGTAAATGGAAACAAACTAATTTAGAGGTCTTTAGAATCGCGTGGAAAGATAGTACACGTTATAAAAGGCCCTAAAAGCAGCCAGGGCTGAGCATCTCCAAAACTAATAGAAAATAACCAAAATAATCCAAGGTTTTTATTTAACACCGTGGCTAGATTAACAAATAAACAAGCATCGCCTGAGCAAAATATTCCATACAGTTTAGTAGTAATGATTTTATGAATTTCTTCACTGAGAAAATAGAAAGCATCAGAAACAGAATTGTAAATGTACAACCTTTAATGTCTTATGATTCAACCTCAATTATCGCCCCTCAAGAACTACTAAACCGATTTACAACTATAGGACAGGAAGAGCTAAATAAACTTATCATTGCATCTAAACCAACAACATGTTTATTAAATCCAAAACCCACTAAACTACTGAAAGAGCTGTTACCTGTAGTGGAAGAGCCTCTTCTCAATATTATTAACTCGTCTTTATCTTTAGGTCATGTTCCAAGAATACTCAAGTTGGCAGTCATAAAACCTCTCATTAAGAAGCCACAATTAGATCATAATAACCTAGCAAATTACAGACCCTTTTCAAATCTTCCATTTATGTCTAAAATACTAAAAAAAGTTGTGTCTGCTCAATTGTGCTCTTTCTTGCAAGAAAATGATAACTATGAAAAATTTTGATCCGGATTCAGGCCGCATCATAGCACAGAAACTGCACTCGTTAAAATCACAATTGATTTACTTCTAGCTTCTGACCAAGGCTGTATCTCAATACTAGTTCTACTCGATCTTAGTGCTGTGTTCGATACTATAGATCATAAAATACTCTTAGATCGACTTCAAAATTACACTGGTGTTCAAGGAAAGGCATTAAACTGGTTTAGATCGTACTTATCAGACCGCTACCATTTTGTCTGTCTAAATGGGGAAAAATCAAAGATAACGTCAGTAGATTATGGGGTGCCGCAAGGATCTGTGTTAAGCCCTCTGCTATTCTCAATATATATGCTGCCACTTGGTAATATTATAAGAAAACATGGCATTAATTTCCACTGTTATGCTGATGACACTCAATTATATATTTCATCACGACCAGATGAAAACGCTAAATTATCTAAACTGACAGCGTGTGTTGAAGATATTAAATACTGGATGACGTGTAATTTTCTGCTATTAAATTCAGATAAAACAGAGGTATTACTTATTGGTCCAAAAAACTGCCCACAAAACCTCTCACAATACAACTTTAACTTGGAAGGACGTCCTGTCACTTTATCCACTACAGTAAAAGACCTGGGTGTTATATTAGACCGCAACTTGTCTTTCGAAAATCATATTTCATATGTTACAAGAACGGCATTTTTCCACCTTAGAAACATCGCTAAGCTACGTAACATGCTATCTATTTCTGATGCAGAAAAGTTAGTTCATGCATTCATGACCTTGAGACTAGATTACTGTAATGCTTTATTAGCTGGTTGTCCTGCATCCTCAATAAACAAGCTACAGTTAGTCCAAAACGCAGCTGCTAGAGTTCTTACTAGGTCAAGAAAATATGATCATATAACACCAAATTTATCATCTCTACACTGGTTACCTATTAAGTTTCGTATCAATTACAAAGTATTGCTACTGACCTATAAAGCCCTAAATGGTTTAGCTCCAGTGTATTTAACGGATCTTCTATCGCACAATCCATTGCGCTCTTTAAGATCGCTAAACTCGAGGCTTCTGGTCATTCCTAGGATATCTAAGTCCACTAAAGGAGGGAGGGCATTTTCACATTTAGGTCCTAAACTCTGGAATAGTCTTCCTGATATTGTTCGAGGTTCAGACTCGCTGTCCCAGTTTAAAACTAGATTAAAGACGCATCTCTTTAGCCAAGCATTCACATTATAATTACCTTTTATACTACAGTTAAATCAGATCAAAAGCATTAATATTCTGAACAGCAGCTATGCTTATTATTTCCCATCTGCTTTTCTGTTATTATCTCGAGACACTAGTCCCGAGGTAAATAGTTCGTCAGCTCTAGTTTGTATCCAGCCTCTCATGGAGACTTCAGATGCCCCAACACCTGTGATGAGACGACTCGACGCCTGTGATGAGACGACTCAACGCCAGCGCTGTTATGGCCTAAAATAACACATGATTGATTAACTTTTTCTAACATTTTTCAATGTACATTTATAAAATGCACTTTCTGTAAAGCTGCTTTGAAACAACGTGTATTGTGAGAAGCGCTATACAAATATATTTGAATTGAATTGAATTCCGTAGCTGATGAAGAAATTTTTACTATGAAAACAACTTTCCCCAGTGGACAATTAATACATCTATCTATCTATTTATCTATCTATCTATTTATCTATCTACCCTAATTATCGGTCTATCTAATTGCATCTATATCTGATCCGCTAGACGTACACATTGATGAGAATATCAGTCTTGTACATTAATTTGTTCTGTTTACCATTTTATTTATGAGGATGAATTGCATAACATGCCAATATTATTGCAGAACATATTTCACTTTTCTTTTTGCAAATATGTGTTAATTTGCATTTCTGTTGTAATTTTTGTTTGATTTTGTTTGTTTTACACTGCAGATTGATCAAATGGGTTTTCCAGTAGGCTGTTAATTGTAAGACTTGCTTTTTGAAGTCTTCATGTTGTTTATGAGAGGCAGTATTGCCATTTCTTTTACACAACGGTCTACAGTTTCACACACTTTCACGTGTTTCTTCAATCTGCCGACAGTGTCGCCATTACTCATTTCATCCGTTTTTGTGCGTAAGCCTCGGTCAGAGCTTGCATGAAGGTCCGCACATTTTCCCGTCAAGTTTGCTTTTTATACATACCAATTATTGCATAGAGAGCGGCGTACGCCTTCTTTTGTGCGTATGCAACGTTTATAAATGAGGCCCCAGCTCTCTAGGACTAAGCTTGCCTACCTCTGACTTAGCTGTGTCCCAATGTGAAGGCCGCGCACTTCGAAATTAGAGGTCTGCGCAGGGCTGATTTTTTCGTCCCGCTCACGCTATAGGATCTATTCCGCACCTTCCTGCTCATGCTTAAAATTCACTCTGTGTTCAGCCGCTACATTTTTCCCAGATTTTATTCCCAACCCAACCAATTCATGCTCAATTTAGATTTAATTTCCAGTAAATATAGGCCTAAATGCAAAAATATATTGTAACCGTTATTTTTAACATAAGAAAAAAAACTATTAAATTATAGTTGCTAATGATTAAATAGTTAATCATAGGCTACATATTTACCTGGTTATGGGCATAATATGGGCTCCCATCGTCGCAGGCTTTGAACCATGTCAAAAAAACTTTTCAGCCTCCATTTCTCTTTTTAAAATCCCCTCACAAATGTCCGCTGCCCCCCGCGTTTTGGCACATTTTGGCCATGATTCTTCTACTTCTGATTAGCAATTGGTGAGGTTTTGTTGTGCAGACCTGGCAACCCTGTCCCTCAGTTCGGTGTTTGTGCACTTCGCAGCCTTCAAAGCATGCAGCCTTCACATTGGGACACAGCTTCAGAGGTATGAAAATGTATCCTTAAGGCTACTACCCCAGTGACGGCCACTTGTCCCTAAAAAGGTAAAAATTTTTACTCTTGTACTCAAATTTGTTTTTGTTTTGAGAGTGTATCTGGTTGTCATGACAGTGTGTTTTCCATGAAGGGCTGTAAGAAGTTTTGCGGTCACTAAATAAATACATATTGTGCCGCTCTTGGAGGTAAATCTGACATTGCAAATAACATTCCAACAGCTGCAAAAACATCTCGTGTATTAGTATGTAATTTTGTATTAGTATGTAACCCTCGTTCCCTGAAGGAGGGAACAGAGATTTTACATGGACGTCACCGACTGAAAGGGAACTAATTCATGGAATTATGTTTATTTTTTTAAGTTACAATATTATGAATAATTTTGCTTTCAATATTTTTTCACAAATAAACTGAGTAGTGGTTAATATGAAAGCATGAAAATTAAAAGAAATTAAAGCACATTTCTGTATTGTACACTCTTAATAATTCAATGGCTTAGTAAATATCATAATAATAATAATTAACTTTATTAACTTAATAAAATCTCTGAATATCATTTACTTGATGTTTTGAGTTGAACAAACCAAAATAATTTCCTAAAAATCCAACAGTTAATTTAGTGTAAAATGCTGTTATATTTAAGTTTTTTTCACTAAAAGAATTTAGTATTCGAATAACCAATTATTCATTTAAAATATACTTAATATATTTGTAAAACTTCTATAAAAATATTTGAGAATGGAAAATTAAATTGATCTGTTTCAAAAACCACAAATATTACTTAATTCAAATCAAGATTATTAATATTTAACACACACTGAAGAAATTGAGTAAGTTTACTCGATTAAAACCATGCACCCCTTCCCCACCCTCCGAGCTCATCAGTTGAGTGAGCGCTGAATTCTCTACTCCAGGGCAGTTCCTCTCAGTGTCGCAGCATTGGTGCATTTCCTCTGTGAAATTCAGGTTTGTGTGTTTTATTTTTCTATAAAATCCTTACTGTGCCTAAAATAATTTTATTTAATGCAAAACAACATACAGGGACGCAATGTGTGTCACCTAAATGAGTGTGACGTCTGTCTGTGGCTGCGTTCGGAACCGCATACTCATTGAGTAGGTACTCAATTTCAATAAGTACTTACTTAACGAGCGCTAAAAGAGTAGGTACTATATATCCAAATCTCGTTAAGTATGAATGCGATCCGCACTTTATGCACCATGTTGACGTTATCATGTGACCTATGATGTTATCACAAGCAACAACTTGAAATATATGAGTGACAGGCTTAATTAATCTATCTTAATATTGATCAAACAGCTGCCCATTTATTTTGGGATTGCAGAATAAGCTATATATTTTTCTTCCCTTAAGATAATATTTTTTTATTGCCAAACCCCAAAATCCTGATCTCTTGAAATGTTGTTCATTTCTTTATTTTATATGGCAAAACAATTAATCCACAAGCAAAAGTGGCCTAAATCTCCCTTATATTTCTCTCTTTTTCTTGTTAAATTTAACTCGTTTCATCCTATCAAAAAATATATTGCATTATGATGAATTATTGAAAGATATTTAACCTTGTTATAGTGCTTTTTTCCTGTGTATATAATGTATGCAAACCCATGGTATTTTTTTCTAATTATGAATGTTAAAGATACAACCATGCAATTATAAAAGAAAACATATGACAATAAAAAGATATGAGTGACAGGTGCACTAACAGCTGATTGCATTAGTAACTCAAAAACCCTACCTAGTGCGTTTTTCATCAGTGTTTGCAATGGTTGGAATGTCTGAACAAACGAGACAAATGTCTGCACAAAGGAGACGTCGGGCAGCTGCTCGAAGATCTCGCTTTTGGAGAAGACTGTTCATTTTATACTCAAAAAATTTAAGTATCACTACTTAATTTCAATTACTCCAGATTGAATTGCATTGCAAATGAAGCAACCCCAACATTTATAATAATGATAAATGCTGACCAATACTTAATTGTAAGACATTTTATTACTAAGCTTTTTTAGTAAAAGCTAAATGTAATTTGTTTTGTCAAATGATATAGCTATGCAAATTCTTTTTTCATTATATAGCATTTTCACACACTAGACAAATGCAGCTGATGTGAATGCATACATTTTTAGTCAACCATGAATGCAAACATTTATTATATTTTATTTACTGACAAAATAGGATATTAAATGAATAACAGTAACTATCACAAGAAATAAACACATATAAAAGTCAACAACACAAAACAAAACTTTATTCAAATGTATTGTTTTAAAAAACTATGACATATTTGCAGGCGGTAAACCCCACATCCTACTGCCATCTCAACCGAGCTGTGCCAATTCTGCAGCTTTATTTTGATGAAACAGCTGACCACCGCGAACACCTTCGCCTGTCTTTGCCATCCATCATGTCCCTCATTGCTGCAATCAGACTGAAATCTGACCATGGATGGGAGTGGGACATCGAGGTGCTTGTGTTCCTGTACTTGCTGGCCCATGCAGCATCATACAGGGTGGTGTCACAGACCTTTGCTATCCCCAAGACCTCTGTGTATGACATTGTGCACAGAGTGAGCAAGGCCATTATGGGAATTTTGAGGAGGGTGATTTATTTTCCAACCGGAGATGACCTGGAGGCAGTGGGAGCAGGATTTGCACAGCTGGCTGGGTCACCAGCTTTCAGCAGAGCAGTTGGTGCAATAGACGGCTGTCATGTCCGAATTAAACCTCCAGCAAATAACTCCCACTGTTACTTCAACTGGATCACCGTCACTGATCACCGGGGGAAATTCCTTGATGTCTTTGTGGGATATCCTTGGTCTGTGCATGATGCCAGGGTGCTGAGGAACAGCCCTGTGTATGCTGGCAGCCTGTATCCACATGAAGGCAAGTGTATCCTCGGGGATGGTGGCTATCCTTGCCTGAGTGCACCCATCTGCCTCATCACCCCGTACAGAGAGCCTGTGCAGAACCCTGTGCAGGCTCGTTTCAACAGCAAGCACTCCCGTGCACGAAGCATAGTAGAGCGAGCCTTTGGCATGATGAAGACACGCTGGCGCTCCATTTTCTTCAAGGCCTTAGAGGTGAGCCATGCCTTTGTGCCTGAGGTGATCGCGTGCTGCGCTGTTCTTCACAATCTCGCTCTTCTCAATGGGGACATCATTGAGGCAGAGGATGAGGAAAACCTCAATGGCGGCCCCCCTGAACCCCTTAACCTTGAAGCAAGAGTGGGAGAACATGTGCGGGACAATCTGGCTGCTGCTGTGTCTGCTCCTAACATCAATGTGCCTGCTCTCCATGAGCACGATTACCTGTGAAACAAACATTAAAACATTTTACAATTCATGTTGTCAGCAATCCTTTTTAGAAAGTGCCTCAGGCACAAATACTCAATAAAGCTGCTTAATTCTTAGTTTATTTCTTGAAGGTACTACTATAATGTAAATGCACACATAGATTTCAGACAATTTATATTTGGGGGCTCAAAGGGTTACTACACCCAAACATATACATTCAGTCATTATTTACACAGCTTCATGTTGTTCAATCCCCATTCTGTTTGTTGAAAAACATGAAAGTAAGTAAACAATGAATGAATTTATACATTTGTGTGAACTAACCTATTATTCAGTTACTTTCTTTTGTACTTAATGCAAAACTGAAGGTATATTGTGTAAACAGTCTCAACTTAAGTCATGGAGGGCCAATGTCCTGCAGAGTTTCCTTCCTAATTCAACACACCTGAACAATCCCATCAAACCAATTAATGAACTCACTTTAAATCTAACACAAATGTTCCTCAATTTATCAACAGCACTAATGGACAAATACAATAGATAACTTATGTTCAGTTACTTTATGTAAATTTGTTTATTTACATTATTTACATTCAGCTAATGTAAACAGTGTTGACAGCATTGAATTCTACATAGCACACATTCATTACTTAGATGTCTATTTCATGTTGTGCTCATCTGCAATACTTATTAAAGATTTCCCTGTCAGATGTTAAATAGACATTTAGTAAGAATCTATAAGATGCATATGTTTTAGAATGTGTGTAAATCCACTTTGGAGATCCCTTGTTAGCTATACATAATACAGCGTGTTTTTACTGCATAATCACAACTATACTATACTGACTTTCATCTTTACACCTTCAACAACTCAACCGTTTACTCTACAGTAGCTCAACAAATGCAATTTTAACACAAGGGAACCGTGAAACGTTTGTAATACTCATATTCGAAAACACGCGCGTTGCTCTTCTCCGCCATATTCGCTAATGACGTATCGTCTCCTGTGGCCTCATGGGAAGGCAGGGATAGAAAAGTATCCAACGATGAGTGCTTCACAATCTGGGCGGAGCACAGTAGGCCATCCGGGGATTTCTCGCCTACTCTTTTATGATTACTGAGGTTTCGAACATACTACTCCTTTCACGTACTGTTTTCTCCTACTATATAGTAGGTTAGTATGCATATCGGGACGCAACTTGAGTACACGCACGTCCGAATCTCGCGAGAAATAGTCCAAACCCCAGGTAGTTCTCGCCTTCTCTTTTGTGAATCGGACATTTTAATCGCTCGCCTACTGCTTTTTCCATACTATATAGTAGGGAAGTATGCGGTTTCGAACGCCTTTGAAACGCCTGGTGCCAAAGTCCTCCCGCAGACCATGAGTCTCTCTCAGACTTGAGAACCAGCGCTGATTCTGTGGAAATGGATAACAGACCGGTTAATTACCCTCAAATTACTTTTAAATGTTTAATTGTTACTTCTAAAATGTTTGTTACATGAGTTTAAATGTTGTAAATATGTTGTAAAATATTGTATGTGTCAGAACAGTAATGGTGTATTGATGTACTCATCGACAGTGTTGCATTTGTACTGCCCCCTTACGGGGAGAGTTATTTGTGTTTTGAGTTTCTTGTGTTTTGTCCATGCAGAGCCTCCGTAGTTCAGTTATTCTACTAACAATCCTACAGCAAGTTGATCTCCAGAGTTTTAAAGTCTGTAAATTATTATTTTGGTCCCAGGGAATTATTTGTCTTTAAGTATTTGTTTGATAGTGATCTTAGCTTCCTTTATATTCCAAATTTTGTAATTTTAGCAGGTTTTCTATTCTAATTTGTAAGGAAATATGTGGCGCTAGTAGTGTTAGCTTCCCTATGGCATTTTCCATGTATATTAGCTTCGTGCTATTCTAGCTTCGTTTTTTTTAGGGATTTAGTTCATTCTAAGCTACTTATTTTATATTTGCATTGTATATTCTCCTTATTGAGATTGTAATATGCTTTCTGTTTCTGTATGTTACAGTTTTACAGTCCTTCCAGTAAAACACACTAAAACAGCAAGATGCTTTCTGGTTCTTTATTGGAGACTGTTAACTATCTGTAAAGCTAGTTCACACACACTATTAAAGGCAGAATAGTAAAAAGACAGATGCAAGGTCAGCAAAAAGTCGATACAGAAGATAACACTGCTGTCCCGGATCGCCAAAGTACATACAGCAACGTTGGTGACCTGTGGGAAACAAGATCGAATTGTTCTAACATTACACATGCCAGTCAGCAGTCACGTGCCAGTCAATGGTCCAATGCAAGTGTTTTGGCAGCAACGGCACATGCTAAAGCAGCTGGCGCTCAAGCACAGGCATCATACGCTAAAAGAGAAGCAGAGGTGATAAAAGAAAAAGCCCACATTGAAGCTGAAGCTACAAAAAAGAAAGCAGAGCTCAGCGCTGACCTCCTCAAACTGCGTCCAGAGTGCAGCTGCAGCCGCCAACGCCGTGGATGCAGGTGGAGAGACCTGGTTTCCAAAAAACAGCAATGTCGTCGAACCCATACCAGTTCCACCTCTGCTGGCTAATACCAGCTTTGACTCTGCACAAGCTACAGCACAAGTGCTTCCAGTAGTTCGGCGAGTAAAGTACAGTGGTGATTTTGCGCAAAATAAAGTCAAAGAGCTAAGCATACAAAACAGTGAGTTTAGTGAATATGAGTTTCAAGAGCTACCAGTGGTCCATTCCTCACAGTATGGGATCAACAGTGGAGCAGATCGTTCTTATGCCCAAAGCTTGTTCAAAAATGCCTTTCACATCTTACTTGCAGCATCCAACCCCAGCCACATCAGACTTAGCTAAATATTTGGTTCGCAGAGAGTTGGTTAGCTCAGGGCTCCTGATGTTTGATGATAAGCCTGAAAATTACTGGGCTTGGAAAGCATCTTTTGTGAAAGCTACAGAAGGACTCGTTTTATCCCCAAAGGAGGAGTTGGATCTCCTCTGCAAGTGGTTAGGTCCCAAATCATCAGAGCAAGCAAAACAATTAAGGGCTGTACACACCTATGATGCCACGACTGGTGTCAAAATGGTGTGGCAAAGACTGGAGGACAGCTATGGGTCCCCTGAAGCGATAGAGAATGCTCTCCTGAAAAAGTTGGAAGATTTTCCCAAAATCGCAAACAGAGAAAATCAAAAGTTGAGGGAGATTGGCGATTCAGAAGCATTTACAGAAGATTCAGAGTTGCATTCATGTCCTGCATTTAAGGGATTTTCAATTAACTTTTGCTGGTTCATCTCTAATTAAACTCTGCTCCTGTTCTCCTTCATAAGCTTCTTAATGCTGAGTGACTCCTGTCATCAGTCTTGGTTTCACTATGTCAGTGATACTGTTTCCGTTGGTTCTAGAGGTTTTTGGGCTCAATCATAAGAAATATAAAAGTTAGTGAGTCATACGACATTCAGAGCCCTAAAGCCTTGCATCTGCAATCTGAGGAAGAAAGGAGAAATCGGTTTTGTCTTTAGACTCTGGAATAGTCAGAGACAGAAAAGAAAGGAAGATAGAAAAAAGTACAAAGAGCGACAGTAAAACATTCTGACACATTCTGAACATGAAGGGAAAGATTTAAGACACAAATTCACTGGTGTACATAATTATGTTTTTTAAGTATATGACGTGTGCGATACAGTCACATGCAGGACGTGTCATCGGACTCATCTGCAGTCCTCCCCACATCTCTGTTTGGGATGTTCAAAGAAGCGCAAGTGATTCTCACAGGAGCAGACGAGTCTCTAGACACTCGCCTGAAGAAATCCCAGAGATTATGAGAAAATCAACCTACATTCCAATCAGACAGACAGACAGAGATGCTCACTTTAATTAGAGTCAGTTTCACATCGTGGCTCTGAGTAGAAAGTCTGATGACATCACAGCAGTTTACAAGCAAATATTAAATAAATCTTTCACTCCAAGTGTTTTCTACAAAAGTTGCCAGCATTTTTTGTCATATTCACAAAACTTGTATGGCCCCAGAATATTTTGTTGTATGCACATATCGGTAACACTTTACATTAAGGTCCCCTTTGTAAAGGATTCATAAATGTGTTTGTTGATGACTAATAGCTAATTTACAAATGCATTATGAATCATTGATAAGCAGTTATAACTGCATGAATAAAAAGGGGGACTTTAACGCAATGCCTGCCAAAGAGTGAGCCCTTTTTAACTCACATGTTATAAATGCTTAAAAAAATTATTTATTCACACTTATTTAACCCAATACCCGATTCCTGATTTATTTAATGATGCAAAAATAGACTAGTGAGACTGAATGGTGTTGTATGTGGCTTTCTCATTATGACTGCCCCTTTTTAATATTATCTAACATTACAGAATTTATGTATCATGACTGCCACTTTTTTTATGTTCCTTACCAGAAGTTACAGTCTTACGCATGATATTCCAAAAAAGGCTCATGATGCCTATCCACGGCAGTGTATAAAAAATGGTTTCTTGTCAAACTTAATTTTTTACTAATGTTTGCAACTCATTAATAAATGGTTCACATTTGTTCATTTTACATTAAGGTTTACGTTCAAAGGTTATAAATGTTTGTAACGCATTAATAAATGGTTCACAGGCGTTCACTTTCCATTAAGGTTCACTTTCACAGGTTATTAATGTTTTTAACTCATTAATAAATGGTTCACAGGCATTCACTTTACATTAAGGTTCACTTTCACAGGTTACTAATGTTTGTATATAATAAATGGTTCACAGGTTTCCACTTAAGGTTCACAAGTAACTAAAATTGAAATTAAAATATTCATTACTAATATTTCATCAAGTTAATGTGTACCAGTTTGATTTTCCAAAATAAAGTTTGATAATTTCCTCTTCATAAACAAGAAATCAGTTTTTATACACTGCTGTGGATAGGCATAATGAACCTTTTGTGGAATATCTTGATAAGACTGTAACTTCTGGTAAGGAACATTAAAAAAAAAAAAAAAAAGTAGCATTCATGACATATTAATTCTGCAATATTAGATAATATTAAAAAGTTTCAGTCATGAGATATTAATATGAAAACCACCTATAACACTCAGTCTCAATATGAAAGTCTATTTTCGCTGCATCAATAAATTGTCACGTCAAACAAAGGAAAACTGGTGCAAGGACTCAAGTGCAGTGATAAGAGGATTTAATAACCAAAACAAACATAAATACAAAACAAAAACGTGGGGAAGACACATAGTAGAACATAAAATAACACTAGAACATACCAACAGAAGTCACGTGGGGAAACGGGAGACGTAGACATAACAAGGATCCGACCAAGACTGACAAACACAAGGAGTATAAAAAGGGGAGAAATCAAGCTGGAAATGAGGGAACACGGGCAAAAAATGAAACCAATAACGAGATAACAAGGGGGTGTGATCTAACAAAGACAGAGGCACATGGCCACACTAACAAAACCCACATGTGCACACAAGACAGGACAGGCATGTGACATAAGGTTATTACCTGACATAAATAAATCAGGAATCTGGTTTTGAGTTAAATAAGTGTGAATAAATACATTTATTAAACATTTATAACCTGTGAGTTAAAAATGGCTCACTATTTGGCAGGCATTGCGTTAACAGTCACCCTTTTTATTCATGCAGTTATAACTGCTTATCAATGATTTATAATGCATTTGTAAATTAGTTATTAGTCATTCACAAACACCTTTATAAACCCTTTACAAAGGAAACCTTAATGTAAAGTGTTACCAACATCATTGCTTACCCATATGGTGTTGTGTTGACCACACTATTTATTCATAGAACCTCGGTTACCCATGTAACCCCCCAATCTGTAGTTTGTTTGATACACAATAAATAAAAAAAGTTGATCCAGAAAACAGTTTTGTAAAGATAATACAGCTGAATAAGTTTAGTTTATGTTTAGTTATTCTATGTCCACATTTGTGATGCATCACATAAACACGAGTTACATTTTTTTGGTAGAATTTATATTATAAAGACAATGTCCCATAGCAAAAATCAATGCTGAAAATTTATATTTATGAGAATTTACAAAATAATGTGAACCTGCTGCACATCACAATTCCAAATTAATGTTATAACCGACCCAATAGTAATACCCAACCGGTATTACTTATATGCTTAAAGGGTAAGTTCACCCAAAAATTAAATTTATGTCATTAATGACTCACCCTAATGTCGTTCCACACCAGTAAGACCTCCGTTCATCTTCGGAACACAGTTTAAGATATTTAAATAATAGAGGTCCTCCATTGAATGTATGCACGGTATACTGTCCCTTTCCAGAGAGTTAATAAAAACATCATCAAAGTAGTCCATATGTGACATCATTTGGTTAGTTAGAATCTCTTGAAGCATTGAAAATACTGTAACAAAAGTCAGTTCGGAAGGAAGGAAGAAGACAGGGTCGGCTTTCAGGAGACTCGGTAAGGGTTTATTTCGAAACAAAAACAAACAAAACAACAAGACGCTCCGTAGAGTTACTCCATATGACAACACTTCCAACAATTCAGCTCCCAGAGCTCACTGTAGCTTCTCCCACAGCTTCAGAGTCTCCCGCCGGTCTCTCTCCCTGAATGTGCTCCTTGAGCTGATTTTATGCCATCTCCACATCCATTACTGGAACAAGACACAGTTGTTAATAATTTGAATTTGACACACTTATGCCACGCTTGTCTCCCAACTCTCTCTCCCGTCACAGACCTCGCTAAACCATGTCCCTCCCGGCACATATCCCCACCGCCCAACTCAGGCCATGGAGGCGTCTGGCCTGCAGCCCCTCCCCTGGAGAGGAAGTCAGCCATGACCATCTATGTCCCCGGCCTCTGGATCACCTTGAACTTAAAAGGCTGTAAAGCTGGATACCAATGGGTGATCCGCGCGTTGGTATCCTTCATGCGGTGGAGCCATTACAGGGGTGTGTGGTCCAAACAGGGTAAATTCCCAGCCCAGGAGATATCGCAGGCTGAGGACGGCCCACCTGATGGCCAAACATTCTTTTTCCATGGTGCTGTACTTAGTCTCTCTCTTAGAGAGCTTTCGACTAATGTACAGCACCGGCCGTTCCTCACCCTCCACCTCCTGGGCCAGGACCGGTCCCAGCCCCCTGTCCACAAAGGGGAGAGAAAAATTAGGAGAATGCAAGAGCGGCCCACCACATAGAGCAGCCTTTATCTGAGTAAGATCAAGTCAGCGGGCTGGCGAGCTCCGAATAATTAGGCACGTACCTCCTATAGTACCCCGCCAGCCCCAGGAACTGTCTCACTTCCTTTTTGGTCTTTGGTCTCGGGCAGGTTGCAACTGCTGCCATCTTATCTATTTGAGGATGCACCTGCCCGTGACCTAAGTGGAAGCCCAGATACCTTACCTCCACATGCCCAACTGCACACTTCTTTGGGTTGGCCGTTAGCCCAGCCCGCGCTCTCACAACAGCCCTCACATGCCCCATATGTCGCTGCCAGTCATTTCTATAAATGACTATGTCATCCAAATAGGCAGCAGCATATGCAGCATGGGGCCGTAAAATTCGGTCCATGAGACGCTGCAACGTGGCTGGTGCCCCGAACAACCCGAAAGGAAGCTTCACAAATTTGTGTAATCCAAACGGTGTTGTGAAAGCTGTCTTTTCTTTGGATATAGGTGATAAGGGGATCTGCCAATTCCCTTTCGTTAAATCCAGTGTTGAATAAAATCGAGCAGTGCCTAGCCGATCAAGCAGTTCGTCAACCATTGGCATTGGATACACTTCGAATTTCGACAAAGCATTTACTTTGCGATGATCCACACAGAAACGCACAGAGCCGTCAGTTTTAGGAAATAAAACTATCGGGATTGCCCAGTCACTGTGGGATTCCTCTATTACTCCCATATCAAGCTTCGCTTCCAATTCCTGCTGGACCACTTTCTTTTTATGTTCCGGCAGTCAATATGGCCGGCTGCGAATCACCACACCCAGCTCAGTCTCAATATGGTGCTGAATGAGATTTGTATGACCGGGAAGGGGTGAGAACACGTCGGCAAATTCTGCCTGCAACTTTGCTACATCAGTGATCTGAGATGGCGAAAGATGATCTCCCCCTGGGGCCAGAGCGACAGATTGACTGTTAGAAGCCGCTTCTGGCCCAAGATCATCTTCCATCCCAATCACAGTCATCAGCATCACTGACTCCGCCTCACTCCATTTTTTAAGGAGGTTAAGGTGGTAAATTTGACGTGCTCCACCCCTATCCGTGCGCACTACCTTATAATTCAGATCTCCCATCCGCTGTGTAACCTCAAAGGGTCCTTGCCACTTCGCTAATAATTTAGAACTTGATGTAGGCAGTAATACAATGTAACGATTATGACTATGAGGCTAATATCTCGGGGAATAATTAACTCAAAAGGGATATAATATTCATCTCATGGCCTCCCGATAGATGTGGTCTCTGACAGGGGGCCCCAATTTGTGTCCAAATTCTGGCGTGAGTTTTGTAGATTGCTGGGGGCGACGGTTAGTCTGTCTTCGGGTTTCCATCCCCAGAGCAATGGGCAGACGGAGCGAGCCAATCAGGATCTTGAGAGAGTGTTACGATGTATGGTTGCCAAGAATCCTTCCTCCTGGAGCCAACAACTCTCTATGGTGGAGTACGCACACAATTCGTTACCAGTGTCATCCACGGGCCTCACCCCGTTTGAAGGTAGTATAGGGTACCAGCCACCAATTTTTCCCAGTCTGGAATCCGAAGTCGCTGTCCCCTCTTCTCACGCCTTCGTCCAGAGTTTATGAATATAATTTGCTGGTCGTTCATTACATTATTTAAATTTTCCGATAAGGGAAATGTTTAATCAAGTACAAGTAACCTTTACGGAATTGCTTGAAATTATCTTACTACGTTTGTCCTGCAAATTAGTTATAGACTTTCAAATCAATTCTCAATAAGGGATTACTGCATTACGAGCGCATAAGAAACATTAACTTTACTGATCAGGACAAATTAATATTTCATATGTTCGTACAGTTTGTCTTACTACAATAGTAGCACAAGATAGCTTTAGATAACGTTTAAAATCGTAAGTTTCATTGACTTTGTGTATGCGGAGAAATAACAGATTCCATTCAAAAGTACCTTTTTTTTAGTTTAATAAACACAGATTAAGGCTAACACTACAATTCACACAGACAGTACATACAAGATATGCATAAAGAGAGTAGAAATATTGATAGTAAACGAAAGAAATATAGTATCTAAATGAAAAGAATGAAAGAAAACAAAAATAAAGAAAGAGAAAGGAGATAACAGCGTTCACTTCAGTTCGTTAGAAAGAGCCCTCAATGAATTAAACTCATCCCTAAAAGGGGAATAACATGACCTTTCAACAGCAGTTTTGGATTTGTAAAAATAAGAGTACTTGCTTTTGTTTTGGCTTCTCGCGTGTATGCGTGTCTTCTGAGTTCAAATGTCCCGCGCGTTCCGTGGTCCTTTTTCCGAGGTCGGTTGGGTGTGGCTCTCGGTTTGTGGAGAAGAGGTTCGGCCGGATTCGGGTCTCTTGTTAGATGTTTCTGGAAGTTGGTGTTTGCTCCTGGTGGTGGAGTGCCTTAGGCGAAGAAATGTCGGGTGAGTCGGGCGGTCGGGCAGCAGGTGTTTGTTACGGCTGGGGAGCCAACTCGATGAGATCTGCCTCTGCTTCGGGCGTTGTAACCTCCCTCCGTGGTTTCCATCGGAGACCTCCAGACACTGCTGTCGTGAGCTTGGCTGTGGAGGTTCTCGTCTCGTTGAATTTTCTGTACAGGAGGAAGGCGACGCCCAGGGTTAGGGTATTGCCGAAGATCATAGAGACACATAGCGCCGTGTCAGCTGCGGTCCAGGTTTGGACAACAAGAGAGGTATTCAGGATGGGCATTCGGGACAATGCTTGGAGGGCTGTATCAAGGGGAGCGATGTCAATGAGCTGGGGCCTCCCTTTCTCAATCCACAATTCTAACTCAGGAGCGAGGGTGAAGATGTGGTCTTTGAAGAAGAAGGATTTTCAGTTCTGATTGGTACTCTTTGCTTGGGAGGTGGTACAGGGCCAAGTCGTCCAGGTGGAGGATGGCTCCTCGCGGTACCTGGACCCACATGCTCTGATCCAGCAGGTTGATACGGGTCGCAGTGTCGTGTTGGTCGTAGATCAGTGTGGCGGTGCGCACTGGAGTGTTGACGAGCCACCTGTCCCCTACGATCTCTGCTTGCGTCCCGGTGACTTAGGTACGAGGCTTTGCGTCAGTGGGGCAGCGGGTATCACTGAGCATAGGTTGCAAACCGCAGATTCCCTCGGTGTTGTCTTGGAGGAAAGGTTTGCTTGGGCAGAGATAATATATGTCTTTGGTCAGGGTGCACATGTGCAGGTTTGGGGCTAGGTACACCTGGGGAGTGCGCACCTTGAGGTGAGTGTTACCTTTCCAAAAGCCCACATTGATAATGTCTTTGAGTCGGTAGATTCGGCTCGACTCGATGATGGGTAAGTTAAGGAGGAAACCCATTTCTTTCTGCTCAGGGTCCACGTACAGGGGAATGGCGCTACCCAGGGAGTAGGCAAGGTAAATCTGGACACTGGACATGCCAATGTTAAACAGAGTTCCGACGGCGGCGGCGGCTCCGAGCAGCGCTCCCAGGAACCGTTTGGAGCGGCGGTTGTGTCCACCTTACTCTGCTTGGGTGACGGTCATCTTCTCTAGTTGGTTGAGCATGTGCTTGATATCCGCATCGGCGTGGAGGAGAGAGTCCTCTGTCCAGCGAGCACCGGCCCAGCTGTACTGGGCTATTGCACGGGGTTAGTGTGCTTTGTAGACGTTGCGGGGGTCAAGTCGGACATACACCTTCTGGGTGTATGTTCGGCAGTTGGTGATCAGGAGTCCGGGTTGCTCTCTCAGTACGATGCCCGAGATGGTCCTGGCCTCTGATTGTCTGGAGGCACAGGAGCATGATCCACAGTCGCATCCTGTTACAGGCAAGAGAGAGAGAGGTAGGGATGAAAAGGGGGAAGAGAGAGGGTACAGGTCAGCGAGGTTTGTCCCAGGTGGATGGGACAAGTCTTCTCGTTTCAGGGACGGTGGTTGAGTTCAGCTTGCATTGGCCCCTAACTGTCTTTCTCTGTTAGTGGCCACATGTCTCTTGATCTGGTTCCGGTGAACCCATTTGAGAACCGGTTCTCTCTGTCCCCGGTTTAGTTGAATCTGGTACGCGATGGGAGAGAGTTTGTTCATAATCTCATGAGGTCCCGTCCGTGGGGCAGAAATTTCTTTGACAGCCGTCGGGGGCCTGTCAAAGGTGGCGGGTTGAAGTTGTAATACCAGATCTTGTCGCCCACCTCCAGTTCTTGGTGTGAGGCTTTGCGGTCGTAATAGGCTTTCTGACCTTCAGTGCTCTTTTGCAAGTGTTGCTGGGCAAAGGCGAAAAATGTTTTTAACCCCTTAACGCCTGAATTTATATAGCTGTTTATAAAAATGTTTTATGTGAGTTTTTGCCTTTAAGTAGGTGGTAAATAATGTTGAGATTATCAATTTAACTTTTGCACAACAAATAAATAGAAATGTTTGCGACAGCGGGCATACAGCGGGCATAATGGTCAATTTGGGGTCAATTTGATATGTTGCAAATTTACAACAGCGGGCATAATGATCAATAATAAGATAACAAAAAACAGTAAAATAACAGTGAAAAAACAATGTTTTATTTATTCACCCTTTTTTAATCTTATTTATTTATATAAATCTGCAACAGCAGGTATTTAATAATAAGAATTATGACCACTTTCATGTCACCAACACAATATACACAAACGTTACTGTTAAGGCTATAGGAAACATTGCATTAATTTGAATTGTAGATTGATGTGAATTGTAAATTAAGAATGAGAGGGAAAGAATGAGAGGGAATGCACAGAAGTAGTTCTTTGTACTATAACAATGTAACAATGTAACTTAACAATGCTACTCCACTCTTTAATTATTTAAGGAACAGGGGCCGTGAAACACCTCTTGGGTAGCCCCAGGGTTAACCTCCACACACACACGCACGCACACACACACACTCACGCACGCACATACAAACACACATGCACGCACACATACACACACTCAGGCATGCACGCAGGCATTCTTCTTGAACTCTCGCTCCACGTCAGACGAAGGCCGCCCCCTCTTTTTGGCTGACAGATCTTTGCCTTGCATGCAGAGGGCCTGTGCAATGGAAAGCTTGAAAGCCAGCAAGTCCTTCTGCTTCTTCCGTGGAACATTCATACTGTCACAATCACGCCGATAGAGCAACCAGCCGTTGACAACCACCATGTCCACGAAGTGAAAGAAGAATCATTGGTAATACTTCTTAGACCTGATGTGGATGCGGTAGTAGGCGATTAGGGCATCAAGTGCATCAACACCACCCATGAACTTATTATAGAGGGTTATGATGCTAGGACATTCCACAGACACTTTCCTCCTTTGCTTTCTGTCCCACCTCTCTATGAAGGAAACTGGCTGGGCACTTGCAAAAGTGCTGGCAACAATCACTCCTCTGTTGTCAAACCATTTGACAGCCCTAACCTCCACACGGTCAACAACAGCCTGTTGCTCCTCAAATGTCCCTCTTCCCTTCTTTTTGAGCTTTTTGTCTTCACTGAAACTGCAGCATCGCAGCCGATTTTGCCGCACAGTGCCAAGGGCTGGTATCCCCCTATTTGTAATAGCTACAAACAAATCGAGCGAGGAAAACCAATTATCAAAGTACAGCAGGTGGTTGACAGAGCCTTCAATAACTTGTGCAAGTTTTAGCACGACGTTCCCGCTTGCCCCTATGTCTTGTGAACCTGGTGGAGGATCAGATTTCCCTGCATAAACATCAAATGAGTGCACCAGGCCTTTTGTGTCACACAAAACAAAGATTTTGTATCCCCATTTGTACGTTTTTTTGGGGGAGGTACTGTTTTAGAACAGATCTGCCTTTGAATGGCACCATTTGTTCGTCAATAGATAGCATCTGATCTTGAGGCAGAGCTTGGAATTTTGGGAGCAGGGAATCAATTAGTGGCCTAATTTTGAACTGCCTGTTACTGTTGTTGGGTGCCGAGTTGTCATTTAAATGAAGGAAATGTTTAATTTCTTCCCACCTGCCACGGGGGATCACATCAACCACCTGCTCTACACGACATGCATTAGACCAGTAGATCCTAGAGCGAGGTAAGCGGATAATACTCATGTACAAAACAGTTCCAATGAACTGCTCCATTTCTTTCTGATCTAATTTCAAGGCTTGGATTTTCTTGTGTGCTGTACAGATTGCTCTGATTGACAATAAGATCCAAAGGTTCAGTGTCAAAAAACTGTCTGAAATAATCAACAGGCTGTTTGATTGTGTCACTGTCTGGCAGAGCACCTTCCCACACTGGCACTTTTTTTATAGAGCTCTGAGTCTGTTTCACCGTCTTCCACGCCACTTTGTCTTTGTTTTGTCTCTTTTGTGTCTTTCTTGCAGCTTGGGCACTGGTGCTATCAACCTCCTCATCACTGCTGCTCCTGTTGCTCTCTTCATCCCCTGGCTCGGGAACACATTCGCCATAGCTGCCCGCACTGCCCGCATCTTGGTTTTGAACCTCCTCACTGCTGATGCTCCTCACATCTGCAGGGGTCAAAATTTACTTTTAGAAATCTGAAAATCTATGGATAATCTATGGATAAACTGGCGAAATTCACTAGCCATTCAATAGGAAATCAGCATTTTCAGTCTAAAATCTAGTACGAGCCAACATAAAATCTAAGGATAATCTATGGATAAACTGGCGAAATTCACTAGCCATTCAATAGGAAATCAGCATTTTCAGTCTAAAATCTAGTACCAGCCAACATAAAATCTATGGATAATATATGGATAAACTGGCGAAATTCACTAGCCATTCAATAGGAAATCAGCAGTTTCAGTCTAAAATCTAGTACCAGCCAACATAAAATCTATGGATAATATATGGATAAACTGGCGAAATTCACTAGCCATTCAATAGGAAATCAGCATTTGGCTGGTGCTGGTGCTAATTTTGAATCCTGATTCACCTGGCTTGACAACATTTTCCTCATCACTGCTGCTCCTGTCACTCTCACTGCAGCTCTCTTCATCACCTGGCTTGGGAACATATTCCTCATCGCTGCCTGCACTATCGCGGAGACAACTATCCTCACTTTCCTCTGGGGGAGCTCTTGACGTGAGGTTGCGCATTTACGCGCTTCCCATAAAACACGGAAGGTTTCATTCGGATCTGCATAAAAATAAATAGCTTTTGTATTCATATCCCAGCATGGTGTCTGTATACAGACTATTGAAAATAACTAAGCAAAATACAAAGGATTACCTATATAAGCTGTCACGAAAAGAGTTTTTATATAGCGCTGGTTAGCGGTCAGCATTACGCTTATGGTCTACTGTCGCTAATATGCTACAAAGCTAAATATTACAATAACTTCAAAAATACTTGTCACACATATTTCACCTCATTACGTCGAGTGTATAAGCACACAATAAGCAGATGAGTATTTTTATCTTAGCACAACTTACCTTATATACACCTCAGGATCAAACTTTCCCGCCTTTTATCCATAACTTTGCGACCGGAGTAATCCTTGTCCGTAAACAGGAAATAAGTCCGTCACTTTGCGGTCCCACTAGAAACAAGTGCTTGTCGAAGGTTCCTAGGTCCGTAGCGAATATGCACTAACCGGCTTTGGGGGAATGCAGACGCTATCTCGGCTGGTTGATTGAGTCAAACGGTATGTCGCATATTTATGACAGTGGGCGTTAAGGGGTTAAGTGTCTATGGAGCTCATCGAGGTACTGGAATGTGGTGTACGCGGTGACAAGGTTGGAGTCGTTGGGTTGGTACAGCAGGTGGTTGGCAGTGTCATCTGCCGCCCAGTCATGAGTTCAAAAGGCGACACCCGCGTCGATTCCTGCGGGGTGGCTCTGAGGGCCATCAGAACGAGGGGAAGTTTCATATCCCAGTCTTTCTGGTTAGCAGACACATACTTCTTCAGCATGGCGACCACCGTTCTGTTCGATCTATCGACTTGCCCTGATGCGATGGGGTGGTGGCTGACGTGCAGTCTAGCCCGTATCCCCAGGCATTTCCAGATCTGTTGCATGATCTCGGCAGTGAAATGGGTGCCTCTGTCTGAGTTGACTCTCAGTGGCAATCCGAACCGGGAGAAAATGTGGTTCAACAGGAGGTATGCCGTGGTCTGGGCAGTGTCGTTGGGTGCTGGTAGACACTCCACCCACTTGGTAAACTGGCACACCACTGTGAGAAAGTACTTGTTGCCTCTTGTGGATCTGGGCAGGGGTCCTACCCAGTCGATTTGTAGGTCTGACCACGGGAACGTGATCCCTCTGCGTTGCAGTGGGGCTCTGTGGTTCGGGTTTGCTGGCTGGAACTGACAGCAAACCAGACATTCTCTGACGTACTCCGCAACATCTTGTTGCATGCCGGGCCAATATGCCACCTGTTTCAGTGTTTCATATGTGGCTCTGGTGCCGTGGTGTCCCGCACATGGTGTGTCGTGGGCGTACATTAGCATCACCCCCCTTTGCGAACGTGGCACTACAAGCCGTGGCGTTGTGCTGTCATAGGGTGCAGACCACAGAATGTCGTCCTGTATACGCATCATGTGTTTGGAGTTATGTAGATGTTTGAGGCTTGAGTCATCAGAGAGCTCAGAGTCAGAGTTAGGGTGGTTGGAGGGGTCAGAGAGGTGGTCGAAAATTGTCTTTATTGCAGTGTCAGAGGCTTGCATTTCCACGATGTCGTTGTGGGAAATCTGTGGTGTTAGCGATAGTGACTGCAAGGTTGGCATCGTGGCTGGTGCTGGTGGCTTGCTGCGGGTTAGCACTGCCACGTTGGGGCTGGGTGTGGGGTTTGGAGGTTCCCACATCTCGCCGTGTAGTGCGTTAGCATCTTGTAGAATTTGCTGCACTTGAGACTCGAAACCTGGGTACGGTTCCTCCGTCTGGGTGTCATCAGTCAGGTTGGTATGGAGAGGTGAAGCAGGTTCATCCGTTTCTATGACAGGCTGATGGGAGACTGTGTATACTATGAGGTGACTGTCCTCTGTCAGTTCCTCTGTCAGTTCCTCTGTCAGTTCAGACCTGGTCTTTAGTAGCCGGCATGACAGATGTTATGGCGATGAACTTGAAGGGTACAGTGAACAGTGTGTTGTCTGTACTCCCTTCGGGTATCAGTGCGTGTGGAATGGGCCCAATGATGGGTAACAAGTTCAAAGTCATGAAAGTCATTACTGATTAGCCATCCCAGCCAAAAGGCCTTGGGGATATTGATGTCAGTTGCTGTGCTACACGAGATGACACTTCAGTGAGGGGTGTGGCTTCAAGTGTGAGTCCAAGTTCCACACATTCAGGTGAGGGTTGGAAGAAACCCAGCGTATGGTTTAAGGTTTGACCACATCGCATGTTGAGCCGCACAGCGACCCCTTTGGTGTATGCTGGTATCACAGTTCCCTGTTCGTTGACTAGAGTGTAGACTTCTGGGATGGTCTGTCCTGACATGAGATTGTCATGACTGATGGAAACGTGTGGCTGTGAAGTTAATGGAGCCCATACCACTTCGTTACACATGTCCACATGAGCCCGGAGGCGAATCAGAATGTCTGCTCCGATGTAAACATCGGAGACGGGTCCGGCAGGACCAGGAAATAATGGGTAAGGCACCGGTGGTTTCATGTTAAGCGCAGCGCACAGATTCCTCTGGCAGACACCATAGAGGAGGGGTATGAGTTCAAAGGAAAACGGGTGCGCTTGCTGGCGTAAGGAGTGTGTGGTGCATTTTCACTGATTGACTTGAACAGTGAGAGACTAATGGCTGAGTTATCGGCCCATAGTGCGAGAATAACGTTCATTGTGGTGATATCATTCAGCTGTAGGTCATTCATGACCTGGGGGCAGAAGGTATCAGAGCCTTTGGTGAGCTGAAATGTGCAGAGTAGCGAACTTGAACTTGGCTTTGAGGCTGAGGCTGTGTTTTCACAGTGTGCTGCAGGAGGTCCCGTGACCTTTGTGACCTGGCAGTCTGGCTCTGTGGAAGTTTTTGTGACCTCTGTGACTTGACAGTCTTGCTCAGACGATGTGTGTGTCTGAAGGGGCAGAGGGTCGCGCACTTGAGCCCAAAATTTCAGCTGTTTGAAGTCCAGTAAGGGTTCGAAGCGGTCCAGCAGGTCTTTTACGATGAGGAATGGATAAGTGATCATCGGGGAGACATAGACGTGGTTTATAAGGCTCATAGGTCCAATTGTCAGGTGAATGGGAGCCACGTGCTTGAGCTGGATGTCGTTTTGGCTATACGACTGCACATTTAGCTTACAAGTGTGAAGGTTAAGGGTGCGATTTTGTCTCTGTGCTTCAAATCTGAGTTTTTCAAACAGTTGGGCGGATATCAGCGTGACGTCGGAGCCAGTGACGAGGGCTTCGAGCTTACATTCCCTTTCCATGGTGATGGTTAGGTAGAGTTTTCGAGCCATTCCCTTCTCGATCAGGTTTCCCAGGAGTCTTGGTTTTCAGGTCTGAGCTTACCATTATCCCGTCGGGTCTGTAGCTGTGGTTCTTTTGGGCGCCCTCTAGTTAGCTCTGGGCGGTGCTCAGAGACAGGGCAAATGGTGGGCTGTCTTACAGTCTTTTCAGAAATGGTTTTCTGTTTGACGTAAGCTTTGTGAGCTAAATCTCTTAACTGCTGCGTATCCATACTGCGCGGGCATGCCAGCACTCCCAGGTGGTGAATGATGGTAGGGTGCAGGTTTCGGAGGAACAGAGTTCTGAAGTTGATGTCTTCCTCCATGCCTGGTTCGTTATGTGCCCCAAAGTAAGCACGTCGCAGTCGGTTATAAAAGTTCTGTAGGGTCTCAAGTCAGGCTTGCTTGAGGTCCATGGCAGTGATGAGACCCAGGTCTGACTCAGGGTCAGAGTACTCACGAATTAGAGCTCGTCGTAGATGCCAGTACTCCGCTTTGACGGCCTCTGGTTGTCGATCTAGAAAGCTCTGTACATCACTATTAGACGTGATCCTGAGTAGGTACAGTCTGTCCCAGTTGTTCGCGTGAGCGACAGTTTGCAGGTAAAAGTCTATGTCTTTTAAGTATGCGTGGACGTCGTGTCCTCCTGCAGGGTCTGGGCTGAAGGTAGGAATATTTCTAGCCAGCTTGTCAAGGTTCTTTGAAGCTCCGTGGCTGTTGACTTTGACTTCCTGGAAGGGATTCCTTTCCTCTGCTGCAGACGGGGATTCGTGGAGACTGGTGGGTGACATTTTAAATGGGGGGCTGTCGCCCCCCTTCGTAGCTCTTGCTTCATGGCTAAAAGGTGCGGAGTAACTGGTCAGGGGAAACTCTGTGTTGTGTGTTTCCCCCTTCCGGTCACGTTGCACTTTGTATGATTGTCTCAGTTCTCTTTGCACCATGTCAAGTTCATCTTTGAGCTTGTGTCTTTGCTGGACGAGCTCATCGATCTCGGCTTGTGCCGACTGCAAATGTTTTGCATAGGCTTTGGTCCTAACGTCTCTGTCTTTAAGTTCATTATTGGCTCTATCCAGGAGGGATTTGCCACGCCGAAGCTGTTCGTCGAGTTCTTTTCTGGTGTCTTTCTCTGACTGTACTCGTCGGCCGGCGTCAAGACGGAGCTCCTCCAGGGCCTTTTGAAGTCTTTCTACTTCCTTTCCTTGTTTTTTGTCCGTTTCATCATCTTTCTCTGTCTTTAGAAGCTGATCTAGACGAAGCTGGGTGAGGGCTTGGTCTCTCCGGGCTTCCTCGGCTTGAAGCTTTAGCGTTGCTGCATCCTGTTCCAGATGGGCGTAGCTCCCTTCGCTTAACTGTGCCTGAGCGATGAGGACGTGGGCGAGGCTTCCGAGGATCTTGGCCACTTCTTTGTTAGAGTAGCTCTGCGTTGGATCATGTGTCATCAGCTGGTCTAGCTCGGTGTCCAGCTGTTCCTGGCTCAGCTGCCCCAGGTCCCCTTGACTGGTGGCCGTTATCGCTCCCAGCCATGTCGCTAGACGATCCCACAGGACGGCGGGACTGGATGAACGGGACATGCTGGCTCACTGTGAACGAGAGAAACACAGCACACACACACACACACACACACAGAGGCCAATTCAAGCTTGTTTTAAAGCTAACGAGCTATCGTATGGGCTCTGCCGTCGATAGGAATTTTGGCTAACTGATGTAGACAGTAAGGCAGTTTAGACAATTAGACAATTTAGACAATCAGGTGGGCGGTAGGTTACTTTTCGTACGAGTTTTTGATAGGGCCTACACATGGTGGATACCAGGGTAGGAGACCTAGGAAGAAGGTGTGGCTTAGAGAAAAAGGTGGGCCTAAATCCTCAGGATATACTAAAATTTGGCTTATACTATGGGTTTTATCTAATTTAGCTCATCCGGGACGAATTGAGGTCGCTCAGGTGGAAAACCCAGCGGTGTGGTCGGCCTTCCGGACGTTTCCAAACACCCAACTGCCGTGTCCTCGGTCCTTCGTTACTTTGTGTCGCGTTACGCCCACTCAAACAGCTTATGACTTTAAACACAACCTGACAACACCAATCCATCAACCGCCAGTCCGCACAGCAAAATTGGTACGTTCCCTAGAACCCTCTCTTTCAAGAGTGGCCCCCTATTAGACCCCGGTTTAGGTACTGGTCCCAGAAATTGCCTTGCGTGCGTAAGCTGGACTGGTTGACTTCTTTGGAGTGTCAAATTGCTGATGCCGCCACTGCGGGCCTCAACGGCGGACAGAGATAAAAGAAACCGAGATTCACACACAGCCGGTGTCGGTCACGTTGGTCGGGCAACCTCTAGTGGAGACCAGTTTGAGACTATTCTCAACTCACCATAGATGCTTGTGAGCCCTACACTAAATACACAAAGAGGGTAAACAGGTGGAATCAAAATTAATTAAAGCTCTCCTGTTCACCGTATCAAAGGATTTATGATTGTAGGTGAAAAGGAAGTGGAAAATTACACATCAAGAGCAATTAAGGAAAAGGCAAAGGTTTCTATCAAATAATGATAAAACAAAAAGCACTTTTGATACTGTTTGTAATTACCAAAATGAGCCTAACCCCAATGGGAGGGGGAGAGAAAATAAAAAATAAAATAAAAAATAAATAAAAAAAAATAAAAAAAAAATATATATATTTTTTTTATTTTTATTATTACTATTTTTTTTTATATAGTAATAATAATTTAAAAAATTCAACTTAATTCAAATTAAATTCAAAGCAAGTTTAAATTAAATTTGAATAAGCCTGTAAGGAGAATCAAATACAAGAAAGCAAATCAAAATACTATCCTATAACGATTAATCGCTAAGTGAGAGTATCATCAAATAAAAATAATTAATCAGAAAGGAAATAGGGAGTTATTGCGCTGACTTAGCAGGGTACAGCCACAAGGTGGCGTCCTTCCTTCCAAGTGGAATGTCGGTAATTTGAACCTAATTTCACTTTGAGTTAGAGAAAAGTATTTTTCTTTTTAAACTTCAAATTCGAATAAGGGTGTTTAATCAGCGAGAAAGGAGACTTGGTTGTTGCTAGAAAAAAAAATGTGTATAAATGAAACTGTGCACAACAGTAATCAATAAACAATTTATAGGCTCAAACTTACTTTGTTAAGCCAGAATCAATAGCGGAGAGTGACACTATGCAAATGTATCCACGCGATGGCGCTGTTGCGTCCGCCCTAGACTAGGGTTAGTTAGGCAGAATGCCCACCAGATGGCGCTGACTGATTTTAGAGTCGCCCCCTGGCGTTCACAAGCGGCGTTGCAAACGGGACAGAAATCAGTTTCTTTGCAATCTTAGAGTCGCCCTCTGGCGTTCGCATGCGGCGTTGCAAAACTCACAATTACTTCTTAAAACACAAAACAAAAATGGTGGATACAGGAATTTACCGTCTGTCTATCACACATTTAAAAGAACTCCAATAGACATTTATCAAACTGGCTGACGGTTTTCAGCATCTTTGATTCAAATGTTTTAGGTCTCAGGCTTTGGTTAGCTAAGCCAAAATTAAACCAGGCGTTATTGTTTATCTTAACGATATAATATTATCATTAGGCCTATTATTCTCAAGGAGTCTCGCTTGGGTCAATACCTCGCGTGGGTCCTACAATACATTTGTTTGGAAATCACGCAGACAAAACAATATTGCGCCTACGGGTGTACAGAGGTTTCGTGGTCTTCTGTTTCAATATTGGATTTACGTGCCATCTATACTGTCATTAATATAGGCTGGCTATTTCAACATGTTTCAGCATCTGTTTATGCTTGGGTTCGGTTAGTTCGCGCGTGCGTGTTATTAATACCCCAAAAATACACAATGAATGGAATATGAACAGTGTTGGGGCTAGTTACTCAAAAAAGTAATATATTACATATTACATATTACTCTCAAAAATAGTAATGCCTTACTTTACTTTATTACTCCCTGGAGAAAGTAACTAGTTATATTACAAGTTATATTACTAGTTACATTTTTTTTCTTAATTACTCTATAATGGCCTGAGATGCATCAGATGGAGGGAGAACATACAAAGGAGGAGTGTTCTTTAGGGTCTTTATTACGCCAACAACAGACTGGCACTGTCTAGCACAAATAACTACGGTAACACTTTACAATAAGGTTGTATTAGTTAATGCATTAGTTAACATTAACTAATGATGAACTGCACTTATAAAGCATTTATTTATCTTTTTTAATTTCAACATTTACTAATGCGTTAATAAAATCTTGTTGACATTAGTTAATGCACTGTGAACTAACATGAACAGCTGTATTTTTATTAACTAGTGTTAACAAAGATTAACTAATGATGAACAGAGGTGTTGTTCATGGTTAGTTTATGTTAACTAATGCGTTAACTAATATTAACTAATACAACCTTATTGTAAAGTGTTACCATAACTACAAACAACTGTACTTGTGCAATCAAGTACAAACAAGTATTAACTTCCTCAATGTTTAACAAACACCTCTGGTGCAAACAATCAATATATTTGATTGTCAATTTATAACAAGTCCAAAGATATATTAACTTCCTCAATGTTAAACAAAAACCATCTAGTGCAAAAAATCAATTTGATTACAAGCGGTGGAGAGCAGCTATGTCCCCGGGCAGAGTGTGCACTTCACCGTCAAGTTATTTTCCTTCCGTTGAACATACTCAAAATAATTACTGAATCTCCACCCGTCGAAACTAGCTTTCTGTTGCTGGGAACCTTCATCTGAAAAAGAGCTTGCCGTTGTTTACGCTTCCATTTTCCCCATCTGTCTTTGAGGGGTGCCGCTCTGCTGCTGGCTGCCGGTTGTCGACCAATCGGTGATGGTAAATGATACCTCGTGCCAAACCCAGACCAATCACTGTTCCATTCACGCCCTCCTCCCCTTCTGTTCTCTGTGTTGTGTGCGATGAAGGTGCTACTGGCAAATGTAACGCAAGTAACTAGCTCGGGAAAACTGTAATAATATTACCATTTTCAGACGAGTAATGCCTTACACTACCAGTTACTGAAAAAAGTAATATTATTACAGTAACTTTGTAACGCGTTACACCCAACACTGAATATGAATATTGCCCACACATACACAAACGTTTGAAACTTGCTCTATAATTCTCCACCAAAATAACTGTAACGATTATGACTATGAGGCTAATATCTTGGGGAATAATTAACTCAAAAGGGATATAATAGTCATTAGTTTCTGAATATAATTTGCTGGTCGTTCATTACGTTATTTAAATTTTCCGATAAGGAAAATGTTTAATCAAGTACAAGTAACCTTTACGGAATTGCTTGAAATTATCTTACTACGTTTGTCCTGCAAATTAGTTATAGACTTTCAAATCAATTCTCAATAAGGAATTACTGCTTTACGAGCGCATAAGAAACATTAACTTTACTGATCAGGACAAATTCATATTTCATATGTTCGTACAGTTTGTCTTACTACAATAGTAGCACAAGATAGCTTTAGGTAACGTTTAAAATCGTAAGTTTCATTGACTTCGTGTATGCGGAGAAATAACAGATTCCATTCAAAAGTACCTTTTTTTTAGTTTAATAAACACAGATTAAGGCTAACACTACAATTCACACAGACAGTACATACTAGATATGCATAAAGAGAGAAGAAATATAGATAGTAAACGAAAGAAATATAGTATCTAAATGAAAAGAATGAAAGAAAACAAAAATAAAGAAAGAGAAAGGAGATAACAGTGTTCACTTCAGTTCGTTACAAAGAGCCCTCAATGAATTAAACTCATCCCTAAAAGGGGAATAACATGACCTTTCAACAGCAGTTTTGGATTTGTAAAAATAAGAGTACTTGCTTTTGTTTTGGCTTCTCGCGTGTATGCGTGTATTCTGAGTTCAAATGTCCCGCGCGTTCCGTGGTCCTTTTTCTGAGGTCGGTTGGGTTTGGCTCTTGGTTTGTGGAGAAGAGGTTCGGCTGGATTCGGGTCTCTTGTTACATGTTTCTGAAAGTTGCTGTTTGCTCCTGGTGGCGGAGTGCCTTTGGCGAAGAAATGCCTTTGGCGAAGAAAAAAAGCACTTTGATAATAGTCGCGTCGGTTCTTATAGATACGATTGAGCGACACCCATTTTCGAGTTGATCCAATCGCATCAGGGAGTTTTTTGTCGCGAAAAGGTTCTTTGTTCAGTTCGGTTACGCCTCCTGGCTCGTATACGGAGGGCAGGATTATGCATGTTATCCTTACAACGCTGGTATTTTGTAATAATGCATTTTCTGTAAATTCTTTTACAAGATTCAGTACTATTGAGTTTTTCTGATTCTAATGATACCATGAATCACAAGCCTGAGATCTGGGGAATACAGGGACACAGGCTTTCCATGGTCCATTGGTCTTACACAGTTTATGTAATATTTATGTACCCTTCTAATTATTCCAGACACATATTCAAACATTCAGACAGAAAGGTATACATTTGATACGTTTTTAGGTGGCTTTTAACCATCTATTCTTCCATGGTCTTGGTGAACATTTCATGTGTGTTTCTCGTGGGTGTGTGTGTGAGGTGTCCGATTTCACGGCCTGGCCATTTGGACCATTAAAGTCCACACGACGATCATTGCTTATCTTTCCTGTAAGAAGTGTGTGTGACTCGGTGTGTGCGTAGCGCATAGATTTTCTGGCTCGGCCATTTGGGAGCCATAAAAGTCAAGACGAGCTTGTTTGTTATCTCCCAAGGGTGATCAAAGAGTGGTCTTTCAGACATCGTGGTGCCGTTTCATACCATAAATTGTATTGGTATGCCGGGGGGGTTAGACATGGCCTGGGTTTTAGTATGATCTGATAACGCGCCTCACGAGATGCGCGAGACATCTGGCCGTTCGCCAGCGGAACAGACCGTCATTGTTGCTACAACAAGTACTTTCTCTCCCGGTGTAAATTGTCTTAGTCTAGTTCCCCTGTTATACAGCCGGGTCTGTTTGTCCTGGGCCTGTAACAAATTCTCCTTTGATAGCCGCCCCAAAGTGTGGAGTTCTTCTCAGGTCTAGAACATACAGAATTTCATTTTGACCAGCAGAGGGACCCTCCTCCCAAGTTTCCTTCAGGACGTCTAGCACCCCGCGTGGTTGATGCCCAAAAAGTAACTCGAAGAGGGAAAACCCTGGCGTACAGCGAATAAGAGGGGTTCTAACCATTTATCCCAATTTTTGGCGTCTTCGTGTACAAACTTACGAATCATGTTTTCAACGTGCGAGTAAATCGTTCTACCAATCCGTCTGTTTGTGGGTGATAGACGCTGGTACGAATCGATTTAATGCCCAATAATTCATATAGTTCGCTTATAGTACGTGACATTAATGCCGTGCCTTGGTCGGTGAGGATTTCTTTTGGAATCTCAACTCAGGAGGTGCGGATTAACGGCCACCTCTACCCTATGCTTTTGTCCCCTAAATTGAATTACCACCGACATTAGCGGATATTTCACCACATCCCCGTGCACACACCGTACCTGAACCATGCAGCTTGTATCCAATAACTGAATTGAATTGAGGTTTGGTTACAACCTGAATCTTCCAATGCTTGATAGGTACTCCCCTTAATACTCACAGGTATTTGGTACCAGCCAGCCTGACCGGGGGCAGCCTGTGGGACATCCGGGACCTGGATCATTGTCCCCACCTCCATCATCGGACACCTGTCAATGAAATGCTCAGGGTCCCTGCAACGCCAACAGGCCAGCCCAGACCTACCCGCCACCCCAGTGGTAGTAAGTGGTCCCCTGGGGGCTAGGCCACGCCCCCCTGGGCGGACCTCTTGAGCCCCCGGTAAACTCCGGGCTGGACCCACCCCTTCCTCGGGGGAATCCTCGGCGGGCCTGTAGGACGGGACCTGGGGAGAGGGACAGGTTTTTGGACAGAGGGGGAAACAGGGGAACAAAAAGGTTGTGAGAGAGACACTGATGGTAGGGATCCGCCGACCCCTGGGCACGCCACCATGTGATCCTCCGCCAGTTGGATGCAACATCGGATGGTGACATTTGACCCACTCCACCATCTTCCTGGGCAGACGAGTGATGAACTGCTCCAGTGTCACCAGGTCGATGATGTTCTCGATGTCGCTTCCCTCAGCCGTCAGCCATTTGCGGCAGGAGTCCCGGAGCTGTTGGGTCATAACGAAGGGCCAGCCATTTTCCCCTAGCTCCAATGAACGGAACCGTTGGCGATACTGTTCGGACCCGCTGCAATATGGCCCTCTTCAAGTCCTTGAACACCAGGAGGTTCTGGACAGGGAGTTGTTGGCTGAGCCTCCCCCGACAGCAGGGGAATCAGCCGGAGCAGCCATTGATCATGTGCCCACCCACTGGCTTCTGTGGTTTTCTCAAAGAGGTCTAAGAATGCCTCTGGATCGTCCATGGGCCCCATTTTATTCAGGGCCAGGTGGTTGGGCTGGCTCGGGACCGTGGGAGCCTCTGCCCGAACCTCCCGGTCCATCCAGCTCCAGAACCTCTTGCGGTCCTCTCGCTGGGCCTGGACGATCAGCTGGAAGCAGCATTCCTGGTCGCTACACAGCTCGAGCAGCGCCTGATGCTGGTCCTGATGGAGGGCCGCGAGGGAAGAGATTACATACACAAATGGCGTCCAAGACCGTGGAGTTTGCATGGCATTTCCGCCGCTTCTTCCTATCCCGGGTTTCGGCACCAGTGTAACAAAAGTCAGTTTGGAAGGAAGGAAGAAGACAGGGTCGGCTTTCAGGAGACTCGGTAAGGGTTTATTTCCAAACAAAAACAAACAAAACAACAAGACGCTCCGTAGCGTTTCTCCATACGACAGCACTTCCAATAAATCAGTCCCTGTGCTCTCCAGAGCTCATTCTAGCTTCTCCCACAACTTCCGTCTCTCTCCCTGAATGTGCTCCTTGAGCTGATTTTATGCCATCTCCACCCCATTACTGGAACAAGACACAAGTGTTAATCATTTGAACTTGACCCACTTATGCCACGCTTGTCTCCCAACTCTCTCTCCTGTCACAGACCTCGCTAAACCACACCCTCCCGGCACAAATACATTTAGGTCCAAAAATAACAAAAACTACGACTTTAATCAGCATTGTCTTCTTCAAACATTGTTTGTTTTCAATCCGCGAACAAAGATTTGAACGGTTATGAATCAGAGTATTGATTCATGATTCGGATTTCGGAATCATGAATCAATACACTGTCATTAGTCATTAATGACATAAATTTCATTTTTGGGTGAACTAACCCTTTGACGTGTCACTCCGGTGTCATTGACTGTCTGGTGCCATGGGACTGAAACACACTTAACCAACACAGGTTACAATGGAAGATTTGTAGGAGTTCACCCAAAAATGAAAATTAGCCCATGATTTACTCACCCTCGAGTCATCCTAGGTGTATATGACATTCTTCTTTCAGACGACTATAATCTGAGTTATGTTAAAAAAAGTCCTGGCTATGCAAGCTTTATAATGGCAGTGATTAAGGTTCTATTTTTGAAGTCCATAAAAATGCATGTGTCCATCAAATAACGTGCTCCACATGGCTCTGGAGGATTAATAAAGGCCTTCTGAAGTGATTTGATGAGTTTGTGTAAGAAAAATATACATTTTTAAAACTTTATAAAGTAACGTTTCGGCCGATCGCCTTCCGTATTCAGTTATGGTTGTCAGACGTTGCATACGCACTCCTCTGAATTCCGAGAAGGCACTTTCAACACTTTTTCAACAGAAGATGATTGGGTGAAACCTTACTTTATAAAGTTATATAAACAGGACCTCCGCTTCGGGGTCCTGATCACTTTATTCTGCCATAACCGGCTGGGTGTACATTATCCCTTACATGAGAGACTAAACCAGCTGAATGAAACCAGCATTTCCTTTATAATGTGTCTTTAGTGCATGGTTTTTCTTCTATTCTCTAACTGATAAAATGTACTCTACTTGCTCTCACCTTTCTGTTGGCCTATTTTCTTCCTCTCTTCTGCTCTGTTAATAAATAAGATCGCGCTTTGCTTATCCTGGAGGAAATCTAATGAGTGTTGAAGTGTAATCCAGAGAGCAGCAGTAAATCTGAGCTGTTTACTGCACACTCTGGGTAAATTACTGTTATGTAAATCTGCTCAAATGCCGCGCGACTGGAGAAGCTCCGAATGAAGCGGCTGAAGGAAACACAAGTGGACAGAAAGCCAATACTCTTAAACCAGGAGAGAGACATAGAGAGAGAGACAGGTGGCTCTATACCATCTATCACTGACTGTGCTTAGCCAACGACAAGCCATTTATCAGAGAAACCTGGAGATGGAGACAGACAGACAGAGAGAGAGAGACTGTTAATGAATGCTACTGATGCGCATAAAAAAACCCAAAAAAACAAGCCATTGAAAAGGCTCCTCTGATTCAGATCCCCTGAAGCTGCCAAAAAAAAAAAAACTAACAACAGCCAGCATCAAGAAACATGCTAATTATAAAAGCACAAAATTAAAACAAAGTAAACTTGAAAGTTATTTGGCCCTAAATAGTTTAACAGCAAAATATAATTACAGTGAAAGACTGTAAATTCTGAAAAAACAATGACGAGGTACAGACTGAGACCAGACAGGCAGATATCAACAGAGCTGGCTGCCCAAAGAGAGCTGGATATGCCTATATACTATAACCAAAGAGATGTATTGCACTCTCATCAGCTGCCCCAAACTTTGACGAAGTTAGAAGGAAATTCTGAAATTTTAAGTCATTTTAAATATACATAATTTGTCATGCCAATAAAACACTTTTTTTTAATTAATGGTCAGAGAGAGAGAGTGACGGACGGAGAGCTTCTTGGAAGAAAATCATGGAAAAAAATATCTGTTCATTGGCCAGTTTCACAGACAAGGCTTAATACCTAGTCCCAGACTAAAATGCATGTGAGCTGTTTTAACTGAAAGTAACTTCGATTCAATTCAATTCAAATATATTTGTATAGCGCTTTTCACAATACACATTGTTTCAAAGAAGCTTTACAGAAAGTGCATTTCACAAATGTACATTGAAAAATGTTAGAAAGAGTTAATCAATCATGTTTTAATTTAGGCCATAACAAAGCTGGCGTTGAGTAGTCTCATCACAGGCGTCGAGTCGTCTCATCACAGGTATTGGGGCATCTGAAGGCTCCATTAGAGGCTGGATACAAACTAGAGCTGAAAAACTATTTACCTCGTGACTAGTGTCCCGAGATAACAGAAAAGCAGATGGGAAATAATTAGCATAGCTGCTGTTAAGAATATTAATGCTTTTGATCCGATTTAACTGTAGTATAAAAGGTAATTATAATGTGAATGCTTGGCTAAAGAGATGCGTCTTTAATCTAGTTTTAAACTGGGATAAGGAAAATGCCCTCCCTCCTTTAGTGGACTTAGATATCCTAGGAATGACCAGAAGCCTTGAGTTTAGTGATCTTAGAGAGCGCGCTGGATTGTAGAGCTAAACCATTTAGGGCTTTATAGGTCAGTAGCAATACTTTGTAATTGATACAGAACTTAATAGCTAACCAGTGTAGAGATTATAAAATTGGTGTTATATGATCATATTTTCTTGACCTAGTAAGAACTCTAGCAGCTGCGTTTTGGACTAACTGTAGCTTGTTTATTGAGGATGCAGGACAACCAGCTAATAAAGCATTACAGTAATCTAGTCTCGAGGTCATGAATGCATGAACTAACTTTTCTCCATCAGAAATAGATAGCATGTTACATAGCTTAGCAATGTTTCTAAGGTGGAAAAATGCCGTTCTTGTAACATATGAAATATGATTTTCGAAAGACAAGTTGTGCTCTAATATAACACCCAGGTATTTTACTGTAGTGGATAAAGTGACAGGACATCCTTCCAAGTTAAAGTTGTATTGTGAGAGGTTTTGTGGGCAGTTTTTTGGACCAATAAGCAATACCTCCGTTTTATCTGAATTTAATAGCAGAAAATTACACGTCATCCAGTATTTAATATCTTCAACACATGCTGTCAGTTTAGATCAATTAGCGTTTTTATCTGGTCGTGATGAAATATATAACTGAGTGTCATCAGCATAACAGTGGAAATTAATTCCATGTTTTCTTATAATATTACCAAGTGGCAGCATATATATTGAGAATAGCAGAGGGCCTAACACAGATCCTTGCGGCACCCCATAGTCTACTGACGTTATCTTTGATTTTTCCCCATTTAGACAGACAAAATGGTAGCGGTCTGATAAGTACGATCTAAACCAGTTTAATGCCTGTCCCTGAATACCAGTGTAATTTTGAAGTCGATCTAAGAGTATTTTATGATCTATAGTATCGAACGCAGCACTAAGATCGAGTAGAACTAGTATTGAGATACAGCCTTGGTCAGAAGCTAGAAGTAAATCATTTGTGAAACTACGAGCAAAGTTTCTGTGCTATGATGCGGCCAGAATCCTGATTGAAAATTTTCATAGATATCATTTTCTTGCAAGAAAGAGCACAATTGAGCGGACACAACTTTTTCTAGTATTTTAGACATAAATGGAAGATTTGAAATGGGTCTGTAATTTGCTAGGTTATTATGATCTAATTGTGGCTTCTTAATGAGAGGTTTTATGACTGCCAACTTGAATATTCTTGGAACATGACCTAAAGATAAAGACGAGTTAATAATATTGAGAAGAGGTTCTTCCACTACAGGTAACTCTTTCAGTAGTTTAGTGGGTATTGGATCTAATAAACATGTTGTTGGTTTAGATCCAATGATAAGTTTATTTAGCTCTTCCTGTCCTATAGTTGTAAAGCGGTGTAGTAGTTCTTGAGGGGCAATAATTGAGGTTGAATCAGAAGATGTCATTAAAGATTGTACATATACAATTCTGTTTCTGATGCTTTCTATTTTCTCAGTGAAGAAATTCATAAAATCACTACTACTAAACTGTAACGGAATATTTTGCTCAGGCGATGCTTGTTTATTTGTTAGTCTAGCCACGGTGTTAAATAAAAACCTTGGATTATTTTGGTTATTTTCTATTAGTTTGCGGAGATGCTCAGCCTTGGCTGCTTTTAGGGCCTTTTTATAAGGTGACATACTATCTTTCCACGCGATTCTAAAGACCTCTAAACTAGTTTATTTCCATTTACGCTCTAAGTTACGAGTTTCTCTCTTGATAACATATGTAGCACTGTTGTACCATGGTGCTTTAGTTTTCTCTCTAAACTTTTTTAATCTAATTGGTGCAACAATTTCTAATGTACTAGAGAAAATGGTTCTCATACTGCTAGTCTTTTCCTCTAGTTCATCTGTTTGTTTGGGTTCACTGAGCAGCTGAGACAGATCAGGTAAGCTATTTGAGAATCTATCTATAGTGGTTGGAAGGATTGTTCTGCCTGGTCGATAATGTGGCGCAGCATGACAGATTTCAGCAGTACGCAGTATGCAAGTTACCATGTAATGGTCAGTGACATCATCACTTTGTGGTATAATATCTATATCGGTTGGGTTGGTTCCATGTGATATAATTAAATCTAGTGTGTGATTAAGACGATGAGTGGGACCAGTGACGTTTTGCTTGACCCCAAAGGAGTTTAATAGATCTGTAAACGCAGCCCCTAACGCATCATTTGTTTTATCTACGTGTATGTTAAAATCTCCAACAATTAATGCTTTATCGAAGTTGACCAATAGATCTGAGAGAAAGTCTGCAAACTCTTTTAGGAAATCAGTATAGGGCCCTGGAGGTCTATTTTACAGTAGCCAAGGCTAGAGATAATACGGATTTCTTTCTTACATCTAAGAGCGTAACATTTAGCACTAGTACTTCAAACAAATTAAACCTGTGATCTGTTTTCTGAGTAAAATTAAGAATATCTCTATAGATTGTTACAACACCGCCGCCACGACCAATCAGACGGGGCTCATGCTTATAACAGTATCCTGGTGGAGTAGACTCATTAAGACCGAAATAATCATTTGGCTTAAGCCAGGTTTCAGTAAGGCAAAGTACATCGAAACTATTATCTGTGACCATTTCATTTACAATAACCGCCTTAGGTGTGACGTGTGAGCGATCTAATGTTTAGAAGACCTAGTTTTAGAAATTGTTTTTGTTCACTAATATTGAGATTTTCTGGTTTAATCACAATTAGATTTTTCCTAGATCTTACAGTAGATTTAAAGTTTGACCTCACTAAACGAGGAATAGACACAGTTTCTATATAATGTTCTACATTGGTACTTATGTCAATTAGGAGTTAGGACAGCAAAGACTGTGATTTTTACTTTGACTAACTAGTCATATGGTGGTGTGTAACGCCCTGGAGATGTTGTCCGACAGAAGAGCCGCGCAGATTGGGTGAAGGCCATCAGGACGGAAGAGCCTAGGTCGCTCCCAGTACAGATTCTAATTATTTACAAAGAGCAGCTTCTGTTCATTACACCATGACATTAATCATTAATTTAGAGCAAGTAATCTACTAAACCTTTCATGTCCCAGTCGGTACGTGGGAAGGGGTCCAAACACGATGATCGTTGCTACAGGCGATGTTCTGCGCACCGTCTCGACCAGAATCCTGTAGTCCTTCTTCAGAACCTCCGTCTGCCACAGCCTGATGTCGTTCGTTCCCGCGTGCAGCACGACAGCTCCGATGCGCTCGTCACCTTTCTGGATCTCGGGAACCTGCGCAGCAATATCGAGAACACAAGCACCAGGAAAGCAGTGAGTGCGCACCTTACCTTTACCTGAGGTAGCGTGGACATGCCGGACGATGGAAGTACCGATGACCACAGCGTCGCGTTCAGTCTCGCGAAGAGGGGAGAAGTGGTTTCGAGTGGAGATCTCGAAGACCGTGAGGGGCGGAGAGGTCCTTGCTCTGATCCTGGCTTGCGTCTTCCGCTGTGGAAACACCCAGGGTCCATGGTGCTGTGTCGGTGCCGGAGTGAACGAAACCAGGGATGATCGCGTCCTGTGTGCTTGGGTCCTGTGCAGAGAAGCACACGGAGTAGACAAGGTCGGAGTCAAAAGGTTACTAACCACTGACTTGTGAGCATCGGCGCGTGATGTTTGAAGTGCTGATTGTCGCTCTCTCAGCACGGCTCGTCTGTCTAGTAGGTCGCGAATCTGCGTGTCCAACGATTCCAACTGCACCGAATGCAGCTCGAACGTGTCCTCACCTGCAATTCAAAGGTAACATTAGACACACATCCGAGTTATTCGCCTATTATATCTATTGTAATAGATGTGCTACAATGGCGAATTTTAGGTTTCAGTGGTTACAGGTGTAAATAAGTTACCACGCGTGCAATGCTAGCGGTCTACGGCTAGTAGCGGAAGTTCGGATATAAGTAGCGATATCGAAGCAATCCGATTGTTTTTTTATAGAGAATCGTATCGAAGATATGTTCACACACTGTAAATAATAGAAAGTGTATTTTAAAATATGTGTTTTGTTTCAGGATGCACTCTAGTAATGTGTTTTTCTAAGGCACGTATCAAAAAGACACTTAAATGTCCCGATTTAACTAAGGCCTATAATCCTGGCTTAATCTAAACCCTGTCTGTGAAACCAGGCCAACGTCTTACAAGGGTAGACCATTAGGCAACCGCATTTTTGTATGTTGGATATGCTATTTAATTTCCTAAATAGCTATTTAATAATTTAGTGAATTTAATACAAATGAATGGTCCAGCTTGTTTCCGCCAAAGAATAGAAAAAGGGTAATTGCGACCTTGGCACAGATGGTTTCTGTCATTTCGGGTCCTTGATATTGAGGCTCCACTTCGCGTTCACTACTGTGCGGACTCTGGCTCCAAGTTGCTACTGTGTAGACTCTAAACCAGTGGCATAGGAAGAATTTTTTTTTGGTCAGGCCTGGGCAAAAATTAGCGGGCACGATCACGTGGGGAGGGCGGTGTCTCTGTCAACATAACCCAAAATTCTATTTAACCCAGTAACCCAATACAGCTACAACCTGTACACATACGAGCAGCGAGCACATACACACTTTGTCACTTTTTGAACATTTTCTTCATTTTTATCTAAAATAAACACCTTTTTGATCTGATATGTGAAGGGAATAGGAGAGCGAGTTCATTAAAAGGTGGATACAAACGGATTACAGGTCCAATTTGCATCAAAACTTCAGCCACACACCTTACCCCTGTACTATTACAACTGATAGGTTTTTGCGACGTATTCCCGGCTTTACAGAATGAACCTGCGCATGGTATTGAAAAGTCTTACTGTTACTTGCGGGTTGATGGATGGGTTCTCTCCAGAATAAACTGTATAATAAACTGGCTGGGCCTACTCATCATAGTTCCCAACCCCCTGAAGTGGCTGACCGGCAGGGAGATGTCAAGGACTATTTTCGGTGTGCAGAAGTGTGTTCAGTTCGCTGCCCAGCCACAATTTTGTGAGGGGGATGGAGCAGCGTTCGTTTGCTGGAAATCGAAGCAACTTGACAGGGCCGCAACAACTTCGGGCGGACACTGTGATCGATGGAAACCGCTGTGTCCCGAAACGCACGAGGCGGCGAGAACAAACATTGATTTCCTTAGGGCTGGAAGAGCTCCTTCAAAGTAGAAGAGCGAGATCCGCACAATGCATGCAGGCAGCCCCCTCAGGAACTGCCCATGCATGTTATGCTCCCATCTTAGATGATTATTTAGACAAGTGAAACACGGTTTGGATGATAGGCTGATGTAAAATATCCAACTTCTCAAAGTCAGATAATATTCCATTTTAATTCCTCAGAATTAAATGCAGCCATTATCACCAGACGATACTGTTTTTAAATTTATTTTTACCGTTTTGTCACAAGAAAATCAGTCTTTCAAACACAAAACACACTAGCACTGTTGTGATCCAACATCCTTTTATACTTCCGCCACATAAATACGTCACGTAGCATCATTCAAGATCGGTCTAGTTTCATTCATACTTCAGACGCACAACATTAAGGGAGCATCCCCAAAAGTGTCGTTCTGATGCGGTGCGAGTTCCCTTAAAAGGGAACTGCGTTTGAGACTTGTAGCAACAGATTCAAGCAGTTGTAGTGATTGGACTTGTGATTGTGTTAGAAATCACAAGAAAAGTAATGAATTTGTGACCAAATATACTACAAGTGTGCAGCTCTCATTCCATTGATTCCGAAATTAAGATTTTTTACCGATTAATACTATCAGTTAAACGGATTTAAAGTATTTTTTTTTATTTTTAGTTTTTTTGTTTTGTTTGTTTGTTTGCTGCATGGTTAAAGAAAAATATGCTATATTTGTTAACTCACAAGGAGTGTCATACAGTATTGTTCAAAATAATAGCAGTACAATGTGACTAACCAGAATAATCAAGGTTTTTAGTATATTTTTTTATTGCTACGTGGCAAACAAGTTACCAGTAGGTTCAGTAGATTCTCAGAAAACAAATGAGACCCAGCATTCATGATATGCACGCTCTTAAGGCTGTGCAATTGGGCAATTAGTTGAATTAGTTGAAAGGGGTGTGTTCAAAAAAATAGCAGTGAGGCATTCAATCACTGAGGTAATCAATTTTGTGAAGAAACAGGTGTGAATCAGGTGGCCCCTATTTAAGGATGAAGCCAACACTTGTTGAACATGCATTTGAAAGCAGAGGAAAATGGGTCGTTCAAGACATTGTTCAGAAGAACAGCATACTTTGATTAAAAAAGTTGATTGGAGAGGGGAAAACCTATAAAGAGGTGCAAAAAATTATAGGCTGTTCAGCTAAAATGATCTCCAATGCCTTAAAATGGAGAGCAAAACCAGAGAGACGTGGAAGAAAACGGAAGACAACCATCAAAATGGATAGAAGAATAACCAGAATGGCAAAGGCTCAGCCAATGATCACCTCCAGGATGATCAAAGACAGTCTGGAGTTACCTGTAAGTACTGTGACAGTTAGAAGACGTCTGTGTGAAGCCAATCTATTTTCAAGAATCCCCCGCAAAGTCCCTCTGTTAAAAAAAGGCATGTGCAGAAGAGGTTACAATTTGCCAAAGAACAATTCAACTGGCCTAAAGAGAAATGGAGGAACATTTTGTGGACTGATGAGAGTAAAATTGTTCTTTTTGGGTCCAAGGGCCACAGGCAGTTTGTGAGACGACCCCCAAACTCTGAATTCAAGCCACAGTACAGAGTGAAGACAGTGAAGCATGGAGGTGCAAGCATCATGATATGGGCATGTTTCTCCTACTATGGTGTTGGGCCTATTTATCGCATACCAGGGATCATGGATCAGTTTGCATATGTTAAAATACTTGAAGAGGTCATGTTGCCCTATGCTGAAGAGGACATGCCCTTGAAATGGTTGTTTCAACAAGACAATGACCCAAAACACACTAGTAAACGGGCAAAGTCTTGGTTCCAAACCAACAAAATTAATGTTATGGAGTGGCCAGCCCAATCTCCAGAACTTAATCCAATTGAGAACTTGTGGGGTGATATCAAAAATGCTGTTTCTGAAGCAAAACCAAGAAATGTGAATGAATTGTGGAATGTTGTTAAAGAATCATGGAGTGGAATAACAGCTGAGAGGTGCCACAAGTTGGTTGACTCCATGCCACACAGATGTCAAGCAGTTTTAAAAAACTGTGGTCATACAATCCGTGTATCATTCGTTCAATCCTTTTTTGATTTAATATTGAAACTATTTCTACACGTGGGCGGGAATTATACGCCTCTTTCTGCTGATTGGCCAGCCGAAGATCAAACTATTCCGTCATCAGTTCTTCCTCAGTTCAGCACAGCAGAATAAAAGTCCTGCGCCGCAACAGCGATGCAGTTCTTAACGCGTTTATTGCAACTCCATTTTATCTTTTTCTCATCAAACAACCAGACTGGTTGAATTAATTTAATTTGTCTGTTGTTCCAGTCAGTACTTGCTGTTATTACAAACTCTTATCTGCATGTGAAGATATCGATTTAGCCAATAGCCGACTGGATGAAACCTTCTTCACATAAATAGGCAGCTCCAGCATCCAAATCTTACATTGCAAATATGGAAACTTTAGACCGAATGAAAGATGCACGAGCGACGAGCCCAACGATTTCAATTAAAATAAATAATTTAGGCTTGGTGTTTAAACTAAATGTTGTTTGTAGGTAATAAATAGCACAATATATACAACTCCATTTTAAAATACAGATTTTACTACAATGCAACGTTCGCTTGTTTCTTGCTCAACATAACACAGTGTCATGTGAATTACACTTGATGCGACTTTTCTGGCAAATAGCCTGTCAATTATTAATTATGCTAGCTATTATTACAAAATGCATATGATGCATTAGGCTATACATTGTGCTTATCCCCACCCACATTAACTTTGGGCTTCATCACTGTTACAGCCTAATTATATGGGGGTCATTGGAAATGTATTTACTCAATATGAAATAATCGCAAAGTAATAACTGCTGCTTATTTCCTGAACACTGCTCTGGTCTGCACCTGACTGGTGCTTTTTTCAAGCGTTCTGAAGGTAGGTTTTAACAGAGTTTGAGAAGCAAACCGAAATTACAAGTTATTGCAGGCTTTAATGAAAATCTTGTGTTCCAGTACTGTGTGCGAGTCCTTGTTAATTAAGCACCCTTTTGAGATATCAATTATAATACATTTAAATAAAAACAAGGTTGTCTGGTTGCAACGCATTATTATTTCCTTTTTGTATTAAATAGATAAATAAATAAAAATAGTCTCTCTCTATACACACGCACACACACACACACACACACACACACACACACACACACACACACACACACACACACACACACACACACATATATATATATGGGCCTATTTAGCTACTTAACCAAGGTAGGCTTGAATTAAAGTGGTTAATTTATATCTACACAGAAGAAAGCACTGCCCGGTACGGGTTGTGTCGAGGCTGAGGTCGAGCCAGTCTTGTTGTTTGATGAGGAAAAGATAAAATGGAGTTGCAATAAACGCGTTAAGAATCCATACTGCTGTTGAGGCGCAGGACTTTTATTCTGCTGTGCTGAACTGAGGAAGAACTGATGACAGAATAGTTTGATCTTCGGCTGGCCAATCAGCAGAAAGAGGCGTATAATTTCCGCCCATGTGTAGAAATCGAATATTCAAACTGTTTATTCATTTTTCCACTTGTGAACGAAAACGCCGAAAACTTGTTTTTCTGAAAATAATGAAAAAACGAAAAACAAGCTGTTTTCTCATTTTTCTACTTTCAATATTAAATCAAAAAACGATTGAACGAATGATACACGGATTTCATACAACTAAATATTAGTTTAGTGATTCACTGGATTGCTAAATCCCAGAAAAAAAAAATGTTTGTACAAAATAGTTTTGAGTTTGTACAGTCAAAGGTAGACACTGCTATTTTTTTTAACACACCCCTTTCAACTAATACCCCAATTGCACAGCCTTAAGAGCGTGCATATCATGAATGCTGGGTCTTGTTTGTTTTCTGAGAATCTACTGAACCTACGGGTAACTTGTTTGCCACATAGCAATAAAAAATATACTAAAAACCTTGATTATTCTGGTTAGTCACATTGTACTGCTATTATTTTGAACAATACTGTACATGTAACCACACTTGCCTACACAGACATATTTCGCAAAGTGAAGCAATGGAAAAGAAGTGTGGGACCATTTGGACAGAAAGGGCGATGAAGTTACTTGCAAAATATGCTATCTGAGCTGTTAACTGTGTTTTTTATTGTTTTATGATGTTTTCTGGGGTGCACTTATAATGTTAGAATGCTTTTTACATAAAATAAAAGGCATTTTTCCTACCCTGATTTTAGCCTCTGCTCTGAATGCTGTGTTTTAAAGGGCGTGTCTTCTGTGAGACTTCACCCACTGCTATGACTGGCTAACGTCTTTGCATTTGAAATAGTTTTTACAATTACAGCTCTCATGGTTAACTAATCGTGAAAAGTGTTGCATTACATTTAAATCTATGGCATTATATTTAAATCTATGTGTGGTTCGGTTCAATGTTGATGTTGCAGAGTGTAGGGAAGGAAGAAGGTGGGGTCGGCGTGACTGGGACTCACGCTTTATTACTCAGATTTATATAAATATCAACACAAATAGGCACTAGTGGGCGCATGAGCAGGACAATATACTCAACACAGTCAACAGATTAATCACTCAGTTTCTCGGTTCCTCTCAGGTCAGCGGCTGCGGGATGTCCCAGTCCAAAGCTCTCTCTCTCGACTCTCTACTCTCTGCCGCTTAAATGCAGTCTCTCCACGCCAATTACTGCAATCAGACACAAGTGTTACTCATCTGCACTTGACCTACTTACTCCCCCCTCGGCTCCGCTCTCTCTCTCCCGCTACAGACTTCGTGGAACCACGCCCCCTCCGCTACACTTTGGCATTATATTAAAATTGTGGCATAAAAGGTCGCAGTGATGATCATTGTAGACGATCATTGTAGACACAAACATGCTAAATGCACGAAAGCATCGATCTCGTCATTGCAACATGATATAGTTAAGAGATTCGTTGAATAAAACTGGAGTCACTGATAAACGTGTCACTGATAAATTCTCCTGGTTGATTTGACAGGTTCAGCGCATGCTGCTCAAATTATTGCAAAGGGAGCTTTCTTTGATTGCTTTCTTTATAGAATTTAATCACTGTTAAATAACAGATTATTTTCATCCTACTAAGAGAAACAATGCAAGTTGATGTTTATTCACTGGTCTGATTTACTGACACTCAGACAAAGAACATCTAACTACATTACATTTATGCATTTAGCAGACGCTTTTATCCAAAGCGACTTACATTATAGGAGTACAGGAAGCGATCGGTCATGAATAGGCGAAGAAACGCAAAAAGTGCCTTAAATACCAAGTTTTGGACATTACATAGAGTAAACTTAGGCTAGAATAGGGAGGGAATAAGAGAGAAATATAGGAAGAGAAGAGGTTTTTTTTATTTTATTTTTATTTTTTTATTATGATAGGGTTAAGTGTTCACGGAAGAGATTAGTTTTTAGCTGTCTTTTGAATGATGACAGTGATTCTGCCATCCGGATGGAGGTAGGAAAATTGTTCCACCAGCCAGGAACGGTGAATGAAAAAGTTCTGGAGAGGGATTTCATGCCTCTCTGTGATGGTACCATAAGCCTACGCTCCTTACCTGAGCGAAGGCTTCTGGTAGGGGTATAGACTCGTAGGAGCGAGTCGAAGTATGCTGGTGCCGAGCCTGTGGTGGATCCATAAGCGAGTGTCAAGGCCTTGAACTTGATGCGGGCATCAAGTGGCAGCCAGTGCAGAAAGATGAAGAGAGGTGTGACATGGGCCCTTTTTGGCTATTTGAATACAAGACGTGCCGCAGTGTTCTGAATCATTTGAAGAGTTTTAATTGCACATGATGGAAGACCAGCCAGAAGCGCATTGCAATAGTCAAGCCTAGAAATGACAAGGGCCTGGACGAGAAGTTGTGTTGCATGCTCTGTAAGGAACGGTCTGATCTTCCTAATGTTGTGCAGAGCAAACCTGCATGATCGAGCTGTCTTTGAAATGTGGTCTTTGAAGGACAGCTGGTCAAAGATTACACCAAGATTTCTGACCGACTCTGAAGGGGTGATCAGAGATGAACCTTGCTGGATGGTGAAGTTGTGTTGTAGAGTCGGGTTGGCAGGGAAGACGAGAAGCTCAGTCTTTGCCAGGTTGAGCTGAAGGTGGTGTTCTTTCATCCATGCCGAGATGTCAGCCAGACAGCTTGAGATTCGTTCATCTACTGTGGGGTAATCTGGGTTAAATGAAAGATAGAGTTGAGTGTCATCAGCATAGCAATGGTATGAGAATCCATGTGCCTGTATGATGGGTCCCAGTGATGTAGTGTAAATGAGAAGAGGTCCCAGCATTAATTATCACATTTCAGATCAGGCATTAGAATTAACACAGTTACTTACATGTTGCATCACTGTTGAACCAAGTCACTGCACAATATTTTGTAATCCTCAACAGATTGTTTATTGCTTTGTAGCTCGATGGTTTAACACAAGGCCTATGTTACATGCGCAAAACGATGGGCGGGACTAAACAGGCAGTGATGAAGTAGGCGTTAATGGACAACTCCGGTATGAACCTTGGGGTAATTAACACATGGTTACCGAGCAGATCGTTCTCTGGAATGCATTTTCATGAAAATCGAATTTAAAGAGTCTTACCTCTAAAAAAAGATTAGCTGATAATGCTAGTATATGGGGCACAGAATAAGTACAATTAAATTGCTAGTTAATACCACTAACAAGGCTCAAAATAGCCTCACACTAACACGGTAGCATAATGAGGGTCCCTACATGCAAACCGAAGCATTGAGAACTTTGTAAGTACAAACAGTTTAATAAGAAGATACTTTATAAAGACAGTACATTACGCGTTTACAGACAGGAGCCATCTTGGAAAACAGTCCTTCCGAAAAAAAGATTCCAGTTCTTCAAAGCTTCAAACGGATTCATTGCTTTTTCGTTTTGTCATCTTAATTTGGTAATTATTTAAGTAAAAATATTTAGTGTAGGTCTATTTAGTTTATGCTTTTTTATATATGCTATTTATATGATTTTATTCTGTTTTTCTTTTGTCAGAAACCCTGCAGGTGCGTGAAAATTTGATAATGTGAATCCAGGTTCTGTTGTTGATTTGTTCTGCATGTTGCTGTTTGCACGGTAAAAAAATTTTTTCAAAATTATTTCATGCCAATTCAATTGTATAATCTTATCTGTTAAGAGTAATGTAATTTTTCATATTATTGTCAAGTCAAGTCAACCCTATTTTATATAGCGCTTTTAACAATGCAGATTTTTTCAAATCAGCTTTACAGTGTTAAACAGAAAAATAATGCAACAGAATATATTTAGATTATCATACAGTAACAATGTGGGCTTTAGATCAGTAATTAGATAAGTAATTTAGTCTATATGATTAATTTAGCTTAATAATTAGATTTATTTGGAAATTTATTTGAAAAATGTTGTGTCCTCAACTGAGCAAGCCAAGCCAGAGGCGACAGTGGCAAGGAAACCAAAACCCCATTAGGTGACCTAATGGAGAAAAATAAACCTTGGGAGAAACCAGGCTCAGTCGGGGTGCCAGTTCTCCTCTGGCTAATTAACAAAAAGCGTATCATTATTATTATTATTATTATTCTGGAAATTTTACAGATTAGAGGTAATAATAGAAAGGAATATTCGAAAGATCCGAGGCAACACGCCGGAGACGGGTTTATTGAGGATGATGTATCGATCAAATAATTATTAAATATAAATAATTTGAAATATCGGAGTCATTATGCCGGAGACAGGTTTTATTGAGGATGCCGTATTGATTAAACAATTACTAAAGTGTAATATTTGAAAGATCGGTGGCAACACGCTGGAGGTGGGTTGTTTTGAGGATGACATATCGATTTAAAGAATTATTAACTAGGAATATTCAAACAATCGGAGTCATCATGGCGGAGACAGGTTTATTGAGGATGCGTGTCGATGAGGCAGCTTAAGGGGGAGTCTAATGACACAGTCTCTGCAGACACTTCAGGGTGATGTGTTGGTCACATCTGGGTGCAGGTCCACCATCTGATCTGCATACAGCCTGGATCCGGTTGACTGCAGTAAACCTCGGGATAAAACAGAGAGACTAACATTAGCGTAGATGCCATTCTTCTGATGATGTAACGAGTACATCAGGTGTTATGGGAAGTGTTCCCGGTTCCAGCTGACCTAGATAATGCAGCCTAATAATCATTTAATTGAAAAAGTGTTTTATGTGTATGCCATAGAGTGTTTTTAGTCTAGATTTAAACTGACAGAGTGTGTCTGCTTCCCGAACAATGCTAGGAAGACTGTTCCAGAGTTTAGGTGCTAAATAGGAAAAGGATCGACCGCCTGCAGTTGATTTTGATATTCTAGGTATTATCAGCTGGTCAGAGTTTAGAGACCGCAGTAGACGTGATGGAGTATAGTGTGTTAAGAGCTCGCTCAAGTACTGGGGAGATAAACCATTTAGTGCTTTGTAAGTAATAAGCAAGATTTAAAAATGTATGCCATGTTTAATAGGGAGCCAGTGCAGTGTTGACAGAACCGGGCTAATGTGTTCATACTTCCTGGTTCTAGTAAGAACTCGAGCTGCTGCATTTTTTATTGAAATTAGTTGTTTATTGAAATTAAACAATTATCACAATTTGGTGGACAGCTCATGCGGTCTACTTTAGATAGGTTACCATCCTTAAAAAAGGAATACATTTGTTTAATATATTTTAAATATGTTTGAAGTGTAATTTGATTGTTTCATTTGGCTCTTAACCTATTTGTTTACATGGAGAGGGCGGGGTTTTTGACCTATACTGCATCCAGCCACCTGGGGCAATCAAAATGCTTTGCCCTCATTTTTCACCCCTTATGTGTGTGCACTACCTTGGATGCACTGGGCCTTCACATGTCACATGATGAAATTTCTCCTATATCAGACTGAACAGTGACACAGCCTGTGCAGAGACAGACATCTGCTGGCAGACAGAGGAACTGCAGACATGTCATACATTAGAAATAGTTATTCACTGCTCATTAACACTCCTGCATGTTCAAACATTGTCTCAAAACTTGTCACTTCGCCACTACAGTGGATTTGTTAAATAAAAAAATTGTTGAAATAATAGTTAATTACTTATTCAATCTAGTTGAAATGACATTAGGAGGGAAAAATTTAGAAGAACTAAACAAATAGTTGCCCATTGTTTTTGTTCCTGTGATATTTGAACAAGGGCCTTTTGCACAAAACTAGGATAAGGGATTAAGCCGGGATATCTTCGTGATCCTGGCTCAATTTATCTATAGGGCCCCGTTCTCAGACTTGTTTGTTGTTGTTGTTTTTTGTTGTTGTTGTTTTTTTAAACAATACACTCACAATAAGGGTTTTTTAATTTATTTTTTCATTTCTCTTATTGTTATTTTTTATTTTATTTTTTTAATTAACTATTCTTGTCACTTCATAAATTATTATTATTTTTTACTTTTTAATGATGTCTTTAGTACCTTTTATGGGTCTTGACAGAGGAAACATCATTGCTGCCAATGGAGGCCTTTCTAAACCATTGGATTTCAACAAAAAGGTCTTACGGGTCTGCATGAGGGTGAGTAATAAATTACATTATTTTCATTTTTGGGTGAACTAACCCTTTAAGGTCTATCTGGCAGATATCTCTGCTTGCCATGTGGGTTTTGGTGGCTCAATGGTTGGGCAGAAAGAGAAACAAAATAACTACAACTGACTTCAGCCATGCATGTAGATCAACTGAAGATAAAAAAAAAGATATTTGCCCTATTCGTACGGGATTAGTATTATCTGGGGACCTCGTGTAATTTAGAAATTACCCCCACACACACACACACACATCTGAATTTTGCGTGGCGCATTCGCACGGGATAAGCAAAGCCTGTGATTTTACTCATATTTACTGATTTATTTCCCGGGATATGATGTTAAATGTTTGTTTTTTTCGTTATAGATATAGCTGTATAAAATCATAAACTGTCATATGTATCGATATAGTTTTGATTATTTTATAGTAATAAAAAAAAATGTTGTTCAGTTAGAGAACAGACGGTACAATTTAAAACTGACCTGAGCACAGACCAGCGGCAGGAGTCAAATTTCATATCACAAGTGAGAAGCTGACAATATACGGTGGAAGATTCCGTTTCAAAGCTAAATGTAAAAGCGCCCATTTAAGCGAGCTTGTCATTGTACTGTTGTATTATGTTTTTCATTAAGAATAGTATTGCTATTAATATTAAACACACCATTAAAGCAATTTGCTCCCAAATTGGTACTCATTCTAAAGTGAAAGTACAATCCATGCGGCGCCTGAGAATTCATAGCGATTAACGCGTGCGAGCTGAATCCAGCTTCTTATTGGCGCTATCGGTCCACCTTAAAGATCACGGCGCTTCGCGTCTTTGGTTTCTTATTCACGCTCAACTTAACTGTGTGGTTTGTCTCATTTTCAAGCTTTTTAAGGGAGTGTTCCTTTTGTGTCCATTTTCAGAATAAAGTAATAATATATTAGCGAAGATTGATTGTAAAATATTAAGGCACATTCAATATAATTACAGTAGCCTATTCTTTAATTATTTCATATGCCATCAGCTAAATTTAGGGACCATGTGGCTTTTCTCTTATTCACACCTTTGATACTATTGTGTCTATTTTCAGAAAAGAATAATAAACTATTTTAAAAGGTAATTAACAGAAATATCAGTAAAGAAATACAAATAAAAAAATATAAGTGTATATAAAATATAATTACATCATTCTTCAATCATTGCACTTTGAATGCTTTGAATTAATTAATAAATCAATACAAGGTAAGGTAACTAGAGATTAATGCCAGCTCCAGCTTGGATCCAGCCTCCGACGACTTCAGATGAACCAACACCAGATGACACCTACCCCTGTGTGGCGGGAGGGGTAATCCCGGAAGGGAAACTCAAAATGTAGCGGACTACGCCACCCTGATGACCAGGGAAAAATGTTAAGTTAATTACGCACAAAAGGACACAGGTTCATGTTTCAGCAGAAAAAGGGTCTGGAGACGTGGATACCAAAAATACAAAAGTTGTATTTTTACAACATTCAAAAAATAAGTTATAAAAGGGTTAAAACCCCAGGGCTAGATTAGAATAGACAAAGTATGCTGGAGTCAGAAAAAGGAGGCCGAGGCCTACCAATGGCAGGTCAACTAACTCTATATCAAAATCTTACCACCTTGTGCACCGGTCACACCACACGCACACCAGTCAGATCACACACACAGAAATCACTGCACTCTGTGACTAAGCCCACCACCGCACACGAGGGCCTATGAGCGGTCTGCCATGAAGCCTCGGCTCCTGCAATAAAAAGACAATCCAAACCATCTCCAATTAACAAAAAAAGAAAATGAGGATGATAATAGTAAAAAAGGAAAGAAAATTTCAAATGCTTAACATCGATGAAATGGAAATAGCACAGAAAAATCTATTAAATAAAGAAACAAAAACCATCTGAAAACAAAGACAAAACAACTCAAAACAGATACATGCTGGATAACGGGTTTAACACAGGACACGTAGACCCAGCAAGCTTGCACTGGAGAGTAGTTTAACACAGGACACATAACTTTAGACCCAGCGAGCTCGCGCTGGAGAGTAGTTTAACACAGGACACGTAGACCCAGCGAGCTCACGCTGGAGAGCAGTTTAACACAGGACACGTAGACCCAGCGAGCTCGCGCTGGAGAGCAGTTTAATGTCACGAGGTGACAAAATTCCAACTTTCAAGAAACTAATGTTTGCCGCGATTGCCTCCCGCCAGACCAATAACAACGGAACACCGGGCTAGTTCCGGGTTAGCGAAAAATCCTCGCAAATGGGGTGATCAGCGGAAATCGCTGGCAGCTGTGCACGTTGGGACACGTTGCCATTAGTGTAGGATAAAAGGACAGAGGATGGACCAAAGAGAGGGCTGTTTTTGGGGGCTGTGAATCTCGGAGGAAGCGTGAGCGGTGGAGAAGAGGAAGTGAGAGAAAGAGCACGCCGACTCTATCGGAAGGAGGAAATCGCTGGACAGTAAGATAATTTGTAAGAGACTGTGAGTAGTCCAATCGATCTCCATCCTCTCTCTCTCTTGTCTATGGGACTCCCTGACGTGAATGCCAGGTCAGAAAATGGGCGTCAGCCATTTATATATGTATTTCCCACTGAGTGTTGAATTGCAGTGATGAAGTGATGTGATGCACTGTTTTGATGTGTGAAGTGTGAACTTAAACCCACCGGGTGTCCACTACTTACCTGAGTTTTCTGTCACGTTCTAAGACATAAGAAGAGGCTAACACTGATGTACTCCACAGATATTTGAGTGTACTATCTGACAGCCCATTGTGACGAGGGACATGTAGGTGAATGCTTAACCGACTGCTTTGCAGTAAATTCCTCCAGCCGTTAGTTCTCTGTCTGTCACTGCTGAGAAAGAGGATTACGTACCTGTGTATTCACCTGTCTGCTTTGCAGTGAACTTCTTCCGTCGTAAGCTCTGTGTCTGCCAGTCCTTCAAGAGGAATTCATACCTGAATACTCACCTGACTGCTTTGCAGCGAAGCCCTCCAGCCGTAAGTTCTCTGTCTGTCACTGCTGAGAAAGAGGATTACGTACCTGTGTATTCACCTGTCTGCTTTGCAGTGAACTTCTTCCGCCGTAAGCTCTGTGTCTGCCAGTCCTTTAAGAGGGTTTCATCTTGCAGTGGAGCGCCTCAGCTGTCAGTTCTCTGTCCGTCATCTGCAGAAGAAGAGGAGTACGTATCCGAAACCCGTACCTTAACTGTTCCACCACAGTCCCTCCGGTCGTAAGTCCCGACCTGTCCTCCTCCTGGGAAGAAGAAGGGAATACGTCACTCGAAATATGCACCTGAATGGTCCTACAGCAGCCTCCTCCCAGTTGTGAGCCCCGACTCATCTCTCCCATTGGAAGACAGCGATGCCATTCACCCGAGCACTCCCCTACATTGCACTCTGTGGGCCTCCGGTAGTCCATGGGGCCTGCGACCCTGCCTAGAAGACTCACCATTTTAGATCCCCTTTTCCATTTTTATATTCAATAAAATATTGTGTTACTTGAAGCCTTGCCTGTTGTCCTTGCCGGGTCTCTGTCCGACTCCCCAAGGGTGGTACGGGTCTTGGGGGTGGGTGCAGCCAGATTGGGCTGCCCCGTGACATTAACACAGGAGAAACCAATGCAGACAAAGCAGCAGCATAAAAAAAAACGTTGCCACACATGCCGTAATCGACTATTTCTCCTAAAATGAGTTAAACATAAAATTACTATCACAACAAAAGGGATGATTTTGATTTTGGCATACAGCTCATGAAAACGCTTCAGTTACTAACGTAACCTCGGTTCCCTTTCGAGAGTACTCTCGTATTGCGTTTGCTAACGGTACGGGGAATTCCTTTCCTCGAGATATTGAAGCAAATTTTTTATCCTAAAAAATACCATATAACACGCAGTGCAGCTGCACAGCTCTCAGCAGGAAGCTGCTGCGTGCTGATTGGCTGTGCCGCTGCAACTGCAGCAACCTATGGCGAGACCGCTGGGCGGGACGGACCAATCGGGTCCCTCTAAATTCCTGCCACAAGGGGCAACAGAATTTGCATAGCCAAGGGTACATAACTCCCTGTCTCGCCAGGTTAGTCAGGTTAATCGACTGAAGCGACTCCTGAGAAAGCGAAGCACGGCAAGCAAACGCAATACTCGTTCCCTCTTCTCAGGGAACCGAGGTTACGTTAGTAACCGAAGCGTTCCCTTTCGAGAGTACTCTTGTATTGCGTTTGCTAGCGCTCTGAGGAACCAATGCAAAGCGCCGTGCTTGCTTATGGCTCTGAAGCCGGAGACACCATACCCAAGCCGACCTAAGTGGGCCGTAACATGGTATCATGAAGTCCCAATATGAGCCAGACCTGAGTCGGGCCATCTAATGAGAACACAAGATACGATGATATATATATACAAGATACGATGATATACGATGATATATATATATACAAATACTTTACCCAGGCCAGAATATCGAGCCTTAATGGGTCAGATGTATTTACACAGCAAGAAGCCCAGCCCTGTAGGGCAGGAACCTCTAATTTATAAAACCTGATAAAAGTGGACGGTGAGGCCCAGCCTGCCGCCGCACAGATATCATTCAGAGAAATGCCAGTAGACCAAGCCCACGAAGAGGCCATGCCTCTAGTCGAATGGGCTTTGACGCCTATAGGGCAGCTGAGATTTTTAGACTCATAAGCCAGTGAGATCCAGCATCCACTATCCAACGTGACAAGGTCTGCTTTGAAACCGCGCACCGCGTCGGCCATAAAGCACACAAAGAGCTGTTCAGTGTGCCTGAAAACAGCGGAACGCTGTAAACTCTCAGCGCTCTGACAGGACAGAGCAAATTAGCATCCTCTTCATCTAACGATGATGAAAGTGCTGAAAGTGAAATGACCTGTGCTCTGAACGGAGTTGAAAGCACTTTAGGTACGTATCCATGCCTTGGTTTGAGGACGACTTTAGAATCGTTTGGCCCAAATTCCAGACAAGAGGCGCTCACAGAGAGCGCGTGCAGATCACCCACCCGCTTAACTGAAGCAATCGCCAGCAGAAAAGCGGTCTTTAGTGACAGGAGCTTTAAGCTCACCAAATGCAGAGGCTCGAATGTAGAACCTTTCATGGCATCCAGGGCCGTAGACAAATCCCATATAGGAACTGAAGGGGGGCGAGGTGGGTGAAGCCTTCTAGCCCCTTTAAGGAAGCGCACGATAAGATCGTTTTCCCAGTGACAGTCCGTTCACTTAAATGTGGTGCGCTGCTATAGTGGCCACATAAACTTTGAGCGTGGAGGGGGAACGACCCGCGTCCAACAGCTCTTGTAAAAAAATGAGCACCTCTGACACTTCACAATTATGTGGGGTCAGGAGCCGTGTTTTACACCAGTCTGAAAAGACTGCCCATTTGCCTGAATAGAGCCGCCTGGTCGCGGGGGCTCTAGCTTCAGCAATAGTGTTTAATACATTTTCAGAGAGGTTCTCATGTACCCGTTGATGGGCCAGACATGAAGCACCCATAGATCGGGACGGGGATGCCAGATCTGCCGTTTCGCCTGCATGAGGAGGTCTCTCCTCAGCGGAATCGGCCACGGAGCTGTATCTGACATCTGACTTAGCAGTGAGAACCATGGTTGATTTCTCCAAAGCGGGGCTATTAAAAGCACAGCGCAGTTGCTCTCCCTGATCCTCTCTATGACCTGAGGTAACATTGCGACTGGGGGGAAAGCATAAAGAGGAAGGTTGGGCCATTCGTGAGCCAACGCATCCTTGTGGTTGGAGAAATATGTTAGGCATTGAGCATTGTCTTGTGAGGCGAAAAGATCCACTTTTGCCTCTCCAAACTTGCCCCAAATTGTCTGAATCGTGTGTGGGTGAAGAGACCACTCTGCTGGGGACACTTTGTGCCTGGACAGCATGTCTGGACCCAAATTCAGAATGCCTGGCACATGAGTTGCCCTCAGCGAACTCAGGTTGCGCTCTGCCCATATTAGGAGTTTTTCCGCCATTGTGTGCAGATTGAAAGATCTTAGACCGCCCTGGCGATTTATATAAGCTACCACCGACCTGCTGTCCGTTCGGACTAGGACATGGTGGTGCTTTATGTACGTAAGGAAAGCTCTTAGCGATAACATGACCGCTTTCATCTCTAGATAGTTTATGTGGAGGCTCTTTTCCGAGTCTGACCAGAGACCGGAGACTGGCCTGCCCCTGTGAAGGGTTCCCCAACCTAGGTTGGATGCATCTGTCGAGATAACCTTCCACTTCGTAACAGTGCCCAAGCTCACTTCCGTCTGATACCAGACAGGATTTTTCCAAGGAGCCAGAGCCAAAACACAGCTGTGATCTACCTTGATTCGTAATCGGTCCGAGAGCCATGCGTGAGCTGGAACGCGGCGATTCAGCCAGCGCTGTAATGGGCGCATGTGTAACAGACCTAGTCTGAGAACTGGGGCCGCCGAGGCCATGAGACCCAACATCCTCTGAAAGTGTTTGAGAGGGGTGAGTGCACCGGACCTGAGGGAAACCACTCGGTTCTGAACAGAGAGCACGCGCTGTGACGTCAGCCGCGCGTTCATCTGCAGTGAGTCCAATACTGTTCCCAGAAACGAAATGTTCTGTGTGGGAGACAATGAGCTCTTTGCCAAGTTGATTCTGAGGCCCAAGCATTTCAAATGGTTGAGAAGCCAAGATCTGTGGTTTAATAACTGTATCTTTGACTGAGCTATTATGAGCCAGTCGTCGAGATAGTTGAGAATTCTCATTCCCCGAAGCCTCAGCGGGGTTAGCGCCGCTTCCATGCGCTTAAATAGCGTGCGAGGAGCCAGAGATAGACCAAAGGGTAGCACCCTGTATTGGTATACTTTCCTCGGCGAATCTCAAGAATGGCCTGTGATGAGGGGCTATCTGTATGTGGAAATAGGCATCCTCTAGATCCACAGTGAAAAACCAATCTCCCGGGCGAACGTGCGCGAGGTTTGTTTTGTTCTCAACATTCTGAACGGGCGCTTCATAAGGGCTTTGTTCAGATGTCTGAGGTCTAGGATGGATCTGAGACCACCGTCCTTTTTTGGTACAAGGAAGTAGCGACTGTAAAAGCCCGACTCGCTCTGTGAGGGGTGCACGGCTTCCACCTCCCCTTTAATTAACAGTTTTGATATCTCGGTTGAAGCACGTGACTTGTGTCGCTTCTCACCGTTGTCTCTTCCACGTGTAGCCTTGGTGGTCTCTTGACAAACTGTAGCGAGTAACCTTGTTTTATTATGTTCAACACCCATTTTGAAATGCCGGGGATGGCCTGCCAGGCCTCGACTTCGGCCAGGGGCTGAATTAATTTGTGGGTCGAGTCGCTGAGTAACAGGGACTCGGTGGCCCGATAATGTTAGAGTGGCACTTATGAGGGAATTGTTTCCCGCCGCCTGAGTACAGGGGGCTGGGGGACATAGAATATAGGTGCTTGTGTACAGGCGAGCGTTTGGCGCGGGCTCGTTGTCTGTGAGGATAGTGTTTCCAGCCACCTGAGTGCAGGGAGCTGGGGAACATGGGGGAGTGATTGAGTGTTTGGGGATTACATGCTTTACTGCTGGCACACTGCCTACAGAGAAAAAACTCTTTTCGTGACCCATGTGGGTCGCTTTAAAAACGGTGTTTGTGTACAGGCGAGCGCGTTTGCTTGCGGGCTCGTTGGCTGTGTATGTGATGTTCCCAGCCACCTGATTGAAGGGAGCTAGGGAACGTTTTGGAAGAGAGCGAGGTGGTAAACCGGCCGAAGCGGGTATTATCCAACTTCTCTTCGTGCCTCTGGCTAGGACGGCTTCGGAGGCTCGGGTTTAGACACATTGCTGGATCAGGGACCTCGCCGCTCCGGAGGTTTGCTGCAGCTCGTAGAGCGGGAACGCTGTCCGGGCTTGAAGCCCGCGCGAGGCTGTTGAGCTGGCTGCGCCGCCTTGGTGGGCTGGGCTGGTCCAGCTTTAGCGTGGCGGCTAGTAGAGGCGCTGGAACGTTTGGGCAGGAAATGTCGCATTGCCTGTGAAGCCTTTTGTGCCTCAGTGAAGCGTTCCGTGAATCCAACCACGGAGGGACCGAATAGTCCTGAAGGCGACATGGGCGCGTCCAGGAAAGCAGTCTTGTCCGAGTCTTTCATCTCGGTTAGGTTAAGCCACAAATGGCGCTCCAATACCGCCAAGTTGGCCATACATCTGCCGATAGCCTGGGCGTTGGCCTTGGTGGCACACAGGGCCAAGTCAGTGGCGCCGCGCAGATCCCTCAGAGCCTCGTTATTCGGGACAGACTCATCAAGGAACGGAGGAGTTTGGCCTGGAAGACTTGAAGCACCGCCATAGAGTGTAGCGCTGAAGCCGCCTGGCCGGCGGAGGCGTATGCTCGACCGGCGAGGTTGGAAGTAGTGCGGCAGGCTTTGGAAGGGTGCACAGCCTTAGACTGCCATCCTCTGGCGGAGGGCGGGCAAAGGTGTGCGGCGACGGCTTCCTCGAGGGGAGGAAGGGCTTGGTATCCTTTTTTCTGAGCGCCATCGACCACCGAGAGCGCTGAAGAAAAGGAGGATTTGGCGCGAGAAGAAAATGGCGCCTTCCACGACTTGGTTAGTTCCTCGTGGACTTCTGGGAAGAAGGGAGCGGGTTTTTGAGCGGTTGGTTGGCGACGGTTCTCGAAAAACCACTCGTCAAGTCTGCTTCTCGTGGGCTCCTCGGGTTGAGACCAGTCAATGCCAAGGTCGTCCACGGCCTTGGTGAGCAGGCGTATAAGCTCAGCGTCCACTGAGGTTTTGCAGCCGCTGGCAGTCCGCGTCAAAGTGGCGTGCTCCGAGACGGTATCCGAACACCCGCTTTCGGATGCAGCAAGAGAAAGACTGTCATCCTCCTCCTCCTCCTCCGGTCTGCCGAAGAAAACAGCAGCCGCCAAACGAGGGGAGCTGAGAGCAAGGGACGGGATTCGGGTCGAAACTGGCGAGCGAGCCCGAAGGGTCTGCAGCGCCAGTTAAATCGCCTCCGGGCAGCCGCCCTGGTTGAGTGCAGCCTGCGCGTGGTCTCGTCCGAGACATGATGCGCAGATGATGTGTCGATCCTTGTCCGCGATAAAGCCTCTGCACGAGGCGCAAGAATGAGACATAGTACAATGGTAATAAAAGGATATATGCCGGATGGCGCAGCTGGAAGGCAGGCTGAAGGCGGAGAATCCGACGTCCTCAGGCTGCAGAGTTCCGCTGGGTGCGTGTCGACGGCAGGCTTCGATCCAGAGCTCAGCGAGGTGAGTCGCTGAAGAAGAATTAATCTGACTAACCTGGCGAGACAGGGAGTTATGTACCCTTGGCTATGCAAATTCTGTTGCCCCTTGTGGCGGGAATTTAGAGGACCCGATTGGTCCGTCCGCCCAGCGGTCGCCATAGGTTGCTGCAGTTGCAGCGGCACAGTTAATCAGCACGCAGCAGCTTCCTGCTGAGAGCTGTGCAGCTGCACTGCGTGTTATATGGTATTTTTAGGATAAAAATTTGCTTCAATATCTCGAGAAAGGAATTCCCGTGGCGTTAGCAAGCATATCTGAGTACTCTCGAAAGGGAACCCAAAATTCCTATCTCATAGGGCTGGGCAATATCCAAAAATATATATATCTCAATATTTTCAAAATTTTGACGATATTCGATATATATCTCGATATGTTTGCAATTGCTTTTAAATTAAAAAATATTTTCTTTTGCCCCCATTAAAACAACAAAAACTATTTAGATAGAACCAATTTAAATACAAAATGTTTATGTTTACTGGTACCGGGTTGGGATGACCAAAATCTTAAATCATGATACGAGTAATTTAATATTTTTGAAATGTACTTTTATAATTACAATATAGATTTTTAATTTGATCTTTAAAAAAAAAACATAAGTAAAACAAGTAAAACAGTGCTTTATTTTCACCTACAGTGGTCTATTTAACAGCTGCAAGTCAAGAAATAAATCAAAATCAAATATATATATATATATCAGTGTAGCCTATGGTTAATTTATATAATTAAGACTGAGCAGTTTATATATATATATATATATATATATACACACACATATATACACACATATATATATATATATATATATATATATATATATATATATATATATATATATATATATATATATATATATATATATATATATATATATATATATATATATATAAACTGCTCAGTCTTAATTATATAAATTAACCAAAGGCTACACTGATTCTTAATAAATATATTAAAGTTGTTTAGCCAAGCTTGGGGTGGTTTTGATTAACATTAAATCACACAGAATATGAGGTCCGGCCCTTTAAGAGCTCCGCGGACCAAATTCATTGTAACACACGATTTCTCACTCAACTCTCTGTACGTTCCACTGATCTATATAAATTATACAGATCAGTGGTACGTTCACTAAAGACATACATTACTGTGTTTACCTGAATACTTGCCAGTACGTGCATTTTTACATCTGTTTGACCACTGAAACCCAATAATCCATGAAGGAACTGAATCCCGATCGCATGTTGTCTGAAAGGCGTGTGCGCGCGCTTCCGGTCAGAGTCCGAAATATTCTAAATATCGCCCAGCCCTACTATCTCAAAAAATTTGCATATTTCATCTGACCAATAAAAGAAAAGTGTTTTTAATACAAAAAAAGTCAACCTTAAAATAATTATGTTCAGTTATGCACTCAATACTTGGTTGGGAATCCTTTTGCAGAAATGACTGCTTCAATGCGGCGTGGCATGGAGGCAATCAGCCTGTAGCATTGCTGAGGTGTTATGGAGGCCCAGGATGCTTCGATAGCGGCCTTAAGCTCATCCAGAGTGTTGGGTCTTGCATCTCTCAACTTTCTCTTCACTATATCCCTCAGATTCTCTATAGGGTTCAGGTCAGGAGAGTTTGCAGCCCAATTGAGCACAGTAATACCATGGTCAGTAAACCATTTACCAGTGGTTTTGGCACTGTGAGCAGGTGCCAGGTCGTGCTGAAAAACGAAATCATTTCCATAAAGCTTTTCAGCAGATGGAAGCATGAAGTGCTCCAAAATCTCCTTATAGCTAGCTGCATTGACCCTGCCCTTGATAAAACACAGTGGACCAACACCAGCAGCTGACATGGCACCCCAGACCATCACTGACTGTGGGTACTTGACACTGGACTTCAGGCATTTTTGCATTTCCTTCTCCCCAGTCTTCCTCCAGACTCTGGCACCTTGATTTCCGAATGACATGCAAAATATGAGCGACAGTCCAGTGCTGCTTCACTGTAGCCCAGATCAGGCACTTCTGCCGCTGTTTCTGGTTCAAAAGTGGCTTGACCTGGGGAATGCGGCACCTGTAGCCCATTTCCTGCACATGCCTGTGCACGGTGGCTCTGGATGTTTCTACTCCAGACTCAGTCCACTGCTTCCGCAGGTCCCCCAACGTCTGGAATCGGTCCTTCTCCACAATCTTCCTCAGGGTCCGGTCACCTCTTCTCGTTGTGCAGCGTTTTTTGCCACACTTTTTCCTTCCCACAGACTTCCCACTGAGGTGCCTTGATACAGCACTCTAGGAACAGCCTGTTCGTTCAGAAAATTCTTTCTGTGTCTTACCCTATCGCTTGAGGGTGTCAATGATGGCCTAATGGACAGCAGTCAGGACGGCATTCTTACCCATGATTGTGAGTAATGAACCAGGCTGGGAGTTTTTAAAAGCCTCAGGAATCTTTTGCAGGTGTTTAGAGTTAATAGTTGATGCAGATGATTAGGTTAATAGCTCGTTTAGAGAATGTTTTCATGATATGCAAATGTTTTGAGATAGGCATTTTGGATTTTCATGAGCTGTATGCCAAAATGATCAGTATTAAAACAATAAAAGACCTGAAATATTTCAGTTGGTGTGCAATGAATATAAAATATATGAACGTTATTTTATCATTACATTATGGAAAATAATGAACTTTTATCACAATATGCTAATTTTTTGAGAAGGACATATATATAGAAATTGACAGCGCCTCCAAAGGGCTGACAGCAATGGTACTACTGAAAACAATTAAGATAAATTAATTAATTTGTTTACAGCTGGATAAAATGTATTTTCTTTTCTACAAAGCCAGTCATTATTTCTTTGCACAATGGAAAATGACACACAAAAAAAACAAAAATACAGGTGTATTTTAATAATGTATGGGTCCATAACTTAACAATGCTACAGTAAATATGTCTGAAATATTGCATGGTTACGGTCAAACACACTGGGTATAATTCCCCAGTGCAACTGTGAACGCACCCATAAAGGCAGCCGAGATATAGCGCCTCCAATGGGCCAACAATGCAATAGCTATTCTAACTGGATTGTCATGCATGTAAAATTCATGAATCCATAACTTAAAAATGGTATTTTGCTTGGTGACAGTCAGGCACACTGGGTATTAGTCCTTAGTGGAACTTCGAACGCCCCCATAAAGGCAGACGAGATATAGCGCCTCCAATGGGCCAACAATGCAATAGCTATTCTAACTGGATTGTCATACATGTAAAATTCATGAATCCTTAACTTCAAAATGCTACAGTAAAAATGTCTGGTATTTTGCATGGTGACAGTCAGGCACACTGGGTATTAGTCCTTATTGGAACTTCGAACGCCCCCATAAAGGCAGCCGAGATATAGCGCCTCCAATGGGCCAACAATGCAATAGCTATTCTAACTGGATTGTCATACATGTAAAATTCATGAATCCATAATTTCAAAATGCTACAGTAAAAATGTCTGGAATTTCGCATGGTGACAGTCAGGCACTGTGGGTATAATTACCCAGTAGAACTGTTAACGCACCCATAAAGGCAGCCGAGATAAAGCGCCTCCAAATGGGCTAACAATGCAATAGCTATTCTAACTTGATTGTCATATACAGTATTGTTCAAAATAATAGCAGTACAATGTGACTAACCAGAATAATCAAGGTTTTTAGTATATTTTTTTATAGCTACGTGGCAAACAAGTTACCAGTAGGTTCAGTAGATTCTCAGAAAACAAATGAGACCCAGCATTCATGATATGCACGCTCTTAAGGCTGTGCAATTGGGCAATTAGTTGAATTAGTTGAAAGGGGTGTGTTCAAAAAAATAGCAGTGTGGCATTCAATCACTGAGGTCATCAATTTTGTGAAGAAACAGGTGTGAATCAGGTGATCCCTATTTAGGATGAAGCCAAAACTTGTTGAACATGCATTTGAAAGCAGAGGAAAATGGGTCGTTCAAGACATTGTTCAGAAGAACAGCGTTCTTTGATTAAAAAGTTGATTGGAGTGGGGAAAACGTATAAAGAGGTGCAAAAAATTATAGGCTGTTCAGCTAAAATGATCTCCAATGCCTTAAAATGGAGAGCAAAACCAGAGAGACGTGGAAGAAAACGGAAGACAAACATCAAAATGGATCGAAGAATAACCAGAATGACAAAGGCTCAGCCAATGATCACCTCCAGGATGATCAAAGACAGTCTGGAGTTACCTGTAAGTACTGTGACAGTTAGAAGACGTCTGTGTGAAGCCAATCTATTTTCAAGAATCCCCCACAAAGTCCCTCTGTTAAAAAAAGGCATGTGCAGAAGAGGTTACAATTTGCCAAAGAACACATCAACTGGCCTAAAGAGAAATGGAGGAACATTTTGTGGACTGATGAGAGTAAAATTGTTCTTTTTGGGTCCAAGGGCCACAGGCAGTTTGTGAGACGACCCCCAAACTCTGAATTCAAGCCACAGTACACAGTGAAGACAGTGAAGCATGGAGGTGCAAGCATCATGATATGGGCATGTTTCTCCTACTATGCTGTTGGGCCTATTTATCGCATACCAGGGATCATGGATCAGTTTGCATATGTTAAAATACTTGAAGAGGTCATGTTGCCCTATGCTGAAGAGGACATGCCCTTGAAATGGTTGTTTCAACAAGACAATGACCCAAAACACACTAGTAAACGGGCAAAGTCTTGGTTCCAAACCAACAAAATTAATGTTATGTGGCCAGCCCAATCTCCAGACCTTAATCCAAATGAGAACTTGTGGGGTGATATCAAAAATGCTGTTTCTGAAGCAAAACCAAGAAATGTGAATGAATTGTGGAATGTTGTTAAAGAATCATGGAGTGGAATAAGCTGAGAGGTGCCACAAGTTGGTTGACTCCATGCCACACAGATGTCAAGCAGTTTTAAAAAACTGTGGTCATACAACTAAATATTAGTTTAGTGATTCACAGGATTGCTAAATCCCAGAAAAATGTTTGTACAAAATAGTTTTGAGTTTTTACAGTCAAAGGTAGACACTGCTATTTTTTTGAACACACCCCTTTCAACTAATACCCCAATTGCACAGCCTTAAGAGCGTGCATATCATGAATGCTGGGTCTTGTTTGTTTTCTGAGAATCTACTGAACCTACTGGTAACTTGTTTGTCACGTAGCAATAAAAAATATACTAAAAACCTTGATTATTCTGGTTAGTCACATTGTACTGCTATTATTTTGAACAATACTGTATGTCAAATTCATGAATCCATAACTTCAAAATGCTACAGTAAAAATGTCTGTAATTTTGCATGGTGACATTCAGGCACACTGGGTATAATGCCTTAGTGAAACTTCAAACGCACCCATAAAGGCAGTCGAGATATAGTTCCTCCAATGCACCAACAATGCAATAGCTACTCTAACTGGATTGTCATACATGTCAAATTCATGGATCCATAATTTCAAAATGCTACAGTAAAAATGTCTGGAATTTTGCATGGTGACAGTCGGGCACACTCGGTATAATGCCCCAAGTAGAACTGTGAACGCACCCATAAAGGCAGCCGAGATATAGCGCCACCAAATGGGCCACTTGTGCCATTAATGCAAAGGCTCTTATTGTACTGTCGTTTGTCAAATTCATTGGTCCATAAATTCATAATGCTACAGTATAATTTTTTGAAAATTTTAATTATGATATTCAAGCACGATGGGTATAAAGCACCAGTAAAATGTTGTACTTCCCCACATGAGTCCACAATGTGATGGTTCTTCTAACTGCATTGTCAGATTGGATCAATAGCATCAAAATGGTACAGTAACCATAGTGCAATTGCTCTTTCAAGCCAATTTAATTAATCAATTAAATCAGAAGGTACAGCTGTAAGATATTACGAATTACAGTATTGACAAATATCATATATCCATTTGAGCAAAATTAGTTTGCGTTTCAAAGCAATGATAACATGATTATACATTTTGTATTTCATCCACATTTTATGTTCTGGAGGCCTTGCAAGGGTAGGTGTCATCTGGTGTTGGGTGTCAGTCTTCGGATGCTGAATCCAAGCTGGAGCTGGCATTAATCTCTAGTTACCTTACCATGTATTGATTTATTAATTCATTCAAAGCATTCAAGTGCAATGATTGAAGAATGATGTAATTATATTTTATGAAACATTTATATTTTTTTATTTGTATTTCATCACTTATATTTCTGTGTTAATTACCTTTTTAAAATAGTTTATTATTCTTTTCTGAAAATAGACACAATAGTATCAAACGTGTGAATAAGAGAAAAAACACATGGTCCCTAAATTTAGCTGATGGCATATGAAATAATTAAAGAATAGGCTACTGTAATTATATTGAATGTGCCTTAATATTTTGTCTTCGTTAATATATTACTTTATTCTGAAAATGGACACAAAAGCAACACAATTCCTTAAAAAGCTTGAAAATGAGACAAACCGTACAGTTCCTAAGTTGAGCGTGAATAAGGCCGGAGACACACTGCAAGCTTGGCGCAAGCGTGGCGTAAGCGAGGTGTTTCTGCTACATGGCTTTCTTTGTCTTTGCACAACAGAAGTCTGACGTGGCACTTCTGCTGCCGCTAGGTGACGAACAAAGAGTGCTATCTCGGGACATAAGCGCCGACAGACCAGTCTTGTGTATAAAAAAAATCTGTAGCCCTATTGTAAACTTACTAGCCTACCTGATGTTGGATCGTTATTCAGAAGACACATAGGCCCTATCTTTCGATCATGGGCACTAGTTCTTTGGTCATAATTTAAAAATAAAATAGCCTACATATAATGTCGGACACATTCCTCTTTCTTTGTCAAACTAACAATAAAACTATAAAAAAAACTATTTTTTATATTATATTTTTACTACCTGTCTATTATGACTTTTTTCATTCTTCAAGTTCAACAATTATTGTTGTCAAAATCTATGTTCTCCTTGTCAAATATCCAGACTTTTTAACTTCAACAATGAAAATACAGTTAAAACATATTT